>JAQPCC010000131.1:0-487023 GCA_028392965.1 Lindernia subracemosa | reverse complement strand
CATCTATGTTCGGCGTGCGAAATGGGAAAGATGAAGAAGGCATCTCATTCATCAAAACACGTGGCCCTCGACCTCTCGCCCACTGGAGCTGCCTACACATGGATTTATGCGGGCCAATGAGGATATAGCAAATGCAGAAGAGAAAATACGTATTAGTCATTGTAGATGACTACTCGAGGGGTACACATGGACGAGATATATTAAAACGAAGGACGAGACCCCTGAAATTCATCTCTTTGTGAAGACGACTCAGAACCTGCTTGAGAGCAACATCCAAGTGATCCGCACAGATAATGGCACTGAGTTCAAGAACAAGGTCCTCAGTGACTTCTACACCTCGTTAGGAATCTCTCAGCAGTTCTCGGCCGCAAAACCCTCAACAAAAAAGAGTAGTGGAAAGGAAGAACCGGACCCTTATCGAAGCAGCCCGGACAATGCTAATTCAATCAGGACTTCCACACTTTCTATGGGCCGAGGCAGAGTAAACACGGCGTGTTACACGCAAAAACCGAACGAGCATTCACAAGAGATTTGGGAAGACTCCGTACGAGCTAATCAACCAAAGGGTCCCAAACATCAAATATACGGATTTTCGGCTGCAAGTGCTTTGTAGCTAATGACCGAGGTTGATCGAGGGAAGCTCGACCCGAAGGCCATCGAAGGAGTGTTCATTGGATTTTTCGGCTACTTCGAAGGCTATAGAGTCTATCTCAAAGATAGAAGGACTGTTATGGAAAGCATAAATGTTACTTCGACGAAAGCCAGTGGCTTCTGAATACATCAGTTCAGGACCCGTACTACAACCGAACGCTTCTGTCCAAATCAGGCCAGAAACCGGGACTAATTAGAGTGCTGACAGACGATCAGCCAGTCCTACATCGAGGAGGTAGCATCGACATCCCACAAGAGCGACGACGCATGGGAGCTGCTTTTCGAAGATCTAGCCATCCACGATCGTCGATCAGCTCAACTCCTCACCAACCCCAAAATAGTGACGCACCAGCTTCTCCCGTAGGCCAACACGAAGCTGATGATCTCCCTCAACGTCACATATAGAAGTCACTATTTCCCCTGAAGCCTCAACTGAAGAAGACGATGAAGACATTTCCCTAGACATAGAGCCTCACTCCCCGATCGAATTTCCAGCACTCCCGAGAAACAGGTGAAGAACCCGCAAGGACGAGCAAGAACAACCTCTCCCTCATCAAAGGAAGTGGACTCGAGCCCATCCGACGTCTCAAATTATTGGAAATCCAGACCAAGGAGTTAGTACAAGATCATCAACAATAAATGAAAATCTATATGCTTTCTCAGCCAGGCTGAGCCGAGCAAAGTTGGAGACGCGCTAAAAGACCCAGACTGGGTAAACGCAATGCAAGAGGAAATCCATCAGTTCGAAAGACTGAAAGTGTGGAAACTCGTACCGAGACCTCAAGGAAAGACGATTATCGGTACGAAGTGGTATTCAAGAATAAGAAAGATGAAGACGGTGTCGTAATTCGCAACAAGGCAAGGCTAGTCGCGAAGGGCTACAACCAGCAAGAGGGAATCGACTACGACGAGACCTTCGCACCCGTAGCGCGAATCGAAGCAATTCGGATTTTTCTAGCCTTCGCAGCCCACAAAGACTTCACGGTGTATCAGATGGACGTCAAGACAGCCTTCCTCAACGGCGTCTTGAAAGAAGAAGTCTACGTGGCACAACCTGAAGGATTCGTAAGCCAAGCCCACCCTGACTTGTGTACTTCCTCGAGAAGGCACTTTACGGACTTAAGCAAGCACCCGAGCATGGTACGAGGTGCTATCTGACTTTCTGATCGAGTCAGGCTTCACTAAAGGGCAAATCGACACCACCCTCTTCATCAAGCGACGCAAGTCTGAAATTCTACTTATTCAGATTTACGTTGACGACATTATTTTTGGATCCACAAACCCCATATTGTGCGCGGAGTTCGGGGAACTGATGAAGACAAAGTTTGAAATGAGCATGATGGGAGAGCTCAACTTCTTCCTTGGACTGCAAGTCAAGCAACTCCCAGAAGGAATCTTCATCAGTCAATCGAAGTATTCAAGACATACTTAAGAAGTACAACATGGAAAATTCCCCATCTAAAAGCACCCCGATGTCGACTTCGTGCAAATTAGCCGCAGATCCATCGGGCAAATCAGTCAACCCGTCTACATACAGAGGAATGATAGGATCGCTTCTGTATCTGACAGCAAGTCGGCCGATATTGTCTTCTCCACTTGCCTGTGCGCGCGCTTCAAGCCGATCCGAAGGAGTCGCACATGCTTGCAGTGAAGAGGATCTTACGCTATCTCAAGGGAACACCGACACTCGGACTCTGGTATCCCAAGAACTCTAACTTTCAATTACTTGGCTTTACGGATGCCGATTTTGCAGGTTGTAGGATGGAAGGAAGAGCACCTCGGGTGGAATACAGTTCCTAGGTGACAAACTAGTAAGTTGGTCGTCTAAGAAACAAAACTGTGTGTCCACGTCAACCGCCGAAGCAGAGTACGTTGCTGCGGCCAGTTGCTGCTCTCAAATCCTGTGGTTGCGAACGCAATTGCAGGATTACGGGTTTTTTTCAATAACATTCCAATTACAGCGACTCGAAGAGCGCTATTGCCATTACCTGTAATCCCGTCCATCATTCCCGCACTAAACATATAGACCTTCGATATCACTTTATAAAAGATCATGTCGAAAAAGGCACAATCACATGTACTTCGTCAACACCGAAGTTCAACTTGCCGATCTTTTCACAAAGGCTTTGGATGAAAAACGTTTCATGTTTCTCGTTTCAAAGTAGGCATGTTGAATCGGGAAGCATAACGTGATTTTGCCTATTTCAACCTTTTATAAAGTTTAAAAGATGATCACCATTCCAAAAAATTTAGGGGGAGTAATTTTTAGTCTTCTTGTTATTTTAACTTGAAATGCATTTTCTAAGAGTGCATATTTTGAGGGGGAGTCTAAGTTAAAAATTGAGCCCACAATCACTAAAGCATTTGAGCCAATTCGCAAAATTCAAAAACCAGTTTTGGGCCTTCTTTTCTCATTTTCGGCCCAGTTCTTCAACTTCATTTTGATTCGTGAATTTAGGGTGATTCGCGAATTATCAATGTTGGGCTCCTTTCATCTTCCTGGCCCAGTTTGATTCAACTCTACTTCGCGTACTCAATGCTACTTCGCGAACTCACGCACGCTTCGCGAACCTCAAACGGGCCCATCTTACTTCGAGGCCCAAACCTTTTTGGGCCCGCGAACTTTTTACCTCTTAAAACCCTAAGTTTCACGAAGTTACAGTCGCCGTCAATTCATAAATTAGGGTTTACACTGTTCAAAATTCTCTCGATCTACTGTTCATCCGCAAGATAAAGCCACTCAAATCACGACGAAACCTGCTCCTTAGCTTCCAAATCTTCTTCTCTCGTGCGTTGCTGTGGTAAGAATAACGTTGAATCTTCATTTTCAAGCAGTTCTATACTATCTGATGATGATTTTGGCGAATCTGGAACTTTCTGCACTTCGCGGATGATGAACACGATGAATCTTCATGATTCGCGAACTCAGCCCTTTTTGATCTTTAAAGCGCGACTTTCGAAGTCTCCAACCTGTTTTTCGCGCATTTGTCTTAGCCCACGAAGTTCTCCATGATTCGCGAACTCTTCAAAGTTCGCGAACTTGTTCCGCATTCGCAAAACTCAAAATCGCGAACCTCTTTCAAATTCGCCAAACCCTCAAGTTCGCGAACCACTCTAAATTCGTAATCATTTTAAAATCGCGAACTTATTTCTCAATTCGCAAACTTCCAGATCGCGAACCCCATGGTCTTTCGCGAATCCCTTCATGTTTCGCGAACTCAATTTCACTTCAATTCGAGAACACAATCTCAATTCGCAAAGTATTTCAGTTCTCGAACCTTTCTAACATTCGCGAAACTAGGATTCGTAAAGCTTTTAGCGAACTTACCAAACTCTCATATCGCGATCCACACTTAATTGTTTTTATCATCTGTTTCGCGAACCTTTACTTAGAATTTTCTTAACGCACTCTCACTTTTCACTTCGCGACATAAAGACTTTGAAAATTTTTAACTAATGCGCGAACTCTCCACTTAAGAAATTTTCTAAGTATCAAACTCATGATTTAAATGGGCTGAAACTGTTTTTGGGCCCAAAATCAAACATTAAATTTTAAAGCCCAAAACACTTGAACAATTTTGAACTCTAACTTGTTTTCACCTATTCAAATCATGTTACCTTCTGCTTCATTACTGTATAAACTAATGGTTACTCTATCATCGCAGGTTTAACGAATCCAGGTGTTCGGAACAACAAAAAAGAAGAGGAAAAAAAAAAAAAAAAATAAAAAAAAATATATGAATACGACACCAACAGATCTGATATACCCAACGTCCAAATGGGTCATTCCGAAGGACAATAACTTCCAACTCGACTTGGAAGTCTTCAAAGGGAAGGAACCCATTATTCCTGCGATATTGAGACACCATCACCTCTGGTACGCCTTCTCGGCCGCTGTACCAGTCCCCTCCGTTTACCTTCAACAATTTTGGGGGACGCTGCAGACGAAGGTGGCACCAGACAATAGCTTATACTACGAAGCAAAACTCGCGGGCCAGACGGTCGAGGTCACCCGCGAATTAATCCGCCATGTTCTCCGCCTGCCCAGCCGACCGGAGAATGAGTATGAGGCTTCTGAGGATGAGCTTCTCGAGGACATTCAAAGAATGGGCTACTTCACGCCCGTCAAAGTCCTCTCTCAGATCCAACAGTCCATGATCCCGCATCCATGGCGGACACTTTTTGCGCTTGTCAATAAGTGCTTCTCACCAAAGCACTCAGGGCACGACAGGTGCAACATCACGATACTGCGGATCTTCCACGGCATTGCCTTCAACAAAAACGTAGATTATGCCAAGCTCATCATGTTGGACCTCGACGACCAAATGATGCAGCGAACGAAGGGCAAGAAGACGCAGTACCTTCCATATTCCAGGTGGTTCGGGCTAATGATCCACCACTTTATGCAATCACTGCCTGGGATACCAACCCGGCCCGCCGACGAATATGTCACCCCGCCAAAACTCAGGTACCTCAGAAGGGGAAGGTCGATGAGAAATACGCGGCGGCCGATGCCCATCCCTTCATCCCTCTTGTCACTGGCGGAGCAGCACATGATAGAAGACTACTGCCGCCAGTACAATGTATACGCCCCCATGGTTCGAGAAAACCCCCTCGAACCTAACCCCGGGGCCTCCCACTCTGCCGATGAAGGTCCTAGAACCAGGCCGGAGGCAGCTTCTTCATCCATTCCTCAGTCATACACTCACCAACCAGCCATTCCATCAATTACCCAATCATCCACACCACCAACACCTGTCGAACACAAATACCCGTTCGACAGCCTCACCACCACTTATCACACCCATCCCACCACCATCTCCTGTCAGCCGCACATCACCGATCCCGCCGACGTCGCGTGCTCTTCAACGACAAATGTTGAGCGACGTCTCCGACTCGGACGGCGAAGACGGGATGCCCATACTCCGCCCACCGTCACCACCACCCTCCACGAGGCAGCCGTCGCCCGCTCCTCAACGCCAACAAATGAGCGACGACTCCTCTGACGACGACGATGACAGCACGCTTATCCATAGACGTCGTCGTATTCCTCCAATCCCCACTCCACTACAAGCCGGGTCACCCCTTAGGATAGAAGCCGCCGACATCGACCCAACGGCGCATACCACGAGCCTTAGCCATTCGGCCGGTTCCCAACAACCGGTCGTCTCAAAAAGCCCCGACCCTCAACCATCCGTCCTCCGCCTGTCACCGAACAGGCCACAACGTCCATAGGCGCACATGATTGAGGCGCTTCTAGGATTGGACGGAAGTCCCGATGACGACGACCCCACATCGTCTCGTCAGAGGGCCACCGTCCGAACATCACGATCGGACGCGTGCCAACGGGACGCCTAAGTGGCCCCGGTGAGAGCTCTACCTTCGCCCGTCTGTGTGACGTGGCCCTAACGACCGGAGCGGTCCTTCTTCGTGAGGAACCGCAAGGACAGGTCGGAAGTCCAGTGCCGCTCGAAGTCCCATCGATTTCCCGCGAAACTGGCCACCCCACCACTTCAGGGGTGCAAACGGAAGGCCTTCGTGGCTCCGGCGGTGATTCCCCGTACGTGACGGCGACATACCTTGAACGGAGACTTGCCGAATTTCTCGAGCAAGTGGCTGTCCCGCGCATGCAGTCACTCATTACGACTGCTGCACCGGACAGAGGCAAAGCTCCAGTTGTCGACGAAACCCCGTCACGTTCCCCACTACCCCCACCTCCTCATCCGAACCCCCACACCATGCCACTGCTCGACCTATGGGACATCTTCACTGCCCGTCTCATAGGAGTGGACCCGAAGCACCCCGCGCTCGTGACGGTCCAAAAAATGCTGCTCGCGCAACAAAACATACCGTCAACAGAAACGTGCCGAGCCGACACCTCAACAATCCGAAGACGGCACGACGATCCTGACGACCAGGATCGCCGTGAGGGGGAGAAGCGTCAACGCCTATCCTCCTCCGGAGCATCTGTACGACGAAGCACACCATCACAGGGCAGATCAGCAGCAGGCCCTACAACACAAACCCAACAACCCACACGAAGAGGTTCTCGAGGAAGACAAGCGGCGCCAGGGCCGAACCAGACACTCTTCCTTGGCGAAGCAACGTCGACCTCGGAAATCCATACACATACAGTCCAAAGAACCACCACCCCAAATCCTCCTTCCACCACCCACGAAGCCAGAAAAAGCCGAAGCCCACCTCTTTCGCCCTACATTGCTACACAACCGGACTTAGAGCCATTCAACCTCGAAGATTACCTCCAACCACACACTGAAGTGGAGGCGTACATTATGAACGAAGGATGGCTCAAAAGACCGGTTACAGAACAGTTCTCAAAGGCTATGTTTGATAACGCTCGACAGCTCCTAAGGAATGCAGAGGTTGAACTTGTCAGAATAGAAGACAAGGAGCTGGAAGAAGGGGAGGACTACGAAGCAGAAATCCCCGAACTTCCTGTTCTCTTGGAGCACGCCAACCGATGGTACGACATGTACAACCCTCCGCCAAGAGAGACCCCGAAGATTCCGGAGCTCCCGTGGGAAAATGCCAAAATCGTGGCACCTTACCAGGAAGAGTTTCGGAAACGAATATGGAGGAAACCCGAGCGTATCACCAAGCTGATGAACTGGAGCTGAGTGGGATGACTCATCTGACGGGACGAAGGGCAAGATTCTATGTCCTAAGTCTGCGAATGATGATGAGTTTCAGAGGACGAGGCGACAATCTGGATCGCCTTCGAAAAGACGAATCAAGGAAGAAAATGATCAAAAGGGTGACGGGAGTCAGAGTCGAGTACTTCAACCAAATTCCCTATCCAGTTTACAAAGTTGAAAGGGAGGACGGGAAGGTTGAAGACATCAGCGAAGCGGACCTAATCTACATTAGACACCCTGATGTCGAGAGAATATTCTCGACGTACAGGTATCTAGGACAGCTGAAAAAGGACCCTGCTTTGAAGATAGGCCTTGCTACACTCAAAAGGTTCATGTTGCGCCAGATCAATTATAATGCTTCCCACGACCTTCAGATGGCACTGGAAAGCAATATGAAGAAAGTGAACCTCACAAAGCCTAACTTCGAAGTCCCGGATGACCCCAACATCTCTGAAGGAAACGTCTTTGAAGGTGAGGACCCCTCGATAGTCTACGTCAACTACAAAGGTGAGAAGAGATTGATGAAGACCTCGGAGATCCCAAAGTTCTCCGACGGGACTCTTCTAATTATTTCAAGAAAGTTGACAAGGATTATCCAGGAGATGGAAGAAGAAGACCTCGATAGCCAGATGAAGTTCAGATTACTTCGAGGGAAGATCAATGAAAGACTGGCTCTTCGAAGGTGGTTACGTAACTACGAAGTCAAGCTCGGACTTCGAAGCTCTACGTACAAGACGGTGGACCCCAAGGTCGGAGCATCCAAGCAGAAGACTTAAAAAGAACACAAAGGGGGAGATTGTTAGGATCATTTATTGTGTTCTTTATATTTTAGATGCTTCCGTCTTTAGTGTATTTAGGTCTTTGGTTTAGATGTTATTTGGGTTTGTAATTTACTTTATTATAAGTATTAGTTGTTTGGGCTAATTAGGTTTTGGGCTTGATGGGCTTTAATATACCAACTAATTTGGTATATAAAGACCCACCAAGCCCTAGTTTCAAGGTGTTCCTCCTTGCAAGTATTGTGCCTCCTTGAACAAGCTAACCTAAATACTCTCAAGCTAAAATCATTCAAGGTTGCTTTCTTTGTTGCTTGCATTATATTAGATGAAAAGGGATTTACAACCTATTCGTACTCAACTCGGGATCGGTTCTGTACCACGGGGCTGGCTAGGTGAATACCGAACTCCTGGATTCCTCCCAGAGCCGGTTGAGACGAACCAAGAGAGTCGGGCTTAAAAAGGGCAACCGACACAACATCAATATGAGAATAGAGCAGGCTGGGACCTGGATTGAGAGATTAGGGTTTTGGGCTTGGCCGAAACCCTAAATGGCCGAAAATGTAGTAAAATCGCGTGAGGGGCAAAATGGTATTTTCACCTCACGAAATATTTTGGAAATATTATATTGGATATTTAATATTTAGTATATGATTTAAATGTGATTTAAATCTTTATTATTGTTTTAGAAAAATAATAATATTTAATTTGGGATTAAATAAAATATATATATTGGATATATATATATAGTTATCGATTTTAATATAGTTTTAATTTCGAAATTATTAAATATATTTATATTGGATATTATATATTTAAATATACTAAATATAGAAAATATATATTAATTAATATTAATATTTAATTTGAATTTGAATTTTGAATTTAAATTCAAAAGAGAAAGACCAAGTCAACAAGTGACTTGGTATGCTTAAGTGGGTGAGAATTTTTCTACCCACCTTACTTGAAAATTTCAGCCAACACTATAGTATAAATAGGTTTTGATTTTTGAAATAAAACCCTAAGTCATTTTTCGAAAAAGGCAAAAGAAAGAAATAAGAGTTTTCTCCTCCTCTCTCTCGATCTCTCTCTATCTCGTCTCTCTCCCTCTTTCACTCTCGAGCCGCGCGCTGCCAGCGTGAAGAGGGTGCTGCCCGTCTCAAGCAAGGTTCGGTCGTGACGTTGTATTGGTGCCGGCGTGACGCTCTTGCCCCGTTCGTGCGCGTAAAGGTGCTAGAAGAGGGATACGACATTCCGGGGATTAGAAGAGTTCAAAGCTAGCCACCTTAGGCGAAAACAGTGAAATTTTCCGAAAAGTTAGTTTTTGCCGAAAAGGTCGATTTTGCCAAAAACTAAGTTTCAGGGTTTGAACGTGAGTTCTAGTCCCGAAAGCTTAGGCGAACTGCGATTTTGTCGATTTCAACCCTAAATCTCGATTCATTTACATGTAATCGAGGTTTTTGGGTATGAAATCGAGATACCCATCCTCAAACGACATCAATCGGGTCGTTAATCACATCGGATCTGCTGTTCTTCTGCCGAAAACCTGCGAGTAGATCAAAACTAGGAGAAAATTGTTAGTTCGTGAGGTTCCTTACCAGTTTTTGATGATTTAGAGGATTCGAAGGAGGCAGAAAGACACGAAATGAGCACGAAAAAGGAATAGCAGAGATTCGAGTTAGAGAGAATAAAAAAAAGGTTGCGAAAACTTTGATAAAGGGCGAAAAGGTTTTGACGATGCGAAAACTTCTCGTGGAAGCTTAAAAAGGTTTTCGGTAAAATTTGGGCTTAAGTTTTCGGAATTTTGAGAAAGGTTAATGACAGGGCCCAATAGCAGATGACTTGCGAAAACTTTTGAAATTAGCGAGAGTAGCGAAAACTTTTTCTTGCGAAAACCTTTTTGTCTTTAAGAAATTTTATCAATGTTGATGCTCCCCCTCAACAACATAGCATAGAATTCATCTAAGTCTTACTCCCCCTCAATGATGTATACTTAATATTTGAAAAAAATTTATGAAATACTCCCCCTTGATCGATACGTTCGTAGCTTTTGAAGAATTAAGTACTTTCCTCCCCCTTTTTTTTGAAATGTTGCGAAGCATAATTAAGGTTTCTTCCCCTAAATTCGAGCATATCTCGTCAAAATAATCATACCCATTTTGAACTTGTTGGGAATCCCCGGTAGGGGCCCGAGGCCCTCGTTCCTTGAACGGCGGAATTTTAAAACTTTTAGAGATTCCCGCCTTAACTTGGACCGCTCGGTAATAACACCAGAACGTATGCACAAAAGTAAAGGGTCTTAGCCATAATACCTTGACGAAAATCAATGGAGATGGCTAGCTTCGAACCCTTCTATTCTCCGGGATGTCGTATCCCTCTCCTAGCACCAAATGCGCACGAACGGGGCAAGAACGTCACGGCGGCACCTAGGGTTGGCCGAAAATAACAAGTTGGGTGGAGAAAAATTCTCACCCACTTTTTCATACCAAGTCTCCTTGTTTACTTGGTCTTTCTCTTTTGAATTCAAACTCAAATAAAAAATTCAAATTAAATATTAATATAAATTAATATTTATTCTATATTTAGTATATTTAAATATAATATCCAATATATATATTTAATTATAATTTTCGAAATTAATACTATATTAAAATTGAAAATCATATATATCTATCTAATATATATATTTTATTTAATTCCAAATTAAATATTATTATTTTTCTAAAACAATAATAAAGATTTAAATCATATTTAAATCATATACTAAATATTAAATATCCAATATAATATTTCCAAAATATTTCGTGAGGTGAAAAGACCATTTTGCCCCTTACTCGATTTAACCAAGTTTTCGGCCATTTAGGGTTTCGACCAAGCTCCAAACCCTAATCTCTCAATCCAGGCCCCAGCCTGCTCTTATTTTCATATAGACGTTGTGTCGGTTGCCCTTTTTAAGCCCGACTCTCTTGGTTCGTCTCAACCGGCTCTGGGAGGAATCCAGGAGTTCGGTATTCACCTAGCCAGCCCCGTGGTATCGAACCGATCCCGAGTTGAGTACGAATAGATATTATTCACGAACCGACTATAGATTATCGTACTACGTATAAATCCTTTACGTTCGTCCCGGTCGAGTGAAAGTGTTAGGTCCGTTTTTAACATCCAACGAAGAACTCGAGCATAGATTCGATAGATTTACCTCGATAATAATGCGACCGGAAGCTTTAGGATTAAATCAATCAAATCTTCATTAAAACTCAAAACTTTCTCTACAATTATCCTCTTTCTCTCTCTACAATTAACCCTAGCTTAGATAGTGATTAGAGAGAGTGTTTCTAGTGAGAGAAAGCTAAACTCAAGTTGTGTGTATTTTACACACACTTGCCCTATATATACCAACCAATATTGGTATATTTGCATTCTAGTCCCTAACTATACATATATTATAATTAAGTCCCTAGACAAAGATAACTTGACTATTGAACACTATAAAATACTTCCAGCAATCTCCCCCTTAGTGTTCAATTATAATTCAAGCTTCGGTTGTCTTTGTCTCTCGAATCTTCAGTCTTCATCATCAGTTGAACACAATAGAATAATTTCCAACAATCTCCCCCTTTGTGCTAAACTGTGGATTTGACACGATCTTTGTTGCTGTTTGAAGAAATATCTGAGAGCGTCTGGAGAATCTTCAGTCTCCCCATATTTACATGCACCCTCATTTTCTTCTTTGCAACTTGAATATTCGTCACCTTCTTGCATATATCAGAGTCGCGCGGATCATCAGCATTGACTTGTCGTGTATGCTCGAACCATGGAGAGAGGTCTTCTTTGTTGTGGTTCAGCACGTGCATTGAAAGCTTGGCTTCTTTAATGAGTTCACATGCTCGGCCTCCTTGATATACTACTCCCCCTCATGGCGATTCATTTGTATCGTCATGCTGTGTGATCAAGGTGATCATGTGTACGCTGAACATGTTGGCGTTGAATTCCGGATGAAGTACCTGAAAACGGGACAGACGACCGATCATCGTGAAACATCCCTAGATGTCACTCTTGGTCGTTGATGCAAAGTCACACAGACTTGCATTTGAAGGGACTACGGGGCCACATAGGCAACCCGTTGACATCATTCTAGAGTCGTGCTCCAGAAGATGGCCTGCTACCGTTGTTGTTTTGATGTTGCAACGGCATGACTTCCTTCTGATCATAGAAGCACATCATTGAATGATGCGTCTACAGAAGTTCTGGCATGGTCACGTAGACCAACAATATGTGTGTAAAAGAATGTATGTGTCCTAGAAAAGTGGAAAATATTTAGGCGATGAGGACACACTAGACATTTACGTGTTCAAGAAAGTCGTGGTATGGGGCTGTGGACCACTTAGTTCAATATCTCCCGTTTCCAAATGAAACGGTGATAGCATATGAGGTTCCCCGTGAGATATTGAAACATATGTCTTTTGGGAGACAAATGAGTAGCTAGGAAGGGTCGTGCATGCGCCTTTGGACCAGATGAAGCGTCTTTTACCCGGGATCTGATAAATCAGTCCTGTACCTATATGGTTATGGCCCGGATAGTTTGTGGTTGAGTTGTAAGGATGTCATCGTGATACGCTCAATACCCTCACATACACTTGGGGTTTGTTCCTGGGTTAGGATCAGTTGGGTCGACTGAACTTTTGGAACAGGTATGTGAACAATTCTTTTGTGTCCATGCGTTTTATTGACATTTAGGTAGCTCTCCCTCTTTAAAGCATGAAGGTTGTCTTCATGGCATTCCCTTTTAAGCTCTAGCACTATTTTTAGGTAACACTCCCCCTAAATACTTGCGATAATTCTAATGTGATGCCCGTGCTCCCCCTAAATAGATGTGCTATTTCAAATATGATGCTCTTGCTCCCCCTCAATATGTGCGTTCTTGTAGAAATTTGCATATTACTTTCTTTCAGGTCAAGCGCCCTTAGTAAATGAAGTATCACTCCCCCTTTAAGATGTGCGCCTTTTAAGTATGCGCTTATGAGTATCAATCCCCCTAAAACATATGCGCTTTTGATAATAAAACTACGGTAATACGCTCTTTTGAAGCTCTTGCACCTTTTCTATCGATCCACTCCCCCTAAATAAAAACAATATAGAATATGAAGACCGAATATTCTGTAAATATAGAGTTTGACTCCCCCAAAATAAAACTCAAGTGCCTTTTGCAATTTGAAATTGGCTCGGCCTTCTTTAAACATAGAAGCTCAAAATATATATTTTTTTTTTAATGGCCTTATTTTTCTTTTTCTCCCCTTTTTTTTTTTTTTTTTGCCTCTTCTTTTATTTTTTATGTGCTTATTTTTCTTTTTTTTAATGGCCTTCTTTTTCCTTTTGTTTTATGTCCTTTTTTTTTTTTTTTTTTTTTATGGCCTTATTTTTATTTAATTAATATTTTTTTTATGGCCTTATTTTTATTTTATTTTTTTTTTATGGCCTTATTTTTTTTTTTTTTTAATGGCCTTATTTTTCTTTTTCTCCCCCCCCCCCTTTTTTTTATGGCATCTCTTTTTTTTATGGCCCCTTTTTTTTTTTATTGAACAGAAAAATAAAACTAAAAACAATGTCAAATCAAGAGCTTTGGAATAGTCTTGATTTGGTGTGTTTGCTCACGTCACAAACCGATCACGTGTGTGGAGCAAACCCAATAGCACACGTGTCGGGGTCTTGTGCGACTGCTCATCATCGCATACCGACCATACATGTGGAGCAATCGTCGTCTATTTACCATGTATGATCGGGATCCTGCAAAATAAATTATCGGGACTTTGGTACCCATTTTTGGACGGGTCCTCCCTTATTAGCAGTGAAACAATTATGCATATAAGGTTCAAATTTGAAAGCAAAATTATCACATAAAGCAGTTATAGGAATCCACATTTGTCGAGGACTACTTATTTCCATTTGTAGCTTAGGTTTCCCAATTTGTTGTACCTTTTTGAAATTTAACTTTTCAGCATCGGTGAATGTGTGTCTTTTTGTAGAAGAGAAAATTTTCTCTTTTGCCAGTCGCTTAAGATGCAATTCGGATTTGACTTTGACCGGGTACTTGAGAGAGGAATACGAGCTTATAGAATCAATAGCATTAAGTATAGAAGTGTCGTATTTCCTACCTTCTAGACTCACATCATTCACTTTGTAATGTGTACTAAATGAGCTACTTTTGTTTAGACAATTATTACTTTTGGACGTTTCAGTTTTAATAGAGAATGTGTACTTATTGTCTGTTTTAGCTTTAGTAGCTTCTTGCTTTATCTTTGGAATGACTTTAGGAATTTTCGGAGGAAGAATAGAGTTAGGAACAATTTTGTTTATTGTAATAGAAAATGAATTGTCTTGCTCTATTCTTTCCTGCTTTATAGGTTTAGTCATTTGAGTTTTCTGATCCTGTTTAGAAGATATATCATTTAAAGGTTCAGGTTTTACAGGATGAATGGAGCAATTAAACGATATATCTTCTAAACAGGATCAGAAAACTCAAATGACTAAACCTATAAAGCAGGAAAGAATAGAGCAAGACAATTCATTTTCTATTACAATAAACAAAATTGTTCCTAACTCTATTCTTCCTCCAAAAATTCCTAAAGTCATTCCAAAGATAAAGCAAGAAGCTACTAAAGCTAAAACAGACAATAATTACACATTCTCTATTAAAACTGAAACGTCCAAAAGTAATAATTGTCTCAACAAAAGTAGCTCATTTAGTACACATTACAAAGTGAATGATGTGAGTCTAGAAGGTAGGAAATACGACACTTCTATACTTAATGCTATTGATTCTATAAGCTCGTATTCCTCTCTCAAGTACCCGGTCAAAGTCAAATCCGAATTGCATCTTAAGCGACTGGCGAAAGAGAAAATTTTCTCTTCTACAAAAAGACACACATTCACCGATGCTGAAAAGTTAAATTTCAAAAAGGTACAACAAATTTGGAAACCTAAGCTACAAATGGAAATAAGTAGTCCTCGACAAATGTGGATTCCTGTGACTGCTTTATGTGATAATTTTGCTTTCAAATTTGAACCTTATATGCATAAAGGTTTCACTGCTAATAAGGGAGGACCCGTCCAAAAATGGGTACCAAAGTCCCGATAATTTGTTTTGCAGGATCCCGATCATACATGGTAACTTGGCGATGACTGCTCCACATGTATGGTCGGTATGCGACGATGAGCAGTCACACACATCCCCGACACGTGTGGTATTCGGTTTGCTCCACACACGTGATCGGTATGTGACGTGAGCAACCACACCAAATCAAGACTATTCCAAAGCTCTTGATTTGACATTGTTTCTATTTTTATTTTTTTAAAAAAAAACAAAAAAAAAAAAAGCAAACAAAAAAAAAAAAAGGCCATAAAAAGAAAAAAAAAAAAGGACATAAAACAAAAAGAAAAAGAAGGCCATTAAAAAAAAAAAAAAAAAGGGAGAAAAAGAAAAATAAGGCCATTAAAAAAAAAATAAAAAAATAAAAAATTTTGAGCTTCAATGTTTAAAGAAGGCCGAGCCAATTTCAAATTGCAAAAGGCACTTGAGTTTTATTTTGGGGGAGTCAAACGCTTAATTTTATAGAATAGTCGGTCTTCATATTCTATATTGTTTTTATTTTGGGGGAGTGGATAGATAAATAGACAAGGCGCATGAACTTCAAAAGAGCGTATTACCATAGTTCTAATGTAAAAAGCGCATATGTTTTAGGGGGAGTGAGACTTATAAGTGCAAAAGGCACAGTTATTGGGGAGTGTCACTTCAAATACAAAAGACGCTTGATTTTTTTGTAATATGCAATCTCAAAAAGGCGCGAAATGTTCAAAAGGGGAGTGTGCTTCAATCACAAAAGGTGCATAACTTAAAGGAAAGTAATAGGCAAAAATCTACAAGAGCGCACAACTTTAGGGGGAGCAAGGGCATCATATTAGAAACAACGCAACTATTTAGGAGGAGTGTTACAATGAAAAGGCGCTAGAGCTTAAGGGAAGAATGCCCTGAATACAAACTTCATGCTTTTAAGAGGGAGTGCTACCTAAATGTCAATAAAACGCATGGACACAAAAGAGTTGTTCACATACCTGTTCCAAAGGATTAGTAGACCCAACTGATCCTAACCCAGGAACAAACCCCGAGTGTATGTGAGGGTATTGAGCGTATCACGATGACATCCTTACAACTCAACCACAAACTATCCGGACTACAACCAATATAGGTACAGGACTGATTTATCAGATCCCAGGTAGAAGACGCCTCATCTGGTCCAAAGGCGCATGCACAATCTTCCTCCGCTACTCATTTGTCTCCCAAAAGACATATGTTTCAATATCTCACGGGGAACCGCATATGCTATCACCGTTTCATTTGGAAGCGGGAGATATTGAACAAAGTGGTCCACAGCCCCACACCACGACTTTCTTGAACACTTTAATGTCTAGTGTGTCCTCATAACCTAAATTTTTTTTACATTTTCTAGGACACATACATTCTTTTACACACATATTGCAGGTCTACGTGACCATGCCAGAACTTTTGTAGACGCATCATTCAATGATGTGCTTCTATGATTAGAAGGAAGTCCTGTCGTTGCAACATCAAAACAACAACGGTAGCAGGCCATCTTCTAGAGCACGACTCTAGAACGATGTCAACGGGATGCCTATGTGGCCCCGTAGTCCCTTCAAATGCAAGTCTGTGTGACTTTGCATCAACGACCAAGAGTGACATCAAGGGATGTCTCACGATGATCGGTCGTCTGTCCCGTTTTCAGGTACTTCATCCGGAATTCAACGCCAACACGTTCAGTGAACACTCTGGTTCACCTTGATCACACAGCATGACGATACAAATGAATCGCCATGAGGGGGAGAAGTATATCAAGAAGGCCAAGCACGCAAACTCATTAAAGAAGCCATGCTTGCAACGCACGTGCTGAACCACAGCAAACAAGACCTCTCTCCATGGTTCGAGCATACACGATAAGTCAATGCTGATGATCCGCGCGACTCTGATATATGCAAGAAAGTGACGAATATTCAAGTTGCAAAGAAGAAAATGAGGGTGCATGTAAATAGGGGGAGACTGAAGATTCTCCAGACGCTCTCAGATATTTCTTCAAACAGCAACAAAGACCGTGTCAAATTCAAAGTTGAGCACAAAGGGGGAGATTGTTGGAAATTATTCTGTTGTGTTCAACTGATGATGAAGACTGAAGATTCGAGAGACAAAGACAACCGAAGCTTCAATTATAATTGAACACTAAGGGGGAGATTGTTGGAAGTATTTTATAGTGTTCAATAATCAAGTTATCTTTGTCTAGGGACTTGATTGTAATATATGTATAGTTAGGGACTAGAATGCAAATATACCAATATTGATTGGTATATATAGGGCAAGTGTGTGTAAAATACACACAACTTGAGTTTAGCTTTCTCTCACTAGAAACACTCTCTCTAATCACTATCTTAGCTAGGGTTAATTGTAGAGAGAGAAAGAGGCTAATTAGAGAGAAAGTGTGTGATTAATGAAGATTTGATTGAATATTACCCAAATGCTTCCGCTCAATCTTGTTCAAGGTAATTTCGATTAAATCTATGCTCGAGTTATATGTTGGATGTTAAAATCGGACCTAACAAACCTTTTTGAAGCAGGTACGCAAAAAATCTCGTAGCTAAAAATTTAAAACTTTAGGACTTTTTTTTTTTTTTTTTTTTTGCTACCTAAAACTATCGAAAGCTTTGCGGTATCGAAAAATTTTTTCCCATCATAAATTTTCGCATGTGTAGATAATATTTTTTCGTATTATAAGAGTTTTTCGTATAGATTTTCGGACGATAAAAGTTTTCGTATTCACTGTAGCGTTCGAAAACTTTGAAAAATGTTTTTCGTATATGTTTTCGTACGAAAAAAAATGTTTTTCTTATGAAATTTTTTTTGAATGAATAGTGTGTGCGAAAAAGTTTTTCGAATGAACAGTAGCTTGCGAAAAAAAAAATTTCGGGTCAGTAGTATGCGAAAAAAACTTTTTCGGGTCTATAGTAGGTGCGAAAAACAATGTGTTTTTTTTTTTTCGGATTCAAAGTTTTTTTTTTTTTTTTTCGTAACTAAAAGTTTTCGTACCGAAAATCAGAAAGTTTGTCGTATGAAACCTTTTCGTATTGGAACAAAAAATTGTTTTTCGTATGTAGACTTTTTCGTACGAAAGTCAAACTCAAAAAGTTTTTCGTATGAGATATTTTTCGTATAGAAATTTTTTTTTTTTCGGATGAACAGTGTTTTCGTGTGAACAGTGCATGCGAAAAAAATTTATTGCTCGGATGAACAGTATGCGAAAAACTTTCCGTATCCAAGGTTTTTTTTTTCGTAAGCTACAGTATACGAAACTTATAAAGTCAATGCGACAAATTGAGCAAATGTGAGAGGTACGAAATCCAGGTCAATGCGAGAAAGAAAACTTGGTACGAAAAAAAATCTTATGAATGGTGTGAAAATATTTTCGTGCGAAAACTTTTATTTGGTGCGAAAACGCGAATTTATATGCGAAATCTTCAAATAACACTCAAATTAACACATTAAGCACAGTTAATCGATCGAAATTGATTGGGCAATTGCAGAAAACACTCGATTAACACAATCAAAACCAAAATATACTTCAATTTTGCATTTTCAGCAAAGAACAGTTTGAAGTTGGAAAAATAGTTTCGATCGCAAATTCAATCTCTTAAGCTCAATTAATCGAAGATAATCGCAATTAACATACACCAAATGATTCGCGAACAGTTTTTCGTTCAATATCATGCGAAAACAGCAATCAAAACATCATGTGAAAATCAAATTGATCATGTGAAAAAGCTTTTGGGCGAAGAACACTCATACGAAAACTGCAATATATCGAACTAAATTCATCAATTCAACAACGATTCGGCTCTGATACCAATTGTTAGGTCCGTTTTTAACATCCAACGAAGAACTCGAGCATAGATTCGATAGATTTACCTCGATGATAATGCGAGCGGAAGCTTTAGGATTAAATCAATCAAATCTTCATTAAAACTCAAAACTTTCTCTACAATTATCCTCTTTCTCTCTCTACAATTAACCCTAGCTTAGATAGTGATTAGAGAGAGTGTTTCTAGTGAGAGGAAGCTAAACTCAAGTTGTGTGTATTTTACACACACTTGCCCTATATATACCAATCAATATTGGTATATTTGCATTCTAGTTCCTAACTATACATATATTACAATTAAGTCCCTAGACAAAGATAACTTGACTATTGAACACTATAAAATACTTCCAACAGAAAGTCACGCGTAGTCGAACTTACAGGATTCGACTCTATGATGTTCGTGTCGGTGACATTTACCAAACTGCCCTCCACGACCCTCGTGAGTCAGTTATATGCTCTGGCCAGAGGCTTAGGTAAATTCCCGCACATCGAAACTGCATAGGACGTTAACCTTGAATTTAATCAAGGCCGTAAATCCCGCTCAGCGGTATAACCGGCAATCACGTCGAAAAGTCAAGACCGCATTTCGCCGCTGACCCATGCTTCATGCAATTCGGGCCTAGCAAACTAGTGACTAATCAAGACCTTAAGACCAACCCCGAGTTAACCCTTTCGGTCTAAGGTTCACGTAGACTACTATAGTCAATCGATCGATCAACGACATTATCAGCGTGTGATCGTTCGATTACGAGTCAGTGTCCAAATACAGACAATCCCCTGATTCGTCTTGGATCAATGTCACGAGCTCCCACTTTCCAAGTGAATGGTTGACACAACCATTTTGGACTCGTCGACAAACAAGTCGTACTCGTCAATCCAGTCACTCTACTGGAGATTAAGACTTGTGGACTTATTTAATATTACAATATGTCAGCTTACTGGTGGCCCCTCTCTTTCCCCACAGAATCAGTAACTGAACTGTAAATATTAAGGTTTTATTACTTCGTCTTATTACCCGACTGCAAGGTTAATTTATTTAGACGAAGTAATAATATGCCTTTTGTATTATTTTGTCAAAACTCAAATCGACAAAAAATAAAATGTAATTTCATTATCAAATAATCCAATTACAAATGATAAACACATCAAAATTACACTAATGCCCTCGTACTATCTAATCCTCGTACGGCATCTAGGGCATAAACCTCAACAATCTCCCACTTGCACTAATGCCACGCGCTATAGTATCTCAACCCCATTTTATCGAGGTGACGACCTAGCACTGCCTGAGACAGTGGCTTCGTTAACGGGTCCGCCCCATTTTCTGGTGAGGCGATCTTCTGCACGGCTATCGAGCCATTCTCAAGGAACCCACGTAACACGTGGTATTTTCTCTCTATGTGCTTCGACTTACTGTGAGCACGAGGTTCCTTAGCTTGTGCGATCGCTCCGCTATTGTCGCACCACAATGGTAACGGGCGATCCACTATGCTAGGTACCACCTGCAGTTCTTCTAAGAACTTGCGTATCCAAACACCCTCCTTGGCAGCTTCTGAAGCCGCTATATACTCCGCCTCAGTGGTGGAATCAACAGTCGTGCTTTGCTTGGAACTCTTCCAAGTTACTGCGCCACCATTGAGCGTATATACAAAACCCGAAGTAGACTTTCGGTCATCCACATCTGATTGGAAGTCCGAATCCGTATAACCATCTACCTCTAATTCTCCTGGGTCGTAAATCAGTATCAAGTCCAAGGTCCGTCTACGGTACTTAAGGACTGTCTTTACTGCCACCCAATGTTCCTTACCATGGTTTGCCTGAAACCTACTCACTACGCTCACAGCGTACGTGTTAGGAATATTTTCTAGTGTTCAATAATCATGTTATCTTTGTTTTGGGACTCAATTGTATTTTATGTAAATATAGGGACTAAAGTGTAAATATACCAAAGTATGCTTTGGTATATATAGGGCAAGTGTGTGTAAAATACACACAACTTGAGGTTTAGCTTTCTCTCACTAGGATATCTCTCTCACCATTATAGTAATTAGGGCTTAATTGTAGAGAGAGAAAGGGATTACTTGTTGAGAAAGCTTGAGGTTTAATGAAGGTTGATTGATAATTATCCAAAGTCTTCCGCGCGTTAATTACAAGGTAATTCTTCATCGATCTATTCTCAAGTTCATTGATTGGATGTTAAATCTGTGACCTACAATTGGTATCAGAGCATGCGTGTTTGAATTGATCAATTGCTCGCTGAAATTGTTTTCGATCGAGCTTGAATTGAATGATTTTAAGCTTCGCAATAATTTTTTTTCTTCTTTCCCGCGCACTGCTACTTGCTCAATTGCTGCCTTGTTTGGATTAGATCTTGTTAATCGAGTGTTAGGCATTGATTTTTGATATCTAACTTTCAATAATTTGAGGTCAATTGAGTGTAATTTGAACTGTGTTGTTCGTGCGCATATAACTTCTTTTCCAGTAAAATCTGAAGCACAATTCTCAAATGTTGTTCGTGCTCTTCCATCGATTTCGAATATACCAGGATATCATCGATGAAAACTATTACAAACTGATCAAGAATGGTCGGAAGACATCGTTCACCAATGCCATAAAGACTGCTGGAGCATTCGTCAGTCCAAAAGGCATGACCAGAAATTCATAGTGCCCGTATCTGGTTCGAAAAGCTGTCTTTGGGATATCGCCCTCCGAAATTTTCAGCTGATGGTATCTCGACCGTATGTCGATCTTTGAAAAGACATTTGATCCTTGCAGTTGATCAAAAAAATCGTCGATTCGAGGTAACGGATATTTGTTCTTTACCGTTACCTTGTTCAGTTGTCGGTAGTCAATACACAGTCTAAACGTACCGTCTTTCTTCTTAACAAATAGCACAGGTGCTCCCCAAGGCGATACGCTCGGTCGTATATATCCTTTTTCAATTAGTTCCTTCAACTGTACCTTCAATTCATTTAATTCGATCGGTGCCATTCGATACGGCGGAATAGAAATCGGCGTCGTGCCTGGTTGAAGTTCAATGGTGAATTCTGTATCTCTGTCCGGAGGCAATCCAGGTAATTCATCAGGAAAAACATCCGAATATTCACCAACAACAGGATTATCTCAAACCTTTAATTCACATAACCTGACATCTTTAACATTTTCCAAATAATCTTCGCACCTTTTATTCATCATTTTGGAGGCCATCAAATTTGTTATCTGATAGGCTGTCCGTACTTTCTTTTCCCCTTTGAACACTATACAAGATTGATCTGAAGGAGAAAATTCAATTTCCTTTAGGAAACAATCAAGCTTTGCCCGATATTTCGACAACCAATCCATGCCTAGTATTACGTCAAAATCCGTTAGGGAAATGACTAATAGGGTCGCCCGCATCACTACTCCTTCGACAATGATTTTACATTCTGGGTATACCATGTTTACTATAACTACTTCCCCCGTCGGAAGTCGAACATACAGATCATACCCAAGGGGTTCGGGTCTATCAGGTAATAATGATGCCAATGTTCGTGAAATGAATGAATGTGTTGCGCCTGGATCAAATAAAGCATATGCATCAATATCACAGATAGATATTTTACCCGTGATAATTTGTGGCTCTTCTTTGGCTTCCTCCCCAGTCATCGTAAAGATCCGAGCCTGTGTTGGTGGTCTATAGGCTTGACCTTCTATTCCTCTCCCTGTACTTGTACCATATTGTCCTCGACCTCTTCTTCTTCCACGATTTGTGGAAGATCCACTAACTCTAGATTGATCAACAGTGGCCTCCTTTCGCATTGCTTGGCAATTTCTAGCCAAATGCCCTGGTTGCCCACATCTAAAACATTCACCAGTAAGCCATCTACATGTACCCCTGTGATTCTTTCCACAGTGTGCACATGCCGGTACCGGTTGCGAAGTCTCTATACCTCGACCAACTGATCTTGTTTCACCCACTATACTCCTGGTGGAACCCCCTTGTACATTTGTCGGTTTAGGCGCAATACACGTTTTCTTCATTTTCCCACTAGACGATTCCTCGCCTTGTCTTCTTTTACTACTTTGAAAATTGCGGGATTCCATTTCCAATCTTTCAGCGCGTATTACTGCCGCCCTTAACTTTCCATATGATTCCATATCTGATGGAGTAATACGATTTCGAATCGTATATCGAAGTCCTGCTTCAAATCTTCGACATTTATTTCTTTCTGTGGCAACCATATGAGAGGCATAATGGGACAGCTGATTAAACAGTACTTCGTATTCAGCTACCGATTTGTTTCCTTGTTTTAATTCAAGGAATTCCTTCTCCTTCTGATCTTTATACACTTCGGGCATGTAAGTGTCATTAAATTCTCTCAGAAAATCCTCCCAAGTCAGTACTGGTGGTTGAATCATACTGTTCGGGACAGTTTCCCACCATTCATATGCATGCCCTTGTAAGAGTGAGACGGCATAATCAAACTTTTCTTCAGGCGTGCATCGCATCATGTTCAGCACTCTTTCGGTTCTCTTCAACCATGTCTTCGCCACAGCGGGATTTGTCGTACCCATAAAATCCACAGCACCCATCTTCCTTAACTTATCATATCGTCGTTCACGGGGGATTGTCAGGGGGTTTTCATGCTCATATTGCATAAGCGTATGAGATGAATGTGATTCTGGTACGGCCGTTTTTCCTCCTCCCTCTATCGTAGGTTCATCGTGTTCTATATGCATGGGTTCATTCGTTGCCCTTTGCCTAAATATGCAAAAAGATGTTCAGGGCAACTATCAAAGTCACATATAACATGCAAGTGTCCACAGAACCTAAAACCTAGGCTCTGATACCATACACATGTAACGTCCCCGTTCCTATTCCTTATTGTGCACATAATTCATGCATCTATATAACAGTCGCATAAAATTTTTCCCTTTCACAATCATCTATGTAACATACGAACGGGTACGTACATCTAGATATATCACTTCTACACGTATATTCACATAACACACCTAATATACATGTATTCACGTACACACGTCAATAATGTTTCTTAGTCTATATGCAAACGATGAACAGAGGGAAGCAGGATGAGAGCGTAGCCGGCCGACCTTGAATCCATGTCTGTACGCGGAAGCTTTACTTTAAAACCATTCGTTCGTTATCTACAACAACTGTGAAGACAACTATTCAGAGTATGATCGCAACATGTAAATCTATAACTTTTAAACTGTAAGCATAGTATATGACATTAGTCCATCAAATTCACATAATCATCATAATTCCATCATTCAAAAGATTCCGTCAAATCATCAATCATGTAACCTTCGTTACCCTTTTTCCGTCATGAAATCATTCCGTCAAACAATCAATTATGCAATCATTGTCCATATGATTTCTATAACATATGCAGTTCTATATGATGATACTCCCGTTATGAACCCGCTCGTCTCGAACTATCAATCATATGTGTGCCCATGCATGGAACTCTGTAGTCATTTCTTTCTTTTGGTGCCTGTACAGGACTCTGTCATCCCCGATTTGTAGGGACGTAACCGTCATAATACATCGCATCATCTGAAGCCGTAGCAGTCATAACGGTTTCTCCCTTTCCTTTTCATGAAAATGCATATGACACATAGTACAAAACAATGCATCTCACATCATTTCATAAATCAGATATATCGCATACTTTACCATCCAGTATTTTCTCAAATCACATAACGTATCGCGTCAATTCATGTAACACATATAAAATCATCAAGTAATCAATCCACATATATCACATAAGTACACTTTGCTGATCATACTCACAGGTTTACGCTTATAATCCTTTCCTTTTTAATCGACCCTGTCCTTGCCTTTCTCGCGATCCCGACCTATAATGATATCGGTCCAATAATCAATATGCAGTCTATGAAATATTCTATACTGTGGATGACATTAACCCGACCGTTTTTCTTTAAACCTTTATTATTAAGATCATTAGTTTCCGATACTTAGTATTTTTCGGTACCTCACATTTTCGGGAAAAGTATTTTCGGTACTCAATAATTTCGGAACTTATAATTTCGGTACCTTATTATTTTTCGGAACCAGTATCTCAATGTTTTCGGGACCCATATTTTCGGTTCCTTATCATTTTCGGGACTTATGTTTTGAGTAAAATATTCTTTCGGATACTTTTAATATTCGTTTAACTTTTCCAGGTACCATTCTTATTTAGATAATTTCGGGTAACATATTTACCAAGGACCTTTGATAATATCATTCAAATAAACTTTCGGGTCACATATAACTTTCAGTAACATAATTTCTCGGTTATACGTAAATTTCGGGTGACATATTGGAATAACCTTCGAATAATATATTTATTCGAATAGCCTTGAACTTTTCGGGTAAAATTTTTCTTTAAACGATCTTTTAAGTAATATAATATAAATTTTCGAGTGACATGTTTATTCGAATAGCTTTCGAATAATATGTTTATTCGAATAACTTTCGCATACCTATTTATTTGAACAAATCACTATTTTCGGGTAATACAACTTTAAATTTTCAGGTACATATTAAAATTTTAAGGCATTTTCTATATGATCGATAACAATAATTCTATTACCTAAACATCATACACATACCAAAATCATTCATGAATGAAAGTATTGATATCCTTAAGATTAATTTCTTTATTCTCTATTAAACTAACTCTAATATTAACCTTATTCAAAATCTTTTACACATGAAAGTATAATAAGAATTTCGTATATGTAGATATACCTCACGTGATGTTTGAATTCTCCTTTATCTTGTGTATTCTTAGCTGATAGTTGATGATGGCGTTATGAAAATCCTTAGCCGCCCACCCGAGTTTTTTTTTTTTTTTGTTGTTGAGAGAATGAATAATATCTCATTTGTTTGGTATTTATTAAGTTTTTATGAAGTAGGAGGTGTCTCTTTTTCCTACTTTGGTTTTTCTCTACGTTTTTTCTTCTTTTCAGTATTTCCTTAATTTAATACTATTTTCTAGTCCATGTTAAAATTTTCGAATGATAGCTATTATTTAATCCTTATAACTTTCGGGTATAACTTTCAATGTTGTTTTATTTTTTTATTTTTTTTTTCGGAATCAAATATTTTCGGGTATATACTTTCCCCATTTTATTTTTCGGACTTAGGACCTTTTTCGGCTATAAACTTTCGCCGTTTATTTATTTTTCGATTTAGATTCGAGACTTCAAATTTTTCGGGTCTTATTACCTTTTTCGGGAACTCTTTCTTTTCGGTATCTTAATCATTAATAGTTTTCGGTATCTTATACTTTTCGGTATCTAGCTTTTCGGTATCTGCTTATTGATAGTTTTCGGAACCTGAAGTTTTCGGTACCTTTTCTTTTTCGGTACCTTGTATACTTTCAGTTCGATACTTAACATTTTTCGGTACTTATGATTTTCCTGTATAAGTACGAAAATAATTCTATTAACTTAACCAAACCTTATAATAAAAAAATACAACACACATACAATCATATAAATGCATGAACTTGTGAAATAAGGTTTCGGTTTCGGTTCCTGACACAATGAAGAAGAAATAATCACATGTAAAGTATTGGAGGTGCCAAGGTAAACATACTTAATGAAGACTAGGTAAAGGCTTGAGATCTAAGGCCAGAGGGTCTTCGATTGATGGTCGTGGCAGCGGTCCTAAAGGTCGATCAAGTGGCTCAACTCTTGGTCTGGCCGACCTTCGATGAGGTGGGTTAGCTTCTAGGCTTGCCATGGTATAGTCTAAATCAGCTTGATTCTCGATATCCTCTCCTGCTAAACATGCTTCCAACTCATCCTTATTCCTGAAAACGCTGAAATACTCGAGAGCACACAAGTCAATACTATCAACAAAGGAACATGAATTGTCATCCGTAGGGTGTTTCATGGCCTTGTATACATCAAACTCTACCTTCTCATCGCCTACTTGTAGGATGAGCTTACCATTACTGACCTCGATTACAGCTCTTGCCGTGTTGAGAAACGGCCTACCAAGTATCAATAGCATGTCGGTGTCTTCTTCCATGTCTAAGACCACAAAATCTGCGGAAAAGTAGTTCTCCCACCTTCACTAGCACATCTTCTATGATTCTTGTAGGGTATGTGATTGATCTGTCCGCCAGCTGAAGAATCGTAGATGTGGGCTTCGGCTCGCCAACTCCTAGTTTCCTAAGAAGAGAGAAAGGCAGCAAGTTAATGCTCGCACCTAGATCACATAAAACATTAGTAAATGAGAGTGAGCCTATAGAGCAAGGGATAGAGAAACTCCCCCTGTCTTTGATCTTCGGTGGTAGCTTTCTTTGTAGTACGGCCGAGCATTCTTCATTTAGAGCTATCGTACCATGCTCCTCCAGCTTATTTCTATTTGAGAGTATGTCCTTCATGAACTTTGCATAATTTGGGATCTGCAAAAGTGCTTCACAAAAGGGGATATTAATCTCAAGCTTTCTAAATATATCGATAAAACGTTCGAAATGCTTATCCTGTTTTCCCTTTCGTAGTGCTGCAGGAAATGGAGGTCGGATCTTAATCCGCGGTGGTGGCTCAGGTTTCCTTTCCTCCTCTGAAAAATTCGCGTTCTGACCCTGTTCACGGCCGTGACTGCTGATAGGTTCACGGTGGTGAACGTCCTTGTCTGTGGCCGTGACTACGCTCTGGTCAACATTTTCCTTGATTTCTTCTTCCGCTTTCTGAGTCTTCGGGGCTGCTTCTAGTGTCTTTCCACTCCTTAGCAGAATGGCCTTTGCAAACTCTTTCGGGTTTCTCTCGGTGTCGCTCGGTAGTGTCCCTTGCTTGCGCTCGGACATGGAATTTGCTAGATGATCCATCGTAGATGATACGTTTTGCATTGTATTTTCTATCTTATTTAGCCGCTCGTCCATCTTGCGATTCTGTTCACCTTGGAAGCTTGCCATTTTCTCAATTGCTTGGCCTTGCATCGCTGCCATCTTCTCAAGTGCTATTTCGCAGTGGTTCCTGTTGGCTTGTTGGCTTTGATTCCGATGGCTTCTGTTGGAGCGTTTTGCTAGTTGCCTCTGCAGATTCGGGTGGCCTCTCCAACTATTCGAGTAGAAGTTCCTTTGCCTTGACTGGATTTGATTCACCTCGTTGGGACTTTTGGCTTGCATCTCGTCTAGTCTCCGATGTATGACCTCAAATTGCGCCTCCATTGAGGTGCTTATCTCGTGGATGCCTGCTGCCCTTCGGTCCAAATCTTGAACAGTGTACCTTGCTGGATAGGCCGCGATCCTCTCGATTACTGCAAGTGCATCTGCATCATCGAGTTCCATAAAGTTCATGTTGCACCCTCCGTCGACAATGCGTTTGTTCTGCATGCTAAGCCCCAAGAAAAAGGATTGCATCTGGATGATCAGTGGTATGCAATGATTTGGGCATTGTCTGAGGAGCCTCTTATATCGACTCCAAGCGTCGCTCAACGTGTCACCCCCTTCTTGTTTGAAATTCACCAGCTCGCTCCTTATCTCGTTAGTCCTCGAGAGTGGGTAGTACATGCCTAAGAAACACTCGACCATCTGTTCCCAGCTTTCGATCGATGCATGTGGCAGCGACGAGAACCATTCTGATGCTTCTCCTACAAGAGAGAAAGGAAAGAATGTAAGTCTAACTACCTCAGTAGAAACCCCAGGGTACTTGATCGTTCTGCAAATTTGCTGAAATTTGGTGATGTGGGCATTGGCGCGTCTTCATTAGCTAGCCCATGGAATTGTACCGCCCCTGTCACCATATGCAAGGTCACCGACTTGATCTCGAATTGATTGTTAGGCCCTTCGGGAATCACTATCGGGTCATTATCATCAAAGGGGCCAGGAAGGGCTCGACTTAGTAGAGTAGGTCGTGGAGCAATGATCTCTTGGTGTTGCTCTTCTTGATTTTGGTTCTCCATCCTTTGTCTGCGAATTCGATTATTGCGTCGCAACGTAGCTTCCATTTCTACGTCAAATAGTAGTGGTTCTTTATTCGAGCTTCGTGTCATGCACAAACGAGAATCTCTGCCAAAGATGTGAATCAACGTAAGTGAAAAAAAAAGTTAATAAAATACTAATGAAACTAAATATATAGATAAATAAATAAGATCTAAATTAAAATCTAGAATAAATACTAGAACTAATGATACCGTTGTCCCCGGAAACGGCGCCAAAAACTTGACACGCTCGAATAGTACCAAGTGTACTAGGTCGTGCAAGTAGTAAAACGGATGAAGTCCGAGTATCGATCCACGAAGACAGCTCGGTTAATTCTTAGAAAATATTCCTAACCCTAATTTAGACTAAGATAATTTTTATGAATTTTTTAAAGATTGATTTGCAGCGAGATAAATAAAAATGCAAGTAAGAAATAAAAGCAAATAAAGATAATGGTTTTTTAAATCAATTAACGAAAACGTGCTCGGCACAAATTACTCCTACGTCGTCATGCAATCGATTCTATCTAATCAACATGAATCTAAGTCAAGGTAAAATTTTCTAAAACAATCGCTACTCCTTTGTCCCGCAATAGCGATCCTACGCGATAGAGAACCAATCCCTATATGTCTATATGACTGTAGTTTCTATGCATGCATTCAATCTCTATGAAATTCCCCGAGTTTAGACGCTTTCGGCGCCTAAGATCTCAGAAACCACACATACGAAACCGAATTCCATGTCTGGTCAGTTTTACGCAGTGGTGTTCGATGCTTATTGTTCTAATCGGTCTAATCACTTTGTCCGTCTCATAAACCAATCAAAGATCATGCATATGTTGATCAGGCACACACAAGCATTAAAATCAAGCAAAGAACACATAACATGACCCATGTGATTAAATAAAATACGAATAGCACTAATACGTAGTCATAATTCGGCCTAACACGGCCTTAATCACAAAAGAACTTAGCCTAGCATATTAATAAACGAAATCGACAAATCCAAAGAAAACATTGTTGAAAACGAAATATTAAAGGTGTTAGGATTATTTTATTGTGTTCAATTAATTAGAATTATCTTTGTAGTTTATATATATAGATTATATTTAAAAGAGGCTTAGTGTAATTGGGGTTTGTTAGGGGCCCAAGTATTATATACCAAAATGTGGTATAAATACTTGAACCATAACACATAATAAAATGTGTTTTGTGTGAAAATCATCTAGAGAGAGAGAGAACCTCCCAACCATTCTCATGAACACACACACCCCACGTTCGATTCAATACTTCCCATTCAAACGTGGTTAAATCGTCCTAGGTTAGATTGTTAGGATAGAAAAGGCTACCATCAAGTGGTATCAGAGCCAAACGCGTTAGGATTTGAGCGATTTCTCTGAAAATTTTGGGATTTTTATGGTTCTTGAGCTTGAAAATTTTGGCCATTGTTCTTGAGTTTTTGGGTTTATTTTACTGATTTTGCAAGCTCAAGAGCTAAATAGGTTGTTTTCGAGTGATTTTTAGTGTTTACTGAGACGACCCCACTTTTTAATAAAGGATAATTGGCGGATTTTCCGCAACGAAAGCCGCGGAAAGCCCATTTTACAAAAAACAAAATAGTATATTATACAATATATAATAGAGTCGTTTTACAAAGGTCTTTACAACGGGCCGAAACCCCAAAATATCAAAATAATCCTACGCCTCCACAGGTCGCGTCCCATGTACTGCATCCGCCCCCAAAAGCCCGTGGAGTCACCGCCACCAGCCGTCTACTCATTAGTACCTATAAAACACGTAACCCTGAGCAAAAATGCCCAGTAGGTGAACACAAAATAATGCAATGCATGCGTGCACATGTCCCCAAATTCCAATCTCTCACATGACAAATGGACGCTCATTTTCTCGTATCTCAATAAATCAGGTCCCTAGGTTAGACTTGGCACCTCGCGCGTAATACCACATCAATCATCCGGTCACACAGACTCGGAAATCACATCTCATGGCGGTGGGCACCCCGAGTCGCGTTTTCACGCTGTACCCGGGTAGATAGATCGATCACGTCTATCTCCCGCCTAATCGAGCCATCCTACGACGGTGGGCACCTCAGGTTTCTCAAGCCTGAGTAGACAGATCGATCACGTCTGTCTCCCGTCAGGTGCACCTACGAGTCTTAACCTCACTTATCACTGCCAAAGAAAGGCATACACTCCCCATCGCACAAATGCGATCATTACTCTCGTCATGACTTATTGTGAATGTATGCACAACAAATCCTGAGCCATATTTCGTATATATGAACAATACCAAAATTATTAAATCATACATTTAAATCATATCCTCAAAATCTCGAAAATACTTTATATTAAAAGATTTGGGTTGAAATTTGGACAAAGACTCAAAGTATTCCCACCAGGCCCGTGAAAAGCCCACTAAAAGTTGACCTGGCGAAAAGTTTTCTAAGTGGCGAAAAGTTTTAACCTCATGAAAAGTGGCGAAAAGCTTTGGTTCGCGAAACCTAATGAAAATTGGCGAAAAGCTTTGGTTCGCGAAACCTGATGAAAATTGGCGAAAAGCTTTGGTTCGCGAAAGCTAATGAAAAGTGGCGAAAAGCTTTGGTTCGCGAAAAACTTTTTTATTTTGAACAGTGACTAGCGAAAAGCTCAATTCGCGAACAATAAGTGGCGAAAAGCTTTGGTTCGCGAACACTAAGTGGCGAAAAGCTTTGTTTACGAACACTAAGTGGCGAAAAGCTTTGTTCGCGAACACTAAGTGGCGAAAAGCTTTGTTCGCGAACACTTAGTGGCGAAAAGCTTCTTTTAGGTAGCGAAAACCTATCTCATGCTGCGAAAACCTAATTCAAGTCGCGAAAACAAAATTTTGAACAGTAACTTAGATGAAAAATCCTTTTCAGGGCAAAACCCTAATTATATATATATATAAACTTCATAATATTTCCAGAAAACATGAATATACACACGCACAGCTAAAGAAAACCCATATTTTGGGTTTAAAACAACATCATATAACACACAAAGCAGCTTATGAATTTTAAAAGGAAACTTGGTGATCCTTTCACCATGAATATTAAAGCTGTTAAGAACGATTTTTCGGGGTTGTAGGTTTCACCTACCTCACGTCCTAGCTATCTTACGAATTTTCTGGACTGTTGTTCGCTAGAAATCCTTCTGCCAGGTTACTTCTTTCTTCCCTTGTTTGTCTCTGCTTGGCTTGAATAATAATAGATCAGTTTTCCTTTGTAGGTTGTTTTATACTAAGCATGTAGATGAGTTATGGGCAACGTGTCTTTCCCCCTATGTGAAGAAAACTTTTCTTTATTGTAAAGAAACTGGGCCATTGGGCCATTAGGCCCTTTGGTTCCGATTATTTTTCAGCCCATCCTTGTCCCTTCTTTATCGGGTTTGGGCCCAACTATTATTTGGGCTCAATTGCACAAGATCGGGTTTGCCCAAAATTAACTTCATTATGTGAAATCCCCGTATTAAGATTTTACGGGTATTACATCCTCCCCCCCTTCAAGAAATTTCGTCCCCGAAATTTAGGCAGTTGAAAATAAATCGGGGTACTTTTCCCGCATTTCGTCTTCTCGTTCCCACGTGGCTTCTTCGATTGCCTGATTGCGCCACAAAACTTTGACTAATGGAATACTTTTATTCCGAAGTCGCTTCACTTCATACATCAAGGTTGCCACCGGCTTCTCTTCGTAACTTAAGTCCGGCTTCAACCGTTGATGAAGGGCTTTATTTTGTAGCACATGGCTGGGGTCCGCAACGTATTTTCGTAAAGTCGATACATGAAAAACGTCATGAACTTGTGCCAGTGATGTCGGCAATTCGAGCTGATATGCTACTTCGCCGATACGCTTTAAAATTCTAAAAGGTCCAATATATCTCGGACTTAACTTTCCTTTTTGTCCGAATCTCTTCACGCCTTTCATTGGGGATATCTTCAAGAATACCCAATCATCTTCCGCGAATTCTAATGGTCGTCGACGATGATCAGCGTAACTTTTCTGACGGCTTTGGGCCGTCTGCATTCTCTCCCGAATCTTTGCAACAGCTTCCGTCATTTCTCGAACTATTTCGGGACCTAGTAGCGCTCGTTCACCGATCTCGTCCCAATGAGCTGGGGATCGGCATTTACGTCCGTACAAAGCTTCATACGGCGCCATTCCAATCGAAGCGTGAAAGCTGTTATTATAAGAGAATTCGATCAAGGGCAGGTACTTACTCCAATTTCCTTTGAAATCCAGCACACAAGCCCGTAACATATCTTCTAGTGTCTGGATCGTTCGTTCCGATTGTCCGTCAGTTTGGGGATGGTATGCCGTGCTGAATGACAACTTAGTCCCCATGGCTTTCTGCAGACTTTGCCAGAAATTTGATAGAAATTTCGAATCTCGATCCGAGAATATTGAAAGAGGGATTCCGTGGAGTCGAACAATTTCTTGAATGTACAATTCCGCATATCGTTCCAGGGAGAATGTAGAATTGATCGGTAGAAAATGGGCGGATTTAGTTAAGCGATCAACGATCACCCAAATGGCGTCGTGGCCCTTCGTCGTCTTTGGCATCCCAACGACGAAGTCCATAGTGATGTGATCCCATTTCCATTCTGGAACAGGCAGTGGTTGTAGCATTCCTGCCGGTCGTTGATGTTCGGCTTTGATCTGTTGGCAGGTAATGCAGCGACTCACAAAAGTTGCGATATCCGTTTTCATTCTGGGCCACCAGTAGGTCGTTCGCAAATCTCGGTACATCTTTGTGGCACCGGGATGCACAGAGTATGTTGTGGAATGGGCTTCTGATAGAAGGGCACGGCGAATCTCTTCATTATTCGGCACATAAAGACGGCCTCGAAATCTTAAGCTTCCGTCTTCCCGAAATTGGTAGTCGGGTACTACATCTTCGTTCTGCTTATTCCGAATTTTGAGGTAGGTTTCGTCACTCTTCTGAGCCTCCACGATTTGATCTAGCAACGTTGGTTTGATAGTCAACGCTGCCAGTCGGGCCTCGATTTCCCCGTAATTGATTACTTCAACTCCTATTTGGCTCAATTTTGTGCTCATGGTCTTTCGACTTAGAGCGTCGGCTACCACGTTGGCTTTCCCCGGATGATAGTTGATAACACAATCGTAATCCTTCACCAGTTCAAGCCATCGTCGTTGCCTCATGTTCAGATCTTTTTGGGTGAAGAAATATTTCAGACTTTTATGGTCTGTATAAATCTCGCACCGTTCTCCGTAAAGATAATGCCGCCAAATTTTCAATGCGAATACCACGGCGGCAAGTTCGAGGTCATGGGTCAGGTAGTTCTTCTCGTAGTTCTTGAGTTGTCGGAAAGCGTAGGCAATCACTTTCCCGTTTTGCATAAGTACACAGCCGAGGCCATTCTTCGATGCATCGCTATATACCGAGAAGCCTCCGGATCCTGAGGGGATGGTAAGAATGGGAGCAGAAGTGAGTCGTTTCTTCAGCTCCTGAAAGCTTTGTTCGCAGGCCTCAGTCCATTTGAGGGGCACGTTCTTCTTCGTCAGGCTAGTCAGTGTAACAGCCCGCTCACGGGACCTGTGGGGTTGGGCCCACTGCACTTCATTGATTGTCTGGCCCCACTGTATCACCACTAGCCTTCCAGCGTGCTTTGTCCTCACTCGCACACACCCTGAGCTACTTCCCAGGGGGTCACCCATCCCAATGTTACTTCAAGTCAAGCACGCTTAACTTTGAAGTTCTTATGGATGAGCTCCCGAAAAGGAAGGTGCACCTTGGTGATATGAGTAGCACAATCAATTCTCTTATATCATTCTTTTTGACTTGACACGCCCATACATTGCCAGTCTCAGAATCCCTCTCATTCGGATGTGGAATCGGTTCATTCATGTATCCCTTCGCCTAGAAGCCTCGTCGGGAGCCGCTCCTTGTCCGTGCTCCTCTTTGGCACCGGCGATCACTCCCCGCCCTCATCGGCCCCGGGTGTTACATGCCCACCAGCTTCCGTTTGGTTCGTCCCCGAACCACATCGTACTAGAAGAGGTTGTGCTCTGATACCATTTGTAACAGCCCGCTCACGGGACCTGTGGGGTTGGGCCCAGTGCACTTCATTGATTGTCTGGCCCCACTGTATCACCACTAGCCTTCCAGCGTGCTTTGTCCTCACTCGCACACACCCTGAGCTACTTCCCAGGGGGTCACCCATCCCAGTGTTACTTCAAGTCAAGCAAGCTTAACTTTGAAGTTCTTATGGATGAGCTCCCGAAAAGAAAGGTGCACCTTGGTGATATGAGTAGCACAATCAATTCTCTTATATCATTCTTTTTGACTTGACACGCCCATACATTGCCAGTCTCAGAATCCCTCTCATTCGGATGTGGAATCGGTTCATTCATGTATCCCTTCGCCTAGAAGCCTCGTCGGGAGCCGCTCCTTGTCCGTGCTCCTCTTTGGCACCGGCGATCACTCCCCGCCCTCATCGGCCCCGGGTGTTACAGTCAGGGTCGAGGCAATACTCGAAAAGTCGGCTATAAACTTTCGGTAATAGACTGCAAGCCCAAGGAAACTTCGTACTTCGGTAGGTGTAGTTGGGCGTGGCCAATTACTGACTGCCTCGATTTTGCTGGGGTCTACAGAAATTCCATCTCCCGAGATGACGTGTCCGAGAAAGGCCACTCGATCGAGCCAAAATTCACATTTCTGAAATTTGGCATAGAGTTGTTTCTCCCGTAAAATTCCTAGAATTGTTCTTAGATGCTCCTCATGTTCATCCTTCGTTTTTGAATAAATAAGGATATCGTCTATAAAGACGATCACGAAGCGGTCTAGGAAATTCTTGAATACCCCATTCATCAGATCCATGAAAGCGGCTGGAGCATTCGTCAACCCGAAAGGCATGACCAGAAACTCGAAATGGCCGTACCTCGTGCTGAACGCAGTTTTGGGGACGTCTGCTTCACGGATCTTTAACTGGTGATACCCAGAACGCAGGTCGATCTTAGAGAATACCGTTGCCCCTTGCAATTGGTCGAATAAATCCTCGATCCTCGGCAACGGATACTTATTCTTTATCGTGATTTTATTCAGCTCACGATAATCGATACACAATCTCATCGACCCGTCTTTCTTACGAACGAAAAGAACTGGTGCTCCCCATGGAGAGAAGCTCGGTTGGATAAATACCTTCAGTAACAGCTCCTCTAACTGTTCCTTCAATTCCCGTAGCTCGTTCGGCGCTATTCGATAGGGGGCTTTCAATATCGGGGCAGCCCCAGGCACAAGATCGACTTTGAATTCGATCTCTCTTTCAGGGGGTAAACCCGGAAGGTCGTCGGGAAACACGTCGGAATATTCGTTTGTGATAGGAACCTCCTCAAGTTTTGGTAAAGGGGATTCCTCGGCTTTCATAGCAAACACAAAATAGGACTCGCAACCAGTATTTAAAAGTCGCTGAGCCTTCAAGGCAGATATTCGGGGAATTCTATCCTTGCTCACCTTTCCCGAAAAGACGAACTCTCCTCCTTCGGGTGATTGAAATCTTACGACTTTCCTAGAACAATCAATTACGGCTCCGTATTTTGAAAGCCAATCCATCCCGAATATGATGTCGTAATCATTCATCGGGATTACAATTAGATTGACTAACAATTCCCTACCCTTCATATTTATTGGGCACTTTTCTATCACTAAATTGGTTCGAGTCGGGTTCCCATGTGGCAAACTAACTAAATAATCATTTTTAGAATGGGTAGGATATATTCCGACCCTTGCCACGAAATCAGCCGACACAAAAGAATGTGTGGCTCCCGAGTCAATTAAAATAGAAGTCGGGACATGGTAAATATTCAACGTACCCGTCACCACATCGGGGTTTGTCTCCGCCTCCTCTTTTGTTAATGTAAAGACCCGTGCTGGTACAGGTGGAGGTCGGATCAACGGTTGGGGCTGATTCTGCACCAGGGGTTGTCTCTCCGTGCATGCCCTGGCGAAATGCCCCACCTTTCCACACTGGTAGCACTGCGGAGGTTGCCTTACTCCATAGCAGACCCCAAAGTGATAGCGCCCGCATTGCTGGCATTGGGGCGTAACATTCTGAGGTCGATTAGATATATTTGTCGGCCCTTGATTCGGCTTCGGGCGCCAGTTTTGTTGGCCCGGTCAGTTTCCTTGGCTAGACTGCCCTTTGCCAAAGAATTGGCGCTTCTTGTTTCCCCCTCCGCCTTGTTGATTCTCTCTCCTTTTCCTCGCTTCCTGGGCTTCCACAACTACCCGCTCTGCTTGCTCGGCAATTAAGGCGCGTTCGGTAACTTGCATAAATTCCAGCTGTCGTGCGCCGGCTATGCTCAAATCCCGATAGATTTCGGGCTTGAGTCCCCGAATAAATCGAGTTACCTTCAGGGTGTTGGTTGCCACAAGAAACGAGGCAAAACGGGACAACTCTTCAAAGCGACGGATGTATTCCGCCACCGGCATGCTTCCTTGTCGTAAATTCATGAATTGGAGCATACGTTGCTCCTGTTCGTGGGCGGTGAAATATTTGGTGAAGAACAGCTCCTTGAACCTGTCCCACGTCATGGTGATTGGGTCTTCCAACACCTTTACAGTGTTCCACTAATAGCGCGCGTTCTCCCGTAGGAGGAAAACGGCGCAAAGTACCTTCTCATTATCAGGCACTCTGCTATAGATGAACATGTCCTCTATAGTGCCTATCCAGTCCTCAGCCACCGCAGGGTTAGCGGCCTCGGTAAAGATGGGAGGATTCAGTTTTCGGAATCGCTCCCCGATTATTTCTACCCGGTCGGGCTGCACCTACGAGTCTTAACCTCACTTATCACTGCCAAAGAAAGGCATACACTCCCCATCGCACAAATGCGATCATTACTCTCGTCATGACTTATTGTGAATGTATGCACAACAAATCCTGAGCCATATTTCGTATATATGAACAATACCAAAATTATTAAATCATACATTTAAATCATATCCTCAAAATCTCGAAAATACTTTATATTAAAAGATTTGGGTTGAAATTTGGACTAAGACTCAAAGTATTCCCACCAGGCCCGTGAAAAGCCCACTAAAAGTTGACCTGGCGAAAAGTTTTCTAAGTGGCGAAAAGTTTTAACCTCATGAAAAGTGGCGAAAAGCTTTGGTTCGCGAAACCTAATGAAAATTGGCGAAAAGCTTTGGTTCGCGAAACCTAATGAAAATTGGCGAAAAGCTTTGGTTCGCGAAAGCTAATGAAAAGTGGCGAAAAGCTTTGGTTCGCGAAAAACCTTTTTATTTTGAACAGTGACTAGCGAAAAGCTCAATTCGCGAACAATAAGTGGCGAAAAGCTTTGGTTCGCGAACACTAAGTGGCGGAAAGCTTTGTTCGCGAACACTAAGTGGCGAAAAGCTTCTTTTAGGTAGCGAAAACCTATCTCATGCTGCGAAAACCTAATTCAAGTCGCGAAAACAAAATTTTGAACAGTAACTTAGATGAAAAATCCTTTTCAGTGCAAAACCCTAATTATATATATATATAAACTTCATAATATTTCCAGAAAACATGAATATACACACGCACAGCTAAAGAAAACCCATATTTTGGGTTTAAAACAACATCATATAACACACAAAGCAGCTTATGATTTTAAAAGGAAACTTGGTGATCCTTTCACCATGAATATTAAAGCTGTTAAGAACGATTTTTCGGGGTTGTAGGTTTCACCTACCTCACGTCCTAGCTATCTTACGAATTTTCTGGACTGTTGTTCGCTAGAAATCCTTCTGCCAGGTTACTTCTTTCTTCCCTTGTTTGTCTCTGCTTGGCTTGAATAATAATAGATCAGTTTTCCTTTGTAGGTTGTTTTATACTAAGCATGTAGATGAGTTATGGGAAACGTGTCTTTCCCCCCATGTGAAGAAAACTTTTCTTTATTGTAAAGAAACTGGGCCATTGGGCCATTAGGCCCTTTGGTTCCGATTATTTTTCAGCCCATCCTTTTCCCTTCTTTATCGGGTTTGGGCCCAACTATTATTTGGGCTCAATTGCACAAGATCGGGTTTGCCCAAAATTAACTTCATTATGTGAAATCCCCGTATTAAGATTTTACGGGTATTACATTTACCCAACATTTTTCAGTTGATTTGAGTGAGATTTAGGTAGAAATCGCATAGAAAACTCGTCATATTTTCTGCAGATATGATTTTCGGGCAGATAAATGTAACAGTGCCAAGATTTTCGGCTGATTCTACCCGAGTTTCATTGATTTTCGGGTGACTCTGTTCGAAATTCGGCGTGTTTCTACCCGGTTTTCGAATTTTTGCCTGATTTTCATCACCCGAATTTCCTGCACGGCGAAAATTAGTACTTACCCGATTTTCATCACCCGAATTTTCGTTTCAAATACTCGGCGATTTTCAAGTTTTCGGGCAGACCCGAATTCGGGCAAGGTAACCCGAATTTGCCCATTCTCGGCGATTCTCCGATTTTCGGACTGAATTATCTGAATTCGGGCAAATCATCCGAATCAGTCTCCCGAATTTCTACCTACCCGAAAATTCTTAGTACCCGATTTTCCAATCATACCTCTTAAGATTTTCGGTCAAAGTCTTCACCCGAGAAGTCACTCACTCTTTCAAAAATTACACTTATAGGTTTTCGATCATACCTCTTAAGATTTTCCAATCATACCTCTTAAGATTTTCGGTCAAAGGACTTTTGAGGAAAATTTTTTATACATCATTTGATAGAGAAAAATTTTCTGAGTCCAATAGGCATAGTCTATTTTATACTTTTTCGGAATTTTTCAAAATAAATTTTCCGGGCCCAAAATTTTCGGTATAGAAAACTTTTTTCGTCAATTTTTTAAGGCAAGTCCACTATACGCGTCAACGATCACGTATCCAACAATCAACTTAGGTCGTTTTTGGCATATTATAGAAAAAGTTTTGGTAATTTTCCCGAAGTTTTCGAAATCATTCCAAAATTTTTAGGTGCAAACCAAAAATTTTCGACACTTACTATCTTCGATACTTCACTATACTTTTTGATAAAATCAAACTTTTCGGAACTGAATTTCCAAAAGCCAAATTTTAAATTTTTAAATTAAAAAAAATAATTATTATGGATGCTCAAGCTAGAAAAATTGAGGAATTAGAAGCAAGATTTGCTAATAATTACTCTGGGTTGCTTAAGCAACAAGAATGTCTAGCTTTCGCTAATGAGGATTTGGCTAACATGAGGTCAAAGGTCATTAGCTTAGGAACTAAGTTAGAAATTAGTGAAAAGAATGTCTGTGATATGACAAAAAGATTACGTTCTTGCGAAGATGAGCGAAATCATGTCTCATCCAAATATGAGATAATCTTAGAGGAACGGCGTATGCTTTACTCTAAGATTGAACTTTTAGAGAACGCTATTGCGAAAAGAAGTCAGGCAGATGAAAATCCCTCTTCTAACTTAGTGTCTTTAGGGGAAAATAATTTATATTCGAATAAACCTATCTCTAGTTGGGAAATTCCAGAGGTTGCTAGTAAAATTACAGAATTAAACGCAACCTTAGAATCAGAAAGAGTAGGTTTTCGAGCTGAAAAGGAAAAACTTTTAGAGGAGATCTCAAATCTCAAAAATTCCCCGCCCTTACCTGTCCTAAATAATCTTTCCATAGAAATATCTTCTATTAAGCAGGATAGGGGAATCCAAACCAAAAGCATCCTTGTTCCTAAAACTGAGAAAGCTTTTAGTAATAATTCTAAGTCAACTTTGACTGGCGCAGAAACGATAAGTAAAAGCCTTAAGCTTAATACTTCCAAGGAACAGAAGATTAGGAAGGAGAAAGGAAAATCAACATTATTTTCAAAAATTAAGGTCGAATATGTTCAAGATTTTCCCTCTCCTATTCCTCTTCAAAGGAAAGCGTGTAAAGAAGAAGTTCCAAGCTTAAGCAAGCGAATTTCCACTCTTATTCTTCATCATTATAGAGTGAATCGTGTGAATTCTCCATGTAGGAAGAACATCTCATGTACTAACGAGGCTTATAATTCTTTATGTTCTTATCCACACCTGATATATCCAGTCGATGTTAAGTCTGAGAAACATCTCACGCGACTGGCTTCGGAGAATATATTTAAATCTTCTCCGAGACACACATTCACCTGCGCTGAAACGTTCTTTTCGTGTCAAATTGCTCCTAAATGGTTTCCTAAGTCAACGATTAAGTTAGGTAATTCCAAATATAGTCGGGTACCTAAAAGTACGTTAATGAATGATTTAGGACTAAAATCTGATTTGACACCTTATATGCTTAACTTGTTTTCTGCTAATAAGGGAGGACCCATCCAAAAATGGGTACCAAAGTGCCGATAAAGTTTTGCAGGAGCCCATCACGTTGCTCCACACGCGTGATTGGTATGAGACGAGAGCAACCTGTAGGTCACAGATTTAACATCCAATCAATGAACTTGAGAATAGATCGATGAAGAATTACCTTGTAGCGTCAAGTCAAGAGAGTCTTAGCCGAAGAGCATTCAAAGCCTCCGCAAGAAGGGGAGATAGCCCTTGTAGGGTTAGATTGCTAGGACTCAAGATGTTAACGGGAAGTCTTCGTGACCCCGGTCTCTTATCCGACGGATTGCCTTTGTGGCTCCGTCGGGTTATTACCAAACCTGAGCTCCTACTGTGCCTACCAACGCCATCCTCCTGTCCCGACGACGTGATCTTCTTGCCAAAGACGATGCTTCATTTTGACCCATCGCATGACGATCTCCCCAACTTTATCTTCATGAGGGGGAGCAGTACTAAAGCAAAATGGGAGCAATACCACGATGAAAGTGCAAGATCGATCAGAAACGTTAAATCCTCAAGCGTCGTCAAAGAATCAAGCGAACACCACGGACTTCAAAGATCGAAGTTGCCGCCTCGTGTGCGTCTCTCCAAATCTCAAAGAGAACTTCCCAATTCCAACATAAGGTTGACCAAAAGTAGGGGGAGTTGCGCTACCATCGAAAGGAGAGATCGAACACAAAAAGAAGAGATCCCACAAGCAACTTCAAACACCTTCCGGCATTTACGAGTTCAGCTTCAAAAGAAGATTAAGAAGATCTGGTGCCGAGAAGCAAAGATCAAGACACGGTGAGCTTGAAGATCTCCAAAAGAAGAGGTCAAAAGACAAGAGAAGGAGGAAATTCCTTTAGGACTCAGGCAAATGCACTAAGCCCCACAAAGATAATCCATGCCAAATTGAAGATTGAACACAAAGGGGGAGATTGTTAGGATTATTTTATTGTGTTCAATTAATTAGAATTATCTTTGTAGTTTATTTATATAGATTATATTTAGAAGAGGCTTAGTGTAATTGGACTTTGTTAGGGGCCCAAGTATTATATTCCAAAATGTGGTATAAATACTTGAACCCTAACACATAATAAAATGTGTTTGTGTGAAAATCATCTAGAGAGAGAGAGACTCCCAACCCTTCTCAAGAACACACACACCCCACGTTCGATTCAATACTTCCCATTCAAACGTGGTTAAATCGTCATAGGTTAGATTGTTAGGATACAAAAGGCTACAAACAAAAGGTATAGAATTCTTCCCCTCACGATGCCCGTGTTGTCACGTGTCGCCTCGGAATCGCCTTGCTCGTGTGCGAAGGTCTCGGCTCTCTCTTTTTTTCCCAGCCCTCTCGGATGTGCTTGCTGCTCCTCTGTGTCGATGGCAGCATGTGCTGGTGGTGGTGGCTGCTTGGGTGAGGCAGCGTGAGGAGAGGGTTGATGGCTGTGAGGGCTGCCGTGAGCTGCCTGCTTGATGTGTGAGGGCTGGTTGATGATGGTTACGGCTGGGCTGCTTGGTTGGATCTTCAACTATTGAGGTTTATGCCCTAGATGTCGTATGAGGATTAGATAGTACGAGGGCATTTGTGTAATTTTGTAGTGTTTACTATTTGTAATTGAATTATTTGATAATGAAATTACGTTTTATTTTTTGTCAATTCGAGTTTTGACAAATAATACAAAAGGCAGATTATTACTTCGTCTAAATAAATTAACCTTGCAGTCGGGTAATAAGACGAATTAATAAAACCCCAATATTTACAGTTCACTTACTGATTTTTTGGAGACAGAGAGGGGGCACCAGTAAGCTGACATACTGTAATATTAAATTAAGTCCACAAGTCTTAGTCTCTAGTAGGGCGACTGGATTGACGAGTACGACTTGTTTGTCGACGGGTCCAAAATGGTTGTGCCAACCATTCACTTGGGAAGTGGGAGCTCGTGACATTGATATAAGACGAATTAGGGGATTGTCTGTATTTGGACACTGACTCGTAATCGAACGATCACACGCTGGTAAAGTCGCTGATCGATCGATTAACTATAGTAGTCTACGTGAACCTTAGACCGAAAGGGTTAACTCGGGGTTGGACTTAAGGTCTTGATTAGTCACGAGTTTGCTAGGCCCGAATTGCATGTAGCATGGGTCAGTGGCGAAATGCGATCTTGACTTTTCGACGTGATTGCCGATTATACCGCTGAGCGGGATTTACGGCCTTGATTAAATTCGAGGTTAACGTCCTATGCAGTTTTGATGTGCGGGAATTTACCTAAGTCTCTGGCCAGAGCACATAACTGACTCACGAGTGTCGTGGAGGGCAGCTTGGTAAATGTCACCGACACGAACATCATAGAGTCGAGTTCTGTAAGTTCGACTATGCGTGACTTTCACTCGATCGGGACAAACGTAAAGGGTTTATACGTAGGACGACAATCTGTAGTCGGTTCGTGAATTATACCTATTCGTACTCAACTCGGGATCGGTTCGGTACCACGGGGCTGGCTAGGTGAATACCGAACCCCTGAATTCATCCCAAAGCCGATTGAGACGAACCAAGAGAGTCGGGCTTAAAAAGGGCAACCGACACAACGTCTATATGAGAATAGAGCAGGCTGGGGCCTGGATTGAGAGATTAGGGTTTGAGGCCTGGCCAAAACCCTAAATGGCTGAAAACTTGGTTAAATCTAGTGAGGGGCAAAATGGTCTTTTCACCTCACGAAATATTTTTGAAATATAATATTGGATATTTAATAATTTGTATATGATTTAAACATGATTTAAATCTTTACTATTGTTTTAGAAAAATAATAATATTTAATTTGGAATTAAATAAAATATATATATTAGATATATATATAGTTTTCGATTTAAATATAGTATTAATTTCGAAAATAATAAATATATTTATATTGGATATTATATATTTTAAATATACTAAATATAGAATTATATATTAATTAATATTAATATTTAATTTGAATTTGAATTTGAGTTTTAATTCAAAAGAGAAAGACCAAGTCAACAAGGAGACTAAGTATGAAAAAGTGGGTGAGAATTTTTCTCCACCCACCTTATGATTTTCGGGCAACCCTAGTGGGTATAAATAGGGTTTTAGTTTTTGAAAACAAAACCCTAAGTCATTTTGAAAAAGAAAAACAAAAGCTAGGGTTTTTCTTCTCCGCCCTCTCTCATCTCTCTCGTTCTCGTCTCTCTCCCTCTTTCTCTCTCGGCGTGTGACGTGCATGTGACAAGGAGGTGCTGCCGAGCCTTGACCTAGCGGCCTCAAGCAAGGTATGGCTGCGACGTGTGTGTGGTGCCGGCATGACGCTCTTGCCCCGTTCGTGCGTGTTAGGTCCGTTTTTAACATCCAACGAAGAACTCGAGCATAGATTTAATCGAAATTACCTTGATCAAGATTGAGCGGAAGCATTTGGGTAATATTCAATCAAATCTTCTTTAATCACAAACTTTCTCTACAATTATCCTCTTTCTCTCTCTACAATTAACCCTAGCTTAGATAGTGATTAGAGAGAGTGTTTCTAGTGAGAGAAAGCTAAACTCAAGTTCTGTGTATTTTACACACACTTGCCCTATATATACCAATCAATATTGGTATATTTGCATTCTAGTCCCTAACTATACATATATTACAATTAAGTCCCTAGACAAAGATAACTTGATTATTGAACACTATAAAATACTTCCAACAATCTCCCCCTTAGTGTTCAATTATAATTGAAGCTTCGGTTGTCTTTGTCTCTCGAATCTTCAGTCTTCATCATCAGTTGAACACAACAGAATAATTTCCAACAATCTCCCCCTTTGTGCTCAACTTCGAATTTGACACGGTCTTTGTTGCTGTTTGAAGAAATATCTGAGAGCGTCTGGAGAATCTTCAGTCTCCCCCTATTTACATGCACCCTCATTTTCTTCTTTGCAACTTGAATATTCGTCACCTTCTTGCATATATCAGAGTCGCGCGAATCATCAGCATTGACTTGTCGTGTATGCTCGAACCATGGAGAGAGGTCTTGTTTGTTGTGGTTCAGCACGTGCATTGAAAGCTTGGCTTCGTTAATGAGTTCACATGCTCGGCCTCCTTGATATACTTCTCCCCCTCATGGCGATTCATTTGTATCGTCATGCTGTGTGATCAAGGTGAACCAGGGTGTACGCGGAACGTGTTGGCGTTGAATTCCGGATGAAGTACCTGAAAACGGGACAGACGACCGATCATCGTGAAACATCCCTAGGTGTCACTCTTGGTCGTTGATGCAAAGTCACACAGACTTGCATTTGAAGGGACTACGGGGCCACATAGGCAACCCGTTGACATCATTCTAGAGTCGTGCTCCAGAACATGGCCTGCTACCATTGTTGTTTTGATGTTGCAACGGCAGGACTTCCTTCTGATCATAGAAGCATATCATTTAATGATGCGTCTACAGAAGTTCTGGCAAGGTCACGTAGACCAGCAATATGTGTGTAAAAGAATGTATGTGTCCTAGAAAAGTGGAAAACATTTAGGCGATGAGGACACACTAGACATTTACGTGTTCAAGAAAGTCGTGGTATGGGGCTGTGGACCACTTTGTTCAATATCTCCCGCTTCCAAATGAAATGGTGATAGCATATGTGGTTCCCCGTGAGATATTGAAACATATGTCTTTTGGGAGACAAATGAGTAGCGGAGGAAGGTTGTGCATGCGCCTTTGGACCAGATGAGGCGTCTTCTACCCGGGATCTGATAAATCAGTCCTGTACCTATATTGGTTGTAGTCCGGATAGTTTGTGGTTGAGTTGTAAGGATGTCATCGTGATACGCTCAATACCCTCACATACACTCGGGGTTTGTTCCTTGGTTAGGATCAGTTGGGTCTACTAATCCTTTGGAACAGGTATGTAAACAACTCTTTTGTGTCCATGCGTTTTATTGACATTTAGGTAGCACTCCCTCTTAAAAGCATGAAGTTTGTATTCAGGGCATTCTTCCCTTAAGCTCTAGTGCCTTTTCATTGTAACACTCCCCCTAAATAGTTGCGCTATTTCTAATATGATGCCCTTGCTCCCCCTAAATAGATGTGCTATTTCAAATATGATGCTCTTGCTCCCCCTAAACATGTGCTTTCTTGTAGAAATTTGCATATTACTTTCTTTCAGGTCAAGCGCCTTTAGTAAATGAAGTATCACTCCCCCTTTAAAATGTGCGCCTTTTAAGTATGCGCTTATGAGTATCACTCCCCCTAAAACGTATGCGCTTTTTACAATAAACTATGGTAATACGCTCTTTTGAAATTCTTGCACCTTTTCTATCCACTCCCCTTTTTTTTTTTTTTTTTTTTTATGGCCTTATTTTTATTTATTTAATTAAATTTTTTTTATGGCCTTATTTTTATATATATATATATTTTTTTTTATGGCCTTATTTTTCTTTCTTTTTTTTTTTAATGGCCTTATTTTTCTTTTTCTCCCCCTTTTTTTTTTTTTATGGCCTCTTTTTTTTTTATGGCCCTTTTTTTTTTTATGAACAGAAAAATAAAACTAAAAACAATGTCAAATCAAGAACGTTGGAATAGTCTTGATTTGGTTTGTTTGCTCACGTCACATACCGATCACGTGTGTGGAGCAACCAGAATACCACACGTGTCGGGGATGTGTGTGACTGCTCATCATTGCATACCGACCATACATGTGGAGCAATCGTCCTCTATTTACCATGTATGATCGGGATCCTGCAAAACAAATTATCGGGACTTTGGTACCCATTTTTGGACGGGTCCTCCCTTATTAGCAGTGAAACCTTTATGCATATAAGGTTCAAATTTGAAAGCAAAATTATCACATAAAGCAGTCATAGGAATCCACATTTGTCGAGGACTACTTATTTCCATTTGTAGCTTAGGTTCCAAATTTGTTGTACCTTTTTGAAATTTAACTTTTCAGCATCGGTGAATGTGTGTCTTTTTGTAGAAGAGAAAATTTTCTCTTTCGCCAGTCGCTTAAGATGCAATTCGGATTTGACTTTGACCGGGTACTTGAGAGAGGAATACGAGCTTATAGAATCTATAGCATTAAGTATAGAAGTGTCGTATTTCCTACCTTCTAGACTCACATCATTCATGTTAGGAATCCATTTCTAGTGCTCAAATGTCATGTTATCTTTGTCTAGGAACCAAATTGTAGTTTATGATAATATAGGGACTGATGTGTAATATACCAAAGTATGCTTTGATATATATAGGGCAAGTGTGTGTATTTTACACACAACTTGAGATACCCAGCGAGGCTTTCTCTCCTTAGAAAATCTCTCTCATCATCATAGTAGAATAGGTTTAATTGTAGAGAGGGAATTGGATTGCTTGTAGAGAAAGCTATTGGATTAAATGAAGATTGATTGATGATTATCCGCCTATTGCTTCCGCGCGTATCAACAAGGTGAGTCAATCGATCTAATTCTCAAGTTCTTCATCTTAATTCGTTGGATGTGTTGAATCTGGAACCTACAATTGGTATCAGAGCAAACTTGTTTGTTGATTCTGTGTTAAATCTGCTCTGATTGAGCTTAATTTGCTGATTTGAGTTGAATTGCTGATTTTGAATGACTTCGGGTTTGTCACTGTTGCATTCTGATTTTCGCCTGATTTCTGTGTTAATCCAGTGTTAATTGTGTTAATCGAGTGATAGGTAAGCTGCGTCGATGCCTATTGTTCGATAATTATGTTCTGATTAAGCAGAAATTAGGATTTGAGTGAAAAATCAGAACAGTTCAGTGGTTTTCGCCACAAGAACAGTGGTTTTCGCTACATGAACAGCTGTTTTCGCTACATGAACAGCGGTTTTCGCTACATGAACAGCGGTTTTCGCTACATAAACTAGAGTTTTTTTAGTTAAATCGGTGTTTACTTGTTTAATTACGTGTTTTTTAGCTGATTTGACTTATTAGCGAAAACCAAACCTTTTCAGCGAAAACCAGTTTTCGCTAGATTTATTGGCGAAAACCTTAAAGCTTTTCGCCATATACTGTTTTCAGCGAAAACCTCAAAAGTTTTCGCCAGACACTCAGCGAAAACCTAAACTTTTCGCTACATTTCTTAGCGAAAAGTTCATTCCTAGGGAAACCAGTGGCCAGCGAAAACTTAAAACTTTTCGCCAAACACTGTTCACACGAGAAGTTTTAGAGTTCACAACTTAGCGAAAACCTAATCTTTTCGCCACTTAGCGAAAACCTCATACTGTTTCAGCGAAAACTTAGGACTTTTCGCTAATCTTTCCAGCGAAAACTTCATTTTAGCGAAAACCTAAACTTTTCGCTACATTTCTTAGCGAAAAGTTCATACCTAGCGAAAACTTAAATCTTTTCGCAATTTACTGTTTGAGCGAAAACCTGAAACTTTTCGCCACTTCCTTTAGCGAAAACCTCAAAACTTTTCGCTAAGAATACTGTTTCAGCGAAAAGTAAAGAACTTTTCGCCACTTCACATAGCGAAAACCTAAACTTTTTCGCCACATAGCGAAAACCTAATACTTTTCGCCACTGTGTTCAGCGAAAACTTAATATTTTTCGCCAGACACCTAGCGAAAACCTAATACTAAAGTCAAAATAAAACAAAATAAGTTGACTCAATATTTTTTTTAAATCAACAAAACAAGACGATCAATATAACATCCAACATATTTTGAGTCAAAATTAAAATTTCCAACATTATATACTAATTACAATTTTCGAACTTTAAATTGGTTTGAACTGAAAAGATAAAAAAAAAAATGGAAACATATATGAGCTCTCATGAACTAACAATTAAAAGACTCGAAGATAGACTAGTTAACAACGAACGTGTTCTTAGAAAACATTTACTTAACGAGTCTAGTCTTCAATGTCTTTTAACAAATGCACAAGATAAAATCACAGACCTTGAACTAAAATTAGGACGTTATGAAATAAAAGTCTGTGAACTTAAAAAGAGCCTTAATACATATGAGGAAGAAAAGCAAACAGTTCAACAAAAATTATCATCCACAAATAACGAAATGGTCAGAAAATTAGAAGCTAGGCTAGCTAAAAACGAGCGTGAGTTAAGAAAACAGTTAGAAATCGAAGCTAGTCTTGAATGTCAATTGACCAATGCTAAAGATGAGATTACTAGTTTGCTATCTAAGGCAGAAAATTATGGACCGAATATTTCTGAATTAAGAACAAACATAGCTGCCTATAAAGAAGAAATTAAAAATCATCAAGCTCAGAATAAATGTCTTTCAGAAGAATGCAATAAATTACGCATTAAAAATAAAGAACTCGAAATACTTATTGCAAAGAAAGAAACTGAGCTAAAATTGTCTCAAAATAAATCTACTCAAACAAATGAGACAATGCCTATCAAAAAGGAACATTCTATACAAACTATAAAACCCGAATTTAATTGTGAAAATCCAGAAACCGAACGCAAAATTGCCGAGTTAAATTCTCTTCTGGAATCGCAGCAAAAAGGGTTTCAAGCTAAAATTGATGAACTTCAAAAGGAGAATACATTTCTCAAAAATTCCTACAAAATAGGCGCAACGTCAACTTCTTACTCTGTTAAAAGCGAACCATTAAAAAACATATCTCCAAAACAGAATAAGAAAACACCACGAATGACTAAAGCTATCAAGAAAGAAAGAATAGAGGAAGAAAAATCATTATATATTAAAATGAACGAAAATAGTTCTACCTCTGTTCCTACTACAAACATCTCTAAAGTCATTCCAAAGGTCAAGAAAGCTACTAAAGCTTTGAAAGGCAATTATTATACATTCTCTCCTAAAACTGAAATGTCTAAAAATAATAATTGTCTGAAAAATAAAAGTAGTTCATTTTATGAAAACACCTATGTGAATGATGTGATTCTTCCTAATAGGAAATACGACAATTCTATATTGAATGCTATTGATTCTATTAGTTCGTATTTCTATCTCAAGTACCCAGTCAAAGTCAAATCTGAAAAACATCTTCAACGACTGGCGAAAGAGAAAATTTTCTCAACTAACAATAGACACACATTCACCCGTGCTAAAAATGATAATTTCAGAACGGTACAAATTTGGAAACCTAAGCTAGAAATGGAAATAAGTAGTCCTAAACAAACGTGGCTTCCTATGACTACTTTATCTGCTAATTTTAATTCCAAATTTGAACCTTATGAGCTTTATAAGATTACTGCTAATCAGGGAGGACCCGTCCAAAAATGGGTACCAAAGTCCCGCTAATTTGTTTTGCAGGATCCCGATTATGTGTAGGTCCTCGGGTTGCTTCACACGCATAATCGATATGAGCTGCAAGCAACCATCAATTCCTGACACGTGTGGTATTCGAGATTGCTCCACACCCGTGATCGGTATGAAATGTGAGCAATCATACTATATAAATAAATATGTTTTTTTAGATTTTACATTAAAAAAAAAAAAAAAAAAAACTTTTCGCTAACTTTTCGCTCACTATTTCAGCGAAAACAGTTTTCAGCGAAAACCTTCTCTTTTCGCTAACTGTTTTCGCCATTTTTTTTATATATAAATATATATATATATATATATAGGTATAATAAAAAATAATAATAAATAATAAAAAAAAAAAAACTTTTCGCTGAAAAGTCTAGCGAAAACCTCAAACTTTTCGCTAACTATTTCAGCGAAAATATTTTTAGCGAAAACTTTTACTTTTCGCCAACACTCAGCGATATTTTTTTAGCGAGAACCTTTTCTTTTCGCTAATTGTTTTCGCCACATTATAAGTTTTTTTGTTTTCGCCAATTTTTTTTTAAAAAAAAAGAAAATATATACATATATAAATATATATATATATAAATATATATAGGCCTGAAAAAGAGATAAAAAAAAAAAACGCTGAGCTTCATTGCTAAAAGATGACTTGAATTTCATTGTCAAAATAGGTACATTACTGTCCTAGATATTAGACTTCATCTTTAGTATTGAGTTTCAAAGGAAGTCTAATGTATCATTCTTAGTACCTAAAAATTTGTCTATGTCGTCTTTACATTCTTTATATATTTAGATGGGGAGTGGATAGACAGATAGACAAGGCGCATGAACTTCAAAAGAGCACATTACTATAGTTCTCATATAACAAGCGTATATGGTTTAGGGGGAGTGATACTTATGAGTGCAGAAGGCACATTTAAGGGGGAGTGTTACTCCATGTATCTAGGGCGCTTGATCTTTGTAATATGCAATCCTCAAAAAGCGCATCTATTTAGGGGGAGCAGGGGCATCATATTGTTACAAGCGCACCATTTTAGGGGGAGAGTTACCTAAAACGGCGCAAGAGCTTAAAAAAAAAGGGGGATGCCCTGAAGACAACTTTCGTACTTTGACGGGGAGTGCTACCTCAACTCAAAAAGCGCAAAGACACAAAAAGCGGTGTTCACATACCTGTTCCCATGGTTCAGTTAATCCCAAACTGTACCTATCCCAGGAACAACCCCGAGTGTATGTGAGGGTTTTGAGCGAATCACGATATAATCATTACACCTCAACCACAAACTATCCGGGCCATAACCATTATAGGTACATGACTGATTTTTCAGATCCCGGGTAGAAGACGCCTCATCGGGTCCAAAGGCGCATGCACAACCCTTCCTAGCTACTCATTTGTCTCCCTAAAGACAAGTGTTTCAATATTTCACGGGGAACCGCATATGCTATCACCGTTTCACTTTGAAGCGAGAGATATTGAATCTAGTGGTCCACAGCCCCACACCACGACTTTATTCTATGCACTTAAACGTCTAGTGTGTCCCATAGCCTAAAAAGTTTTCTATTTTTTTAGGACACATACATTATTTTTACACATACTATGCAGGTCTATGTGACCTAGCCCGAACTTCTGTAGACACATTTCTGACAAATGTGCTTCTATGATCAGAAGGAAGTCCTGCCGTTGCAACATCAAAACAACAACGGTAGCAGGCCATCTTCTGGAGCACGACTCTAGAACGATGTCAACGGGTTGCCTATGTGGCCCCGAGTCCCTTCAAATGCAAGTCTTTGTGACTTTGCATCAACGACCAAGAGTGACATCTAGGGATGTCTCACGATGATTGGTCGTCGGTCCTGTTTTCAGGTTACTTCATCCGGACTTCAACATCAACACGCTCCGCGCTTACACTAGGAATCACCTTGATCCGAAGACATGACGATACAATTGAATCGCCATGAGGGGGAGAAGTATCTCAAGGAGGCAAAGCACGTGACATCATTAAAGAAGCCAAGCTTACAACGCACGTGCTGAACCACAACAAACACGACCTCTCTCCATGGCACGAGAATAAACGAAGAGTCAATGTCCTTAGATCTACACAACTCTGATCTATGCAAGAAGGTGATAAAAAAATTCAAGGTTGCAAAGAAGAAAAAGGGGGAGCATGTACATAGGGGCAGAAAGAAGATTCTCCAGAAGCCCTCAACCTTTTCTTCAAGCAGCAACGAAGAACGTGTCTAATCCACAATTGAACACAAAGGGGGAGATTGTTAGGAATCCATTCTTGTGTTCAATTGATGATGAAGACTGAAGATCATTAGAGACAAAGACTATTGGCGCTCCAATGACATTTGAACACTAAGGGGGAGATTGTTAGGAATCCATTTCTAGTGCTCAAATATCATGTTATCTTTGTCTAGGGACCAAATTGTAGTTTATGATAATATAGGGACTGATGTGTAATATACCAAAGTATGCTTTGGTATATATAGGGCAAGTGTGTGTATTTTACACACAACTTGAGATACCCAGCGAGGCTTTCTCTCCTAAGAAAATCTCTCTCATCATCATAGTAGAATAGGTTTAATTGTAGAGAGGGAATTGGATTGCTTGTAGAGAAAGCTATTGGATTAAATGAAGATTGATTGATGATTATCCGCCTATTGCTTCCGCGCGTATCAACAAGGTGAGTCAATCGATCTAATTCTCAAGTTCTTCATCTTAATTCGTTGGATGTGTTGAATCTGGAACCTACAATTCACTTTGTAATGTGTACTAAATGAGCTACTTTTGTTAAGACAATTATTACTTTTGGACGTTTCAGTTTTAATAGAGAATGTGTACTTATTGTCTGTTTTAGCTTTAGTAGCTTCTTGCTTTATCTTTGGAATGACTTTAGGAATTTTTTGAGGAAGAATAGAGTTAGGAATAATTTTGTTTATTGTAATAGAAAATGAATTGTCTTGCTCTATTCTTTCCTGCTTTATAGGTTTAGTCATTGGTTTAGAAGATATATCGTTTATTGTCATTTGAGTTTTCTGATCCTGTTTAGAAGATATATCGTTTAAAGGTTCAGGTTTTACAGGATGAATGGTTGTAGTTGTGCCCTTTTCTAAGGAATATTTGAGAAATGAATTCTCCTCTAAAAGCTTATCCATTTTTGCTCGAAACCCTTTACGTTCTGATTCCAGAAGAGAATGTAATTCAGCAATTTTGCGTTCATTTTCTAGAATATCACAATCTTTAGAGTTTGGTTTTGTTGATTGTATAGAATGTTCCCCGTTTGGCACGGACTCAATTGTTTGAGTCGGCTTATTTAGAGACAATATAGTTTCTTTTATTTCGCGTTGCTCAGTTTGTCCACGTTTAGCTAGAACATCTTTTAATTCTTTAATTTTTGAATATAATTGATTTCTTTGTTCAAGAAGACTTTTATTTTGGGCTGCACTATTTATTTCTTCGTCTCTACATGTAGATAATTCTTTTGTAAGTTCGCTTATAGTTGATTCTTGTTGTGCGACCCTTGTCTTTAAGCTCGTCAGCCTTTCTTGTTCTATTGTTAGTTTATTTTTAAGAATATATTTTTCTTCTAGACTCTTAACTAAGCAGTTGTAATTATTTTTTAGCCTAGCTTCTAATTCTTTGATTTTTATCAAGTAATTGGCTTCCATATTTACTTTCTGGGTTGGATGTTTTTTGATCGTTATCGTGTTTTTGAATTGATATTAAATTTTGGATCAATGTGTTCGAATAGATTTTCGAATGATTAAGTTTTCAGAAGTTTAGGTATCAAAAAACTTTTGAAATGATTAGAAAAGAAAAAAACTTATACCGAGAATAATTTTTGTACCGAAGAATTTTACCAGTCCAAAAAATTGTTACCCAAAAATAATTTTTTTGTATGAACCGGGAACCTTTTTGAACCTTTTTCGTATGGAACAGTGTTTTCGTATCACAAATATTTTTCGTACGAAAAAATATTTTTCATATACACGAACTTTTTCGTATTGTAGCAAAAATTGTTTTTCGTACGGGGACTTTTTCGTATGAAAAAAATTATTTTTCGTATCTAATGGGTTTTTCGTACCAAAGGATTTCGTACGAAAATCATGTTTTTCGTATCACAGAATTTTTCGTACGAAAGTCAAAGGTTTTCGGGTATAAAATTTTCGTATGGAAATTTTTTTTTTTCGTACAGACCTTTTACGTATGAGAATAAAAAATTTTCGTATGAAATGCAAAAGTTTTCGTATCGATATCTTTTTCGTACGAACGGAAAAATAATTTTTCGTATTGAAAAACTTTTTATTTTATTTAATTTTTTTTTTTGGTATAAATTTTTCGTATCGTAGTCTTAGTACGCGGATAATAGTTTTCGTACACAAACGTTTTTCGAACGAAAGTCAGAAGTTTTTCGTATCAAGGAGGATTTCGTACGAAAACAAACTTTTTCGTAAGCTACAGTATACGAAAAAAAAGAAAGTCAATGCGAAAAATAAGTGAATGTGTGAGATACGAAAACTTGGTCAACGTGAAAACTGATACGAAAATAGGGTGATTCGAAAATAAAGCTTGATACGAAAAACTATGAATGGTGCGAAAACGCGAGAATATTCTGCGAAATCTTCAAATAACACCCAATTTAACACTTTAAGCACAGTTAATCGATCAAAATACGTTGGGCAATCACCTAAAACACTCGATTAACATGATCGAAACCAAAATATAGTCCAATTAAGCAAAATCAGCGAAGAACACTTTGAAGATGAAAAAATATTTTCCGATCGTAGATTTCAATCTCAGGCTCAATTAATGGAAGATAATCGCAATTAACATATATCAAATCATTCGCACATAGATTTCGCTCAGTATCATACAAAAATCACAGATCAATCATCATTTCAGCTCAAATCACTGTAGCATGCGAAAATTTTATTTTATTTTTTTTTTGCGTGAAGGACATCATACGAAAAACATTTCAGCAACACAAATCGATCAATTCAACAAATATTTTGGCTCTGATACCAATTGTTAGGTCCGTTTTTAACATCCAACGAAGAACTCGAGCATAGATTTAATCGAAATTACCTTGATCAAGATTGAGCGGAAGCATTTGGGTAATATTCAATCAAATCTTCTTTAATCACAAACTTTCTCTACAATTATCCTCTTTCTCTCTCTACAATTAACCCTAGCTTAGATAGTGATTAGAGAGAGTGTTTCTAGTGAGAGAAAGCTAAACTCAAGTTCTGTATATTTTACACACACTTGCCCTATATATACCAATCAATATTGGTATATTTGCATTCTAGTCCCTAACTATACATATATTACAATTAAGTCCCTAGACAAAGATAACTTGATTATTGAACACTATAAAATACTTCCAACAGTGCGCGTTTTGGTGCTAGGAGAGGGATACTACATCCCGGGGATTCGAAGGGTTCGTAGCTCACCATCTTCTTTGGTTTTCGACAAGGTATCATGGCTGTAAAACCCTTCTTACGTGTTTATCTTCTCGTGTTAATACCGAGCGGTCCAAGGGAAAGATTGGAATCCCTAAAAATTTTAAAATTCCGCCGTTCAAGGAACGAGGGCCTCGGGACCCTACCGGGATTCCCAACATCAGCGTGTATCTCACTCTGAAGGACATAAAGATCTTCATCATTGATTCTTTCTTCCATGCTTTGATCTCCACTTAAGGAAATAAAAATATCCCCCACCTTTATTCTCTCATCTTCTCTTTCCATGTTTACAACCTTTCCATATTTCAGTAATTGGTAAATTACAAAGCTGCTCCGATACTCCTGAAAATTGCAAAAGGATCCCAAGACTCCCAAAATGATCATTACTCCCCGTTTTTTCTCGTTTTTGCTGCAATATCTATCAAATAAGAAATAACACGCAAACATAAGATATTCGAGAATATTTAAATAGATAACGACCAAATATGCAAATTTACGGGTATAAAAATCACGTAATATCCTAACTTATCACAATTCCACCCGTTCAGCTTGAGAATGATTATTTCCTTGCGTCCCATTGGTATTTCTTTGCTGAATAAGTTCTTGGATTTTTTCGGACTGCCGTTGGACCAGTTCAGTAAGTCGTAATATAACATTGTCTCGCTCGTCTGTGGGAGTCGGTGTCCCCGTAGCCTGAATACTTCCGCCACTACTTTCACCTCTAGTTCGTACCATGGTTATCCTTTGATACCCTGCTAACCCTTTCGAAGAACGTGGCCAATAAATTCATGCAATAGAAAATAGTTCACATAATATAAAACTTACGAGCAAGGCTGCGCTTCAACACTTTTTGAGCTCTTGTACATGGACAGTGTTGGTCCCTAATCCAAGCTAGAGCTCTCAAACTCAATGGAATAGTGCACACCTTCGAGTGTGTGTTTGTGCATGTTTTATGTGAAGGTGGCGGCTGTTTTGTGTAGAGAGAGAGAGTTCACACTTTTCTAGGTTTAGCTCAAAATAGACTTTTTTTCTCAAATGGGAAGTGTTACATTAAAATAAGCCCTAGCCCACTATTTATACCAAACATACTTTGGTATAATTACAAGAGTGCCCCCAACTAGCAAACTCATCAAGCTAATAACCCAATAAGAAATACATCAATACAAATTATATGATGAACACTAGAAAATGATCCTAACATTCTCCCCCTTAGTGTTCATCTTCTTCGACATGGCACGATCATCCTTTTCGTCTGAAGAAGGACTTCCTCAACCCCAAGTTGACTTCGAAATGTCTGAGATCATTGCGGAGCTGGACCCTCTCATCAATGACTTCTTTGATGTTATTCAGGAGGTTCCTATACTCGATCTCTTTCTCTGTTGGTGATCTGGGGTTGTGATATTCGTTGATCCAGAATTCTACTCTTTCTCTGATCAGCTTCAACGTTCCATCACTGAACGTTCCATCACTGAACTTTGGAGTTTCTGACACCAACAGAACTCTTTTATCCTTTTTGGGGTTGAGGTAGACGATGGCTAATTCTGAATTCTGAAATATTTCAGCTTCAACGCATTTATCCAGATTGTAGTCACCGCTTGTTGGTCGTGTGAGGTTGACCTTCTTCATTCCGTTTTCCAACGCCATCGGAAGATCTTCGGCAACATGAAATTTGACATCTCTGAGCATGAAACCTTTGAACGCGTAGTACCCTTGCCTATACTCGTGCTTTGTAGCTCCAAAATTCCGGCAAAGGTAGTACATTTGGTTGACGTCGGATCTTTTCAGGAATTGTAGATCGGCCTCGATGATGGTTTTGATAGAGCCGTCATTCCACATCACCTTGAACTCTGGGTAATGCGTTCTTCCCACGTTCTTGTCGTTCATCTGTATGATGTTGATCAAAGGCGACTTTGACTGAAAGTGGGTATGCTGTTCTTTGGCCGTCCTTGTCGGCATGCTTCCTCGATCAGCGAGGATCCATAGATAGCCCGTAGCATCCCTGCCTTTGAGATATGATAGCCCCCTTAGGTTTAGTTCATCCAGCTTCTTGATTTTGTCAGGTGTCCTCCAAATGCGCTTGGATGTTTCTTCGAGAAAAGGTGTTGTTAGTCTCACATTGTCCCATTATGTCTCCATTCTTGATATGCTTCTCGGGACTTGGACTTCAGGTGCTCTGTAGATCCCGTAGTCCATATTGTTGTTTAACAGCTTCTCGAGTTGTTCGCCCTCTTCAAGCTCGATCGGGTCGAAGGAGTAGATGTTGGCCATGGCTCTCTTGAATACTTCTCTGTATTTAGTAATTCTTGCCACGGCTTCTGCTTCAAACTCATCCTTCTTTGACCATGGTTCTGTCATGACGTATTCGTCGAGCACTTGATGAGGATCTGTCGTTGGATCATCCTTGTACGCATCTTCGAAGCTGGGGATTTTGTCATCTGAGGCTTGTTTTTTCTTTTGGGTTTTGGATTGGTATTTTGTCATCTGAGGCTTTTGACAATAGAAGATGACTTGCGAAAACTTTTTTGAAATTTGCGAGAGTAGCGAAAACCTAAAACCTTTTCTGAGTTAAGACATTGCGAAAACCTTTTTGACTTAATAAATTTCAACAATGCTGATTCTCCCCCTAACAACATAGCATAGAATTCATCAAATTCTTACTCCCCCTCAATGATGTACATTTAATATTGAAATACTCCCCCTTGACCGATGCGTTCGCAAATTTTTTTTAAAGATTTTAGTACTTTTCCTCCCCCTTTTTTTTTGAAATGTTGCAAAGCATAATCAAGGTTTCTCCCCCTAAATTTGAGCATATCTCATTAAAATAATCATACCCATTTTCGAACTTTATAATTTTTGAGCTTTCATTCATGAAGTAGAAATGTAACTAAAATAACAAAATAAAAGAAAAAATGCACATATAGTAAATAGTTATGCCACATAGATAAGAATTAATTTTCTAAGGGTCAATTGACTTAATAATTGAGATTCAACATGCCCAATTTAGAGACTAAGAATTGGAATCGTTTTTCATCCAAAGCTTTTGTAAATAAATCAGCAAGTTGTAGCTCTGTGCTTATGAAGTATAGTTCAATTGTACCTTTTTCCACGTGATCTTTTATGAAGTGATATCTTAAATCTATGTGTTTTGTGCGTGAGTGATGAACAGGGTTGCAAGTAATTGCAATGGCACTTTTGGAGTCACTATAAATAGGAATTCGATTTAAATCGAATCCGTAGTCCCTTAGTTGGGTGCGCATCCACAGAATTTGCGAACAAAAACTGGCAGCAGCGACATATTCTGCCTCTGCCGTTGATGTTGAAACGCAGTTCTGCTTCTTGGAAGACCAGCACACGAGCTTATCTCCCAAGAACTGAGCGCTTCCCGAAGTGCTTTTTCTGTCCATTCTACAGCCAGCTAAGTCAGCGTCAGAGTACCCTATTAATTTCATACCTGAGCCCTTAGGATACCAGAGGCCGAGATTTGGAGTTCCTTTTAAATATTTAAGGATACGTTTTACTGCATGTAGATGCGACTCCTTTGGATTTTCTTGGAACCTTGCGCAGAGACAAGTTGAGAAGACAATATCCGGGCGACTAGCAGTAAGGTAGAGAAGAGACCCGATGATTCCACGATAGTAGGCGACGTCAATTAGTTTGCCAGACGGATCAGAGTCCAACTTGCATGTGGTTGACATCGGAGTACTTATCGGTGTGCTCGACTCCAGGCCGTATTTCTTGAGAATGTCGTGGATGTATTGGGACTGATTTATGAATATTCCATCTTGGAGTTGTCTGATTTGCAGTCCAAGGAAGAAGGACATCTCTCCCATCATACTCATTTCGAATTTGGTCTTCATGAGTTTACTAAACTCCATGCAAAGATCTGAGTTAGATGATCCGAAGATGATGTCGTCCACGTATATTTGTACGAGCATTATATCAGAACCATGGTGTTTGATGAACAGTGTGTTGGGAATTCCCGAAGGGGCCCGAGGCCCTCGTTCCTTGAACGGCGGAATTTTAAAACTTTTGGGATTCCCGCCTTTCCCTTGGACTGCTCGGTAATAACACGAGAAGATAAACACGAAATAGAAAGGTTTCAGCCATTATACCTTGACGAATAACGATGAAGGTGCCTAGCTTCGAACCCTTCTAATCCCCGGGATGTCGTATCCCTTTCCTAACACCACAAGCGCACGAACGGAGCAAGATCGTCACGCCGGTAGCACACGAACGTCGCAACCAAGACTTGTTGTAGGCGGCTAGGCCAAGACTCGGCGGCTCCTCCTTGTCACATGCACGCCGCGCGCCGCGAGGGAGAAAGAGGGAGAGATGAGATCGAGTGAGATAGAGAGAAAAAGATGAAAACCCTTGTTTTTCTTTACGCCACAATGCCTTAGGGTTTTTTCAAAATGAAAAATCCCCTTTTATACCCTAGGGCTTGGCCGAATTTTTCAAGTGAAGTGGGGAGAAAAATTCTCACCCACTTAAGCATACCAAGTCACTTGTTGACTTGGTATTTCTCTTTTGAATTTAAATTGAAAATTCAAATTCAAATTAAATATTAATATTAATTAATATATATTTTCTATATTTAGTATATTTAAATATATAATATCCAATATAAATATATTTAATAATTTCGAAATTAATACTATATTAAAATCGAATACTATATATATATCCAATATATATTTTATTTAATCCCAAATTAAATATTATTATTTTTCTAAAACAATAATAAAGATTTAAATCACATTTAAATCATATACTAAATATTAAATATCCAATATAATATTTCCAAAATATTTCGTGAGGTGAAAAGACCATTTTGCCCCTCACGCGATTTTACTATATTTTCGGCCATTTAGGGTTTCGGCCAACCCCAAAACCCTAATCTCTCAATCCAGGTCCCAGCCTACTCTATTCTCATATTGACGTTGTGTCGGTTGCCCTTTTTAAGCCCGACTCTCTTGGTTCGTCTCAACCGGCTCTGGGAGGAATCCAGGAGTTCGGTATTCACCTAGCCAGCCCCGTGGTACCGAACCGATCCCGAGTTGAGTACGAATAGGTATTATTCACGAACTGACTATAGATTATCGTACTACGTATAAACCCTTTACCTGTGTCCCGGTCGAGTGAAAGTCACGGGTAGTCGAACTTACAGGACTCGACTCTATGATGTTCGTGTCGGTGACATTTAGCAAAACTGCCCTCCACGACCCTCGTGAGTCAGTTATATGCTCTGGCCAGAGGCTTAGGTAAATTCCCGCACATCGAAACTGCATAGGACGTTAACCTTGAATTTAATCAAGGCCGTAAATCCCGCTCAGCGATATAACCGGCAATCACGTCGAAAAGTCAAGACCACATTTCGCCGCTGACACATGCTACATGCAATTCGGGCCTAGCAAACTACTGACAAATCAAGACCTTAAGACCAACCCCGAGTTAACCCTTTCGATCTAAGGTTCACGTAGACTACTATAGTCAATCGATCGATCAGCGACTTTACCAGCGTGTCATCGTTCGATTACGAGTCAGTGTCCAATTACAGACAATCCCCTGATTCGTCTTGTATCAATGTCACGAGCTCCCACTTCCCAAGTGAATGGTTCGCACAACCATTTTGGACCCGTCGACAGACAAGTCGTACTCGTCAATCCAGTCACCCTATTGGAGACTAAGACTTGTAGACTTAATTTAATATTACAGTTTGTCAGCTTACTGGTGCCCCCTCTCTGTCCCCACAGAATCAGTAACTGAACTGTTAATATTGGGGTTTTATTAATTCGGCTTATTACCCGACTGCAAGGTTAATTTATTTAGACGAAATAATAATCTGCCTTTGTATTGTTTGTTATGCTAAAATCGACAATAAACAAACAATAATAATTTCATTATCAAATAATTCAATTACAAATGTTAAACACATCAAAATTACACAAATGCCCTCGTACTATCTAATCCTCGTACGGCATCTAGGGCATAAACCTCAACACAGTGTGGTATCGAACTTTCCCTTTGTGAAGCCAGCATTCGTGAGAAAATCCGACAAGACTTCGTACCAAGCTCTAGGGGCTTGTTTGAGTCCATAAATTGCTTTATCTAGTCGGTACACAAAGTCTGGGTGTTCACTGGTGAATCCATCTGGCTGAGAGACGTAGACCTCCTCCTTGAGAATACCATTTAAGAAGGCCGTCTTGACGTCCATTTGATAGACAGTGAAGTCTTTGTGTGCTGCATAAGCCAGGAATAGGCGAATTGCCTCGATCCTTGCTACAGGGGCAAATGTCTCGTCATAATCAATCCCTTCTTGTTGGTTATACCCCTTAGCTACGAGTCTTGCCTTATTTCGTATTACGATACCATCCTCATCCTTTTTGTTCTTAAAGATCCACTTAGTTCCAATGACAGTCTTTCCCAATGGTCGAGGAACTAGATTCCAAACTTTGAGACGCTCGAACTGATTGATCTCTTCTTGCATGGCAATTATCCAGTCCGAGTCGTTAAGTGCCTCTGAGATCTTTGTGGGTTCGGTTTGACTCAAGAAACATGCATACTGACACTCATTTGATGTAGAGCCCCTGGTTCGAACACCGGCTGAGGGATCGCCAATTATTTGCGATGATGGGTGACTTCGAGTCCATTTTCTTTCGTGAGGGAGAATTGAGTCGTATGCGTCGGATGGCTCGACGAATTCTTGTGGAATGGGCTCGGACTCAGCGGGTTGATTACTCAGATCAAGGTCAGTTGTTTCGATGTCAGGTTCCAAGTCAGTTGTTGGTTCTGTATAGTCTGGAATGGGGTCGTATGTCTGTTGGGTTGATGGAGGATGAAAGTACAGATTTTCGAACAACGTGTCCAATTCCAGCTCCTCTTGAGTTTCTTGATTTGTTCTAGGCATCTGTGCATGATCAGTATGAGAAGCGGCTTCTGGCTGGTTGTGAGCCATGACTCCAACTATCATTTCAGGTTCTGAACTGTTGTACTCAAAAGCTATTGTGGTTGACTGTCCGGGTTCTCCACTGTGTTGTGGGGAAGCTACTTCGATTCTTTCATCGAAATTAACATTGATGCTTTCCATGACCGTTCTCTTTTCCTTCAGGTAGACTCGGTACGCCTTTGATTGGGTGGAGTATCCCACAAATATTCCTTCAATAGCTTTGGGGTCCAGTTTCGATCTTTCCTCTCGATCATTGGCTATGAAGCATTTGCAACCAAATATCTTGAAGTGGTCGATGCTTGGCGTTCTTTGGTAGAGAAGGTCATATGCTGTTTTTCCGAATCTTTGATGAATAGTTGTTCGGTTTTGAGTGTAGCAAGCAGTGTTCATTGCTTCTGCCCAAAGAAGTGGGGTAACGATGACTGCAACAGCATGGTTCTTGCAGCTTCAACTAGGGTTCGGTTTCGTCGTTCGACCACTCCATTTTGTTGAGGGGTTCGGACAGCAGCAAATTGTTGAGTGATGCCAAGAGTCTCATAGAATTTACTGAGAGTCTGATTCTTGAACTCAGTGCCATTATCTGATCGGATCACTTGGACTGTACATTCGAGTAGGTTCTGCGTTGCTTTTACAAAGATCGGAATTTGAATTGATGTCTCATCTTTTGGTCTCAGGAAGTGGACCCATGTAAATATTGAAAAATCGTCTACTATGACCATCATGTACAAATCAATGTGAAGCAGCTCCAGTGGTCGTGATGACGACGGTATTGGTTTAGTGGAGTGAGACGCTTTCTTCATTTTTCCTCTTTCACAGGCTGAGCAAAGGTGTTCCTTTTAATACTTCAGTGCTGGAAGTCCGAGAACCAGCTTGTTGGTTGCTAGCTTGTTGATGGTTTTGAGGTTTAGATGAGACAGTCGACGATGCCAAAGCTCGTTTTGAGAGAATGACGCTTTACTGATAAGGCATATCGTCGTTGAAGGTTTGATAGATCGCACATCAATTGTGTAGAGATTTGTCCTTCGAATACCTACCAGGAGTTCTTCACCCATCTCATTCACAATTGTGCACCTCTTTTGACGAAACAAGACTTGTAGACCTCGATCACAGAATTGCCCGATCGAGAAGAGGTTGTGTGTCAATCCTTCTACATGGGAAACTCCTTTGATGGTCAGCCGGTTGCAAATTAGATCTCCATAACCTCGGATCGTGGCACCATCACTGTTCCCGAAACGGACTATTCCTCAGTATTTTTCGGTGTAGTTGCTCAGCAGCTCTTTGTTTCCCGTCATGTGTGTGGAGCAACCGGAATCTAAATACCACACATGAGAGACCTGCAAAACAGGAACTAGAGGGTTTTAGGTACCCATTTGAAAATGGGTCCGCCTCCTCTATCATTGTTAGTTTTAAAAAACGCTTTACCTAGCCTAGTTTTCGTTTGAGCTACAGCGGAAGGATTTTGTTTAGGCTTAGGTACCCATTTTCTTGTCGTGGTTTGGCTCATGGTTCCCTTAGGTTCCACCTTGGGCATCCAATGTTGGGTTGTCTTAGTTTTTGCAGATTTGTTGTTATTTTTAATGGTTGATCGTTTCTTTTTCTTAGATAGAGCAGATTTAGAAAACATTTTAGAAGAATAATGTAAAGGACGATCGAGTTTGGAATTGCAAGGATGAACATAGTCTAGGTACAGACTGATCAAAATAAAACGACTTGTTTCTAGAAGGAAAAACTTTTAAATACAAAACATCATTGAAATCTTGTTTTTCCTTCTTTTTGTCTCCTTTCTTAATCCACGTTTTCTTTAGAGAGCCTGTGGAATTGAAAGGCAATGGGTTAGTAAGGGAAGATTTAAGAGGAAGTTTAGGAAATTTAGGTGCTCTGCTTTCAATAGAGGCAGGAGTTTTCTTTAAATGAGCGATTTCTTTCAAGAGCGTTTGTTTTTCACTCTCAAAAGTTTTTCTTTCGCTATCTAAAGCAGAGTGAAGTTCTACTATTTTCTTTATACATTCGGGCATGTACCAGGATGAGTCTGGATGCTCTGATGTAGTAGATTCACTCGAGGACTGCCCTAAGGTTTCACCTTCGGAGGGTCGAGGGATTTCGAACTCGAACTCAGTTATTGCTGGACAAAACCTAGTTTTATAACTGTTGTTCAAGTCCATATAATCATACTCAATTTCAGGTCGTGCCCTTTTTCGTTTTTCCTCTTCTAATCTTAAGATTTCAGAGTGATTTATAAAGGGCATTAGATGAGTTATGCTTAATTCCATATACCTAATGTCATAAAATTGTAGAACATTACATTTCTTTAGGTTTTGGGGATTGTTGAACCCGATGCCAGAAAGAGGATGGTAGAATTCAGTATCGGCGGGTTGATTTAAAAAGATTGTTTGATCCGTATGTGCCCTCTTGGTTATAATATCCTCCAATTTCTTAATTTTGGAGTATAATCGTAACCTTTCCTTATGTATCATTTCATATCTCCATATGCTATCCTTGACATCGTTTTCTGAGGACTTGATCTCATGAGTTAGAGTGCTGATCTTGGATTCAAATTGTATAATTTGTTTTTCCAGACCAGTGATCTTCTCATTTGCGATTACTACACGAGTCATCTCATTTCCCTTTTCTATTAAGGTTTCTTCTAGGACTCGTTGATTATTTGCTAACATGTCCTCTAGATCTTTAATCCTTCTTTTGTCTACTTTTCTAGACGTATTTAAGGAAGTTAACTCATCTTGCAATTTTATAAGAGATTCAAGTTCTTCTTTGGTTACCTCAACGGTCTCCGTTGCGGCTAGGCATTCCGAGTTTGAATCTCTTCCTGAGGCCTCTGCTCCCGAGCTTTCTTCAATGCGTGCCATCAGTGCTACGTTTTCCTCCTCACTGTCCGAAGTATTATCGAGCCAGTGATCTTGCTCAGCCATCAACACCATCCCAGCTTCCTTTTGCTCTGCCAACTTAGCATTTCTCATGTAATAGTTGGCATCCTTCTTCTTTGGGGCTCGGCATTCTCTGGCATAGTGACCAGGCTTGCCGCAGTTGTAGCATTTAGGAGCAGTTTGTGCATTTTTCTGCTCTGAGGTGTCCATGGCTTGGTCTCTTAGCTTAGAGCCAGAAGTAGTCCTTTTGCGATTTGATGAGGACCCTCCCTTTTTGAAGAACCTCTTGGCCATCGAGCTAGTGATCAATGCCATGTGCTTCATAAATTCCTGTCTATCCTCGTCAGAGTCAGATTCTGACTCTCCTTCCTTCTCAGCGGTCGGTTGCACAACTACCTTGTCCTTCGACATTTTCTTGGATGGCCCATCGGAAATAAATGCTGCAGACTCCATCCCCATATCTCTAGTCACCTCTCTTTCTCCTGGAATGCATCTTGCGTACTGGTTGAGGTTGTCAAAGAGTGTGTGGATGTTGATCTGGGGGAAGTCCTTCATCTGCCTCATAAGAATGGCAGTTTGGTCCCATCCTGGGAGAAGTGAGTTCAAGAACTTGACATTTATTTCCAATTGTCCCTTGGTAACCCCAGCAATCTTCAGCTCGTTGAGTATGATGACAAATCTTTGATAAGTCTCCAGCAGGAACTCTCCTTTTCGTGCTTTGAATAAGTCATAAGCAGTGTAGGTGTTAGTGATCCTGGTCATCACACTAACATCAGTTCCTTGCATGAGCACGTCAAGAGCATCCCACATTTCTTTTGCCATTTTGGCACTGTTAATTTGAATGTAAATTTCATTGGGGATGGACTGCATAAGGTAAGACTTGGCAAGTTGATCGGCCTTTAGGCGGATTCTCTCCTCTCCCGTGAGCTGATCCGGTGTCTTAAGAGTACGTAACTCTTCTATCGGTGGATTGTTGTTTGGGGCAGCTGGGACAATTAGACAGAATTGGGCTGGACCTTGATTGATGGATTCGAGCAGGTTCTCAGCTTGGTCTTTCGTCTCTATGAACGTGATGAACCTGTCTCTCCATATAGAGTATTCGCCCTGTCTAAGAACAGGTGGCCTCATGTCGCTTCCCATGCTATATGCGTCCATTTTCTGTTTTAATAAGGTGTGAGTGAGATTTGCTTGAAGTGGAACGCGTGATGTATTGGGTGGGTTTTTTTTTTTTTAAATTGTCTTTGGATCGAGAGTGCTTGAATTGAAGAACTAAGTTGAAGATTGTTGCCGAAAAGTTTCTGAGTCCGAAAAGTTTTATGTTTTCGTAAGGGAGTTTTCGTTTTAAAATGAGTTTTCGGAAAAAGACAGAGTACCGAAAAGTTTGCTAGTCCGAGACGTTAGAAATGCCGAAAACTTTTAGATGCCGAAAACTTTAAGATACCGAAAACTTTGTGGCACCGAAAACTTGAGATACCGAAAAGTTTTTGAAGACACTGTAGCGACGAAAACCTCAGTGTCGAGAACTTTGGTTGATTGCGAAAACTTTTTGAGACACTGTAGCGGCGAAAACTTCAGTACCGAAAACTTTTAAGATTGCAAAAACTTTGGAGAGCACTGTAGCGGCGAAAACTTCAGTGCCGAGAACTTTTGGTTTGCTAAAACTTCTGGAGGCACTGTAGCTGCGAAAACCTCAGTGCCGAAAAATTTTCGTGTAGAAATAAGCGTGTTCTTGTACCGAAAAGCACAGTTCTGGTACCGAAAACGTCGATTTTGAAGGTCGTAAAGCTTAGAAAATGCAGAAAAGAGCTGGAAACTACTGGGTAATGAGCTAGAATGATAGAATCGGCACAGAACTACTCAAAAACACCAGTCAAAACCCAAAACGAAGCAAAAAAAATGCGAAGTTCATGTTGCGAAAAGCTTAAAAATGGGTTTTTGAATCGCCAACAGCAAAAACATGTAAAAAATCGATACGACGAAGCTAGAACACTTCCACCCAAACCTCACGGTGGCTCTGATACCACTTGTTGGTCCCTAATCCAAGCTAGAGCTCTCAAACTCAATGGAATAGTGCACACCTTCGAGTGTGTGTTTGTGCGTGTTTTATGTGAAGGTGGGCGGGCTGTTTTGTGTAGAGAGAGAGAGTTCACACTTATCTAGGTTTAGCTCAAAATAGACTTTTTTTCTCAAATGGGAAGTGTTACATTAAAATAAGCCCTAGCCCACTATTTATACCAAACATACTTTGGTATAATTACAAGAGTGCCCCCAACTAGCAAACTCATCAAGCTAATACCCAATAAGAAATACAACAATACAAATTATATAATGAACACTAGAAAATGATCCTAACAGACAGTCTACAGAACCTGTGACCGAAGCTCTGATACCACACTGTGGCGGCCTACAGAAACTTACGAGCAAGGCTGCGCTTCAACACTTTTTGAGCTCCTAACAATATTCCACCGCACGGCCTGCTGTCACGGCTGTTGTTGGTTGACCGTGGCAGGACTTCCTTCCAATCCTCGAATGACCTCTGCGATAGAGGCATCTATGGAAATTCTGTCTTGGTCACGAAGACCAAGAGGAGAGTGTGGCGACCACCCCAAACTCACCCGTAAATTACACAAACGACGCGGTTTTAAGAAAATAAATTTGCGTGACTTTATTTGAAAACCCGTCTAAGCATCCTAAATTTTGATAAAACAAAATACTTAAAACCACGAATATTTATAAAACTCGATAATAAAATAAACTGTCGACCACAAACTGTCACGATATGATAAAATACAACCCACCAAATTCATGACTCTAAAAGTACGCGTCAACGACTTAACTCGACTATATATATATATATATATGTAAACACAAAAAACATAACACACGCGCAGCAAAAGGTACTCGCCCGCCACACAGGTCATCATCCATGTACAGTCCACCTCAAAAGTCCGTGGAAGCTCCAAACACCCAGCCTCGACATCTACGTCAGTCACGCAAAGTCAACACGATCACCTACAATGCATGAACTATATGAGCTAAAAGCTCAGTAAGAAAAAATCATGCATGCAGTATGAATATGCAAACCCTCATCAAATGCATACTTTACGTGTATCAATATGCGACTCAATATCCGAAATATATCATCGCTCTCTTTTCTCTCTCTCCCTCTCTCTCTGGGCACGTGGCTAAACTACTATGCACCATAAAGAGCTCTATAAATCAAGTGACAGTGCCCACACTGGGTAGCCTACGTAGGTCTCCCTAGGTTGCTCCTTCCCAGGTCGCTCCTCCTGCCACGCGGTCGCCTACGCTGGTTGGCCTACGCTAGGTCTCCCTAGGTCGCCCCCTTCCAGGTCGCTCCTTACCGCATCAAATGGCAGTGCTACACTCAAGATGGCCTACGCTAGGTCGCCCCTTCCCAAGTCGTCCCTACCGTCTATGGTGCAATAGTAAAAGCCATGACTCTACTGCGAGTCGACTGCCAATAATCGGCAAATACATCGCTCTCTGGCGATCACGACAGTGCATGCCAACACTCAACTATACTCGCTAAATATGCATGCGCGTGTATATGCTGGTGAATGATATGGTCATAAATTTCACGTATCACATAGGTTAATTTAGGCAAATAAATTCAACAACGTAAAATCATAGAAACACGTATATTATAACATCGAATAATATGTCCATGCGTCGTAGTTGGATTTTCACTTACCTGAAACTTTGGTTGTTAGCAGATGAACTTTGTCAAGTGTCAGACGAAGACTAATGTTCATATACTGAACCTAACCAACAAAGTATACGCACAATGTTTAGTCAAAAAATCAGGTATGCAAATTTAGTTTCGTTGATTATTCTCAAAAGCAAAGACTTATTATTACTTAAATCATAATAAACTATTACTAACTACACATTAATTAGTAAACTTACCAAATGCGACCCTATGCGTAATGGTCTGATGGGTAATGGTATGATGAGAATACCACGAGTGAAGATAATTCGTATAGACACCTTAAGTAACTTATTCTCTTTGTTTCTTCTCAATCATTTTTCTTTCTTGCTTTTATTTTTTTTTTCTGTTTTTGTGAGATGTTAGAAAGTGTCCAACAACGTTTTTGTTGTAGGTATATATCAAGCAAACATGTTAAGAGATTATAGGAATTAATTATATTTTATATCTTTGGATTAATAACATGATGACAAGTATAATTTGTACAACAAACGTGTAAGTCTCATGAGCACATGTCCCCTAACTTAAGCACACGTACAATTGATACGTGTGTTACATCACACGTAGGCCATTTATATATTATATATATATATATATATATTCTTTTATAATTATTACTATTATTATTATTATTATTATTATTATTATTATTATTATTATTATTATTAAATGTAGTTTGAATAAGGATTGAAAATCTTAATAATATTCTACGTAAGGTACCCGTTAACTTAATGAACTTACACGTATAATAAACTCCATCTTGCGGTCGATACGTATTTTATTCTCAATCCGACTCAACTAAACCGGATAAGGATTCTAAATAATTTATCTTACTATATTTCCCACAATTAATTTAGATCAAATTAGCTAAGATACGTGTCGACAAAGTTTTCGAACATCGAACGCTATTTGTTAGGAATATTTTATTGTGTTCAATTAATTATAATTATCTTTGTTGTGTATTTATAAAGATTCTCTTTATAAGAGACTTAGTGTAATTGGGCTTTGTTAGGGGGCCTAAGTATTATATACCAACTTGTGGTATAAATACTAAAACCCTAACACATAATAAAGTGTTTTGTGTGAAAATCATCTAGAGAGAGTATTTTAGAGAGAGAATCTCCCAACACTCTCTTAGATTACGCATAATAAAATCACAGCAAATCCAAGCGAATTAACCTCAATTAGATTACGATCAATCACGCAAGTATGCTCTGATACCACATGTAGGTCACAGTTTTAACATCCAATTAATGAAACTTGCGGTTAGATTGCTCGAATTACCTTGTAATTAACACGCGGAAGCTCTTCGATAAATATCAATCAATCTTCCATTAATCACCAAACTTTCTCTACAAGCAATCCCTTTCTCTCTCTACAATTAAGCCCTAACTAATGATGATGGTGAGAGAGATATTCTAGTGAGAGAAAGCTAAACCTCAAGTTATGTGTATTCTACACTCACTTGACCTATATATACCAAAGCATACTTTGGTATATTTACACTTTAGTCCCTATACTTTACATAAAATACAATTAAGTCCCTAGACAAAGATAACATGATTATTGAACACTATAAAATATTCCTAACAATATTCCACCGCACGGCCTGCTGTCACGGCTGTTGTTGGGTTGACCGTGGCAGGACTTCCTTCCAATCCTCGAATGACCTCTGCGATAGAGGCATCTATGGAAGTTCTGTCTTGGTCACGAAGACCAAGAGGAGGGTGTGGCGATCACCCCAAACTCACCCGTAAATTACACAAACGATGCGGTTTTATGAAAATAAATTTGCGTGACTTTCTTTGAAAACCCGTCTAAACATCCTAAATTTTGATAAAATAAAATACTTAAAACCACGAATATTTATAAAACTCGATAATAAAATAAACTGTCGACCACAAACTGTCACGATATGATAAAATACAACCCACCAAAGTTCATGACTCTAAGAGTACGCGTCAACGACTTAACTCGACTCGATATATATATATATATATATATATATATATGTAAACACAGAAAACATAACACATGCGCAGCAAAAGGTACTCGCCCGTCATACAGGTCATCATCCATGTACAGTCCACCTCAAAAATCCGTGGAAGCTCCAAACACCCAGCCTCGACATCTAAGTCACTCACGCAAAGTCAACACGATCACCTACACCGCATGAACTATATGAGCTAGAAGCTCAGTAAGCAAAAATCATGCATGCAGTATGAATATGAAAACCCTCATCAAATGCATACTCTACGTGTATCAATATGCGACTCAATATCCAAAATGTATTATCGCTCTCTTTTCTCACTCTCTCTCTCTGGGCCCGTGGATAAAATACTATGCACCATAAAGTGCTCTATAAATCAAGTGACAGTGCCAACACTGGGTGGCCTACGCTAGGTCTTCCTAGGTTGCTCCTTCCCAGGCCGCTCCTCCTGCCACGCGGTCGCCTACGCTGGTTGGCCTACGCTAGATCTTCCTAGGTCGCCCCCTTCCAGGTCGCTCCTTACCGCATCAAATGGCAGTGCTACACTCTAGATGGCCTACGCGAGGTCTCCCTAGGTCGCCCCTTTCTAGATCGCTCCTACTGCCTCAACATATGACGGTGGCCTACTCCAGGTGGCCTACGCTAGGTCGCCCCCTTCCCAGGTCGCCCCTACCGTCTATGGTGCAAAAGTAAAAGCCATGACTCTATTGCGAGTCGACTGCCAATAATCGGCAAATACATCGCTCTCTGGCGATCACGACAGTGCATGCCAACACTCAACTATACTCGCTAAATATGCATGCACGTGTATATGCTGATGAATGATATGGTCATAAATTTCACGTATCACATAGGTTAATTTAACAAAATAAATTCAACAACGTAAAATCATAGAAACACGTATATTATAACACCGAATAATATGTCCATGCGTCGTAGTTGGATTTTCACTTACCTGAAACTTTGGTTGTTAGCAGATGAACTTTGTCAAGTGTCAGACGAAGACTAATGTTCATATACTGAACCTAACCAACAAAGTATACGCACAATGTTTAGTCAAAAAATCAGGTATGCAAATTTAGTTTCGTTGATTATTCTCAAAAGCAAGGACTTATTATTACTTAAATCATAATAAACTATTTTAACTACACATTAATTAGTAAACTTACCAAATGCGACCCTATGCGTAATGGTCTAATGGGTAATGGTATGATGAGAATACCACGAGCGAAGATAATTCGTATAGACACCTTAAGTAACTTATTCTCTTTGGTTCTTCTCAATCATTTTTCTTTCTTGCTTTTATTTTTTTTTCTGTTTTTGTGAGATGTTAGAAAGTGTCCAACAACGTTTTTGTTGTAGGTATATATCAAGCAAATATGTTAAGAGATTATAAGAATTAATTATATTTTATATCTTTGGATTAATAACATGATGACAAGTATAATTTGTACAACAAACGTGTAAGTCTCATGAGCACATGTCCCCTAACTTAAGCACACGTACAATTGATACGTGTGTTACATCACACGTAGGCCATTTATATATTATATATATATATATTCTTTTATAATTATTACTATTATTATTATTATTATTATTATTATTATTATTATTAAATGTAGTTTGAATAAGGATTGAAAATCTTAATATCATTCTACGTAAGGTACCCGTTAACTTAATGAACTTACACGTATAATAAACTCCATCTTGCGGTCGACACGTATTTTATTCTCAATCCGACTCAACTAAACCGGATAAGGATTCTAAATAATTTATCTTACTATATTTTAGATCAAATTAGCTAAGATACGTGTCGACAAAGTTTTCGAACATCGAACGCTATTAGATCAAAATCACAACAAATTCAAGCGAATTAACCTCAATTAGATTACGATCAATCACGCAAGTATGCTCTGATACCACATGTAGGTCACAGTTTTAACATCCAATTAATGAAACTTGCGGTTAGATTGCTCGAATTACCTTGTAATTAACACGCGGAAGCTTTTGGGTAAATATCAATCAATCTTCCATTAATCACCAAACTTTCTCTACAAGCAATCCCTTTCTCTCTCTACAAATAAGCCCTAACTAATGATGATGGTGAGAGAGATATTCTAGTGAGAGAAAGCTAAACCTCAAGTTATGTGTATTCTACATACACTTGACCTATATATACCAAAGCATACTTTGGTATATTTACACTTTAGTCCCTATACTTTACATAAAATACAATTAAATCCCTAGACAAAGATAACATGATTATTGAACACTATAAAATATTCCTAACAATATTCCACCGCACGGCCTGCTGTCACGGCTGTTGTTGGGTTGACCGTGGCAGGACTTCCTTCCAATCCTCGAATGACCTCTGCGATAGAGGCATCTATGGAAGTTCTGTCTTGGTCACGAAGACCAAGAGGAGGGTGTGGCGATCACCCCAAACTCACCCGTAAATTACACAAACGATGCGGTTTTATGAAAATAAATTTGCGTGACTTTATTTGAAAATCCGTGTAAACATCCTAAATTTTGATAAAACAAAATACTTAAAACCACGAATATTTATAAAACTCGATAATAAAATAAACTGTCGACCACAAACTGTCACGATATGATAAAATACAACCCACCAAAGTTCATGACTCTAAAAGTACGCGTCAACGACTTAACTAGACTCGATATATATATATATATATATATAATATATATATATATATTATATATATATATAAACACAGAAAACATAACACACGCGCAGGAAAAGGTACTCGCCCGCCACACAGGTCATCATCCATGTACAGTCCACCTCAAAAATCCGTGGAAGCTCCAAACACCCAGCCTCGACATCTAAGTCCGTCACGCAAAGTCAACACGATCACCTACACCGCATGAACTATATGAGCTAGAAGCTCAGTAAGCAAAAATCATGCATGCAGTATGAATATGCAAACCCTCATCAAATGCATACTCTACGTGTATCAATATGCGACTCAATATATTGAAATGTATTATCGCTCTCGTTTCTCACTCTCTCTCTCTGGGCCCGCGGCTAAAATACTATGCACCATAAAGAGCTCTATAAATCAAGTGACAGTGCCCACACTGGGTGGCCTACGCTAGGTCTTCCTAGGTTGCTCCTTTCCAGGTCGCTCCTCCGGCCACGCGGTCGCCTACGCTGGTTGGCCTACGCTAGGTCTTCCTAGGTCGCCCCCTTCCAGGTCGCTCCTTACCGCATCAAATGGCAGTGCTACACTCTAGATGGCCTACGCGAGGTCTCCCTAGGTTGCCCCTTTCTAGGTCGCTCCTACTGCCTCAACATATGACGGTGGCCTACTCCAGGTGGCCTACGCTAGGTCGCCCCTTCCCAGGTCGCCCCTACCGTCTATGGTGCAATAGTAAAAGCCATCACTCTACTGCGAGTCGACTGCCAATAATCGACAAATACATCGCTCTCTGGCGATCCCGACAGTGCATGCCAACACTCAACTATACTCCTAAATATGCATGCACGTGTATATGCTGATGAATGATATGGTCATAAATTTCACGTATCACATAGGTTAATTTAACAAAATAAATTCAACAACGTAAAATCATAGAAACACGTATATTATAACACCGAATAATATGTCCATGCGTCGTAGTTGGATTTTTACTTACCTGAAACTTTGGTTGTTAGCAGATGAACTCTGTCAAGTGTCAGACGAAGACTAATGTTTATATACTGAACCTAACCAACAAAGTATACGCACAATGTTTAGTCAAAAAATCAGGTTTGCAAATTTAGTTTCGTTGATTATTCTCAAAAGCAAAGACTTATTATTACTTAAATCATAATAAACTATTACTAACTACACTTTAATTAGTAAAAGCGACCCTATGCGTAATGGTCTGATGGGTAATGGTATGATGAGAATACCACGAGTGAAGATAATTCGTATAGACACCTTGAGTAACTTATTCTCTTTGTTTCTTCTCAATCATTTTTCTTTCTTGCTTTTAATTTTTTTTTCTGTTTTTGTGAGATGTTAGAAAGTGTCCAACAACGTTTTTGTTGTAGGTATCTATCAAACAAATATGTTAAGAGATTATAAGAATTAATTATATTTTATATCTTTGGATTAATAACATGATGACAAGTATAATTTGTACAACAAACGTGTAAGTCTCATGAGCACATGTCTCCTAACGTAAGCACACGTACAATTGATACGTGTGTTACATCACACGTAGGACATTTATATATTATATATATATATATATATATTCTTTTATAATTATTACAATTATTATTAATATTATTATTATTATTATTATTATTATTATTATTATTAAATGTAGTTTGAATAAGGATTGAAAATCCTAATATTATTCTACGTAAGGTACCCGTTAACTTAATGAACTTACACGTATAATAAACTCCATCTTGCGGTTGACACGTATTTTATTCTCAATCCGACTCAACTAAACCGGATAAGGATTCTAAATAATTTATCTTACTATATTTCCCACAATTAATTTAGATCAAATTAGCTAAGATACGTGTCGACAAAGTTTTTGAACATCGGACGCTATTAGATCAGAATCACAGCAAATTCAAGCGAATTAACCTCAATTAGATTACGATCAATCACGCAAGTATGCTCTGATACCACAAGTAGGTCACACTTTTAACATCCAATTAATGAAACTTGCGCTTAGATTGATCGAATTACCTTGTAATTAACACGCGGAAGCTCTTGGGTAAATATCAATCAATCTTCTATTAATCACCAAACTTTCTCGACAAGCAATCCCTTTCTCTCTCTACAATTAAGCCCTAACTAATGATGATGGTGAGAGAGATATTCTAGTGAGAGAAAGCTAAACCACAAGTTATGTGTATTCTACACACACTTAACCTATATATACCAAAGCATACTTTGGTATATTTACACTTTAGTCCCTATACTTTACATAAAATACAATTAAGTCCATAGAGAAAGATAACATGATTATTGAACACTATAAAATATTCCTAACAATATTCCACCGCACGACCTGCTGTCACGACTGCTGTTGGGTTGACCGTGGCAGGACTTCCTTCCAATCCTCGAATGACCTCTGCGATAGAGGCATCTATGGAAGTTCTGTCTTGGTCACGAAGACCAAGAGGAGGGTGTGGCGATCACCCCAAACTCACCCGTAAATTACACAAACGACGCGATTTTATGAAAATAAATTTGCGTGACTTTATTTGAAAACCCGTCTAAACATCCTAAATTTTGATAAAACAAAATACTTAAAACCACGAATATTTATAAAACTCGATAATAAAATAAACTGTCGACCACAAACTGTCACGATATGATAAAATACAACCCAACAAAGTTCATGACTCTAAAAGTACGCGTCAACGACTTAACTCGACTCGATATATATATATATATATGTAAACACAGAAAACATAACACACGCGCAGCAAAAGGTACTCGCCCGCCGCACAGGTCATCATCCATGTACAGTCCACCTCAAAAGTCCGTGGAAGCTCCAACACCCAGCCTCGACATCTACGTCAGTCACGCAATGTCAATACGATCACCTACACCGCATGAACTATATGAGCTAGAAGCTCAGTAAGCAAAACTCATGCATGCAGTATGAATATGCAAACCCTCATCAAATGCATACTCTACGTGTATCAATACGCGACTCAATATCCGAAATGTATTATCGCTCTCTTTTCTCACTCTCTCTCTTTGGGCTCGTGGTTAAAATACTATGCACCATAAAGAGCTCTATAAATCAAGTGACAGTGCCCACACTGGGTGGCCTACGCTAGGTCTTCCTAGGTTGCTCCTTCCCAGGTCGCTCCTCCTGCCACGCGGTCGCCTATGCCGGTTGCCCTCTGCTAGGTCTCCCTAGGTCGCCCCCTTCCAGGTCGCTCCTTACCGCATCAAATGGCAGTGCTACACTCTAGATGGCCTACGCGAGGTCTCCCTAGGTCGCCCCTTTCTCGGTCGCTCCTACTGCCTCAACATATGACGGTGGCCTACTCCAGGTGACCTACGCTAGGTCGCCCCTTCCCAGGTTGCCCCTACCGTCTATGGTGCAATAGTAAAGGCCATGACTCTACTGCGAGTCGATTGCCAATAATCGGCAAATACATCGCTCTCTGGCGATCACGACTGTGCATGCCAACACTCAACTATACTCGCTAAATATGCATGCACGTGTATATGCTGATGAATGATATGGTCATAAATTTCACGTATCACATAGGTTAATTTAACAAAATAAATTCGACAACGTAAAATCATAGAAACACGTATATTATAACACCGAATAATATGTCCACGCGTCGTAGTTGGATTTTCACTTACCTGAAACTTTGGTTGTTAGCAGATGAACTCTGTCAAGTGTCAGACGAAGACTAATGTTTATATACTGAACCTAACCAACAAAGTATACGCACAATGTTTAGTCAAAAAATCAGGTTTGCAAATTTAGTTTCGTTGATTATTCTCAAAAGCAAAGACTTATTATTACTTAAATCATAATAAACTATTACTAACTACACATTAATTAGTAAACTTACCAAATGCGACCCTATGCGTAATGGTCTGATGGGTAATGGTATGATGAGAATACCACGAGTGAAGATAATTCGTATAGACACCTTAAGTAACTTATTCTCTTTGTTTCTTCTCAATCATTTTTCTTTCTTGCTTTTATTTTTTTTTTCTGTTTTTGTGAGATGTTAGAAAGTGTCCAACAACGTTTTTGTTGTAGGTATATATCAAGCAAATATGTTAAGAGATTATAAGAATTAATTATATTTTATATCTTTGGATTAATAACATGATGACAAGTATAATTTGTACAACAAACGTGTAAGTCTCATGAGCACATGTCCCCTAACTTAAGCACACGTACAATTGATACGTGTGTTACATCACACGTAGGCCATTTATATATTATATATATATATTCTTTTATAATTATTACTATTATTATTAATATTATTATAATTATTATTATTATTATTATTATTATTAAATGTAGTTTGAATAAGGATTGAAAATCTTAATATTATTCTACGTAAGGTACCCGTTAACTTAATGAACTTACACGTATAATAAACTCCATCTTGCGGTCGACACGTAGTTTATTCTCAATCCGACTCAACTAAACCGGATAAGGATTCTAAATAATTTATCTTACTATATTTCCCACAATTAATTTAGATCAAATTAGCTAAGATACGTGTCGACAAAGTTTTTGAACATCGAACGCTATTAGATCAAAATCACAGCAAATTCAAGCGAATTAACCTCAATTAGATTACGATCAATCACGCAAGTATGCTCTGATACCACAAGTAGGTCACAGTTTTAACATTCAATTAATGAAACTTGCGCTTAGATTGATCGAATTAACTTGTAATTAACACGCGGAAGCTCTTGGGTAAATATCAATCAATCTTCCATTAATCACCAAACTTTCTCTACAGACAATCCCTTTCTCTCTCTACAATTAAGCCCTAACTAATGGTGATGGTGAGAGAGATATTCTAGTGAGAGAAAGCTAAACCACAAGTTATATGTATTCTACACACACTTAACCTATATATACCAAAGCATACTTTGGTATATTTACACTTTAGTCCCTGTACTTTACATAAAATACAATTAAGTCCCTAGACAAAGATAACATGATTATTGAACACTATAAAATATTCCTAACAATATTCCACCGCACGGCCTGCTGTCACGGCTGTTGTTGGGTTGACCGTGGCAGGACTTCCTTCCAATCCTCGAATGACCTCTGCGATAGAGGCATCTATGGAAGTTCTGTCTTGGTCACGAAGACCAAGAGGAGGGTGTGGCGATCACCCCAAACTCACCCGTAAATTACACAAACGACGCGGTTTTATGAAAATAAATTTGCGTGACTTTATTTGAAAACCCGTCTAAACATCCTAAATTTTGATAAAACAAAATACTTAAAACCACGAATATTTATAAAACTCGATAATAAAATAAACTGTCGTCCACAAACTCTCACAATATGATAAAATACAACCCAACAAAGTTCATGACTCTAAAAGTACGCGTCAACGACTTAACTCGACTCGATATATATATATATATATATATATATATATGTGTGTAAACACAGAAAATATAACACACGCGCAGCAAAAGGTACTCGCCCGCCACACAGGTCATCATCCATTTACAGTCCACCTCAAAAGTCCGTGGAAGCTCTAAACACCCAGCCTCGACATCTACGTCAGTCACGCAAAGTCAATACGATCACCTACACCGCATGAACTATATGAGCTAGAAGCTCAGTAAGTAAAAATCATGCATGCAGTATGAATATGCAAACCCTCATCAAATGCATACTCTACGTGTATCAATATGCGACTCAATATCCGAAATGTCTTATCGCTCTCTTTTCTCACTCTCTCTCTGGGCCCGTGGTTAAAATACTATGCACCATAAAGAGCTCTATAAATCAAGTGACAGTGCCCACACTGGGTGGCCTACGCTAGGTCTTCCTAGGTTGCTCCTTCCCAGGTCGCCCCTCCTGCCACGCGGTCGCCTACGCTGGTTGCCCTATGCTAGGTCTCCCTAGGTCGCCCCCTTCCAGGTCGCTCCTTACCGCATCAAATGGCAGTGCTACACTCTAGATGGCCTACGCGAGGTCTCCCTAGGTCGCCCCTTTCTAGGTCGCTCCTACTGCCTCAACATATAACGGTGGCCTACTCCAGGTGGCCTACGCTGGGTCGCCCCTTCCCAAGTCGCCCCTACCGTCTATGGTGCAATAGTAAAAGCCATGACTCTACTGCGAGTCGATTGCCAATAATCGGCAAATACATCGCTCTCTGGCGATCACGACAGTGCATGCCAACACTGAACTATACTCGCTAAATATGCATGCACGTGTATATGCTGATGAATGATATGGTCATAAATTTCACGTATCACATAGGTTAGTTTAACTAAATAAATTCGACAACGTAAAATCATAGAAACACGTATATTATAACACCGAATAATATGTCCATGCGTCGTAGTTGGATTTTCACTTACCTGAAACTTTGGTTGTTAGCAGATGAACTTTGTCAAGTGTCAGACGAAGACTAATGTTTATATACTGAACCTAACCAACAAAGTATACCCACAATGTTTAGTCAAAAAATCAGGTTTGCAAATTTAGTTTCGTTGATTATTCTCAAAAGCAAAGACTTATTATTACTTAAATCATAATAAACTATTACTAACTACACATTAATTAGTAAACTTACCAAATGCGACCCTATGCGTAATGGTCTGATGGGTAATGGTATGATGAGAATACCACGAGTGAAGATAATTCGTATAGACACCTTAAGTAACTTATTCTCTTTGTTTCTTCTCAATCATTTTTCTTTCCTGCTTTTATTTTTTTTTTCTGTTTTTGTGAGATGTTAGAAAGTGTCCAACAACGTTTTTGTTGTAGGTATATATCAAGCAAACATGTTAAGAGATTATAAGAATTAATTATATTTTATATCTTTGGATTAATAACATGATGACAATTATAATTTGTACAACAAACGTGTAAGTCTCATGAGCTGAGACGACCCCACTTTTTAATAAAGGATAATTGGCGGATTTTCCGCAACGAAAGCCGCGGAAAGCACATTTTACAAAAACAAAATAGTATATTATACAATATATAAAAGAGTCGTTTTACAAAGGTCTTTACAACGGGCCGAAACCCCAAAATATCAAAATAATCCTACGCCTCCACAGGTCGCGTCCCATGTACTGCATCCGCCCCCAAAAGCCCGTGGAGTCACCGCCACCAGCCGTCTACTCATTAGTACCTATAAAACACGTAACCCTGAGCAAAAATGCCCAGTAGGTGAACACAAAATAATGCAATGCATGCGTGCACATGTCCCCAAATCCCAATATCTCACATGACAAATGCACGCTCATTTTCTCGTATCTCAATAAATCAGGGCCCTAGGTTAGACTCGGCACCTCGCGCGTAATACCACATCAATCATCCGGTCACACAGACTCGGAAATCACATCTCATGGTGGTGGGCACCCCGAGTCGCGTTTTCACGCTGTACCCGGGTAGATAGATCGATCACGTCTATCTCCCGCCTAATCTCATCTCCTGACGGTGGGCACCCCGAGTTGCGCCCCCACGCTGTACCCGGGTAGATAGATCGATCACGTCTATCTCCCGTCAAGTCGAGCCATCCTACGACAGTGGGCACCTCAGGTTGCTCAAGCCTGAGTAGACAGATCGATCACGTCTGTCTCCCGTCAGGTGCACCTACGAGTCTTAACCTCACTTATCACTGCCAAAGAAAGGCATACACTCCCCCATCGCACAAATGCGATCATTACTCTCGTCATGACTTATTGTGAATGTATGCACAACAAATCCTAAGCCATATTTCGTATATATGAACAACACCAAAATTATTAAATCATACATTTAAATCATATCCTCAAAATCTCGAAAATACTTTATATTAAAAGATTTGGGTTGAAATTTGGACTAAGACTCAAAGTATTCCCACCAGGCCCGTGAAAAGCCCACAAAAAGTTGACCTGGCGAAAAGTTTTCTAAGTGGCAAAAAGTTTTAACCTCATGAAAAGTGGCGAAAAGCTTTGGTTCGCGAAAAACCTTTTTTATTTTGAACAGTGACTAGTGAAAAGCTCAATTCGCGAACAATAAGTGGCGAAAAGCTTTGGTTCGCGAAACCTAATGAAGAGTGGCGAAAAGCTTTGGTTCGCGAAACCTAATGAAAAGTGGCGAAAAGCTTTGGTTCGCGAAAAATCTTTCTTATTTTGAACAGTGACTAGCGAAAAGCTCAATTCGCGAACACTAAGTGGCGAAAAGCTTTGTTCGCGAACACTAAGTGACGAAAAGCTTTGTTCGCGAACACTAAGTGGCGAAAAGCTCAGTTCGTGAACACTAAGTGGCGAAAAGCTCAGTTCGCGAACAATAAGTGGCGAAAAGCCTCTTTTAGGTAGCGAAAACCTATCTCATGCTGCGAGAACCTAATTCAAGTCGCGAAAACAAAATTTTGAACAGTAACTTAGATGAAAAATCCTTTTCAGTGTAAAACCCTAATTATATATATATAAATGTTGACCTTTTTGGTCTTATGTGATTAAGAGTTTTGATGATTCCATGTAATTAGAAGCAATAAGGTCTATAACTTAAGTAATTCGAATGTAATGTTGATACATGTTTAAGTAGGTGAAAATATTCGATACAATGCTCTTTAACGTTGTCTATATTTATGGTATCGAGTATGTGATTTTGTACTTAACTGTTATATCATTGAAATCACTGAAATTCCATTGATATCTTGCTCGTAACATAGGAATATCATCATGAGATATATATGGAAAGTCGTTATGCTCCACATGGAATATATGGGAAGTAGTCCTTGATAAGTTGTCTGTCACACTGTGCTTATATATGGAAATTCCGTGTGCTTTATATATGAAATACCATTCTGTGACATACATGGAAATCTGTTGCGCTATATATGGAAAATCTGTTACTCGATGGGAACTATATATGGAATATTCTGATCTGATTGAGATCTCCCTACATGGAAAGATATGCACTGATTTGATTTTGGATGATATCCATGAAATCGCCTATATATGGTAGGTTATTCCCTGAGCTGAAATTTGTGAATATATATGAAATGATCATCTGATGATCTTATGACCGTTTGATATTATATGGCATGATTAGGATAATGTTGATTCTCGATATATGCATGAATTGTGTGCCGAATTAGTATATTATTTGAAACTAACTTTCCATGTGAAGTGTTGACCATTCGATGCTTATATAAAGAACAACACTTAGAATATCGAGTTTAAGACAGAGAGTGCAGAAGAAACGAAAATCATATAGCTAAGCTTACACTTGCGATCATATTCTGCTATCGAGCTTCCACTGGTGATATCCTTCTGCCGTTGAGCTTACACTTGCGAATCCGAGCGATACCATAGTGATTCCATCCTTTTGAAACCATCTATTCTGTCTTCGGACTTGTGATTACACAAGGAGACGAGAGTGAAGTGTGCCTGCACGTGAAGGGAAGGATCGGTGTATCCGGGGGCCCTTCGGGAGCGAGCTGTGTCCAGTCGGGGAGTGGTGATTCCCAGGGAAACGACGTGGAACGAAACTCGGCGTGAGGCAACCTAGCTGCGGTCTAGTATTCATTCCTGTTTCGGTTGTGTAAAGGGCTGTCGATCATTATTGTAACCAACTACGGTGACCAACTACGGTAACACAATAGTGATTGATTTAACTCTTGAGGAGCAAACCTCAAGGAGAGGATTAAACCCCAATTGGGGATATAACCTCTATAAAAATCTCTGTCTCACTTTACTTTTACAGTCATTTACATTTCTGTGAGACATAGCCAAAAACCTTTTAAAACCAAGGAGATAACTCCAGAAACGATTTCAAGGTTTCAAAGTGATAACGTAGATACTTAATCGTTCCTAGAATATATCTTAGAGATTGCATTGCTATCACGTTTTTCAAAGAAAAGGTTTTTGAAAGAAGAAGCATAATTTTTATAAGCCTAATTCACCCCCCCCCCCCCCCCTCTTAGGCATATTTTGAACTTCATTTGGTATCAGAGCCAGGTTACTCAAACGACAGGCCTAACACGCCTGAGTAAAAGATCTAATGGCTTCTTCGAGTTTTGATATGTTTGCAGAGGGACAGTCCCATTCTAGGCCACCACTGTTCGATGGAACGAACTACGCTGTATGGAAGAATCGCATGAAGGAATTTCTCTTGGCTGTTGACTACGACCTTTGGGATATAATCACTGCCGGTCCGTACGCACCTCTGAAGCAAGATGGATCGTCAAAGAAAACTATCGAATACTCATTAGAGGACAAGCGTGGAATCTCACTGAATGCAAAGGCTAAAAACATGATTGCTTGTGCTCTTACGAAGGAAGAATACAATCGTGTGAGTGCATGTATCTCTGCCAAAGATATGTGGGAAATGCTCCAAATTACTCATGAGGGAACCAATCGGGTTGTACAAGAAAGAGTAGCGCTTCTCACCCATCAATATGAATTATTTACTATGGAGGCTGATGAAACTATAAGTCACATGTATGCAAGATTCATGACCATTATCAATTGTTCTCTCTCGGCAAGATCATTCCAGACAATGAGAAGGTCAGAAAAATATTGAGATCACTTCCAAGAGAGTGGAATGCCAAAGTAACTGCCATCTATGAAGCTAAGGATCTGGACAATCTCTCTATTGCCGAACTTATTGGATCACTCACATCATATGAGATGACTCAAGCCTCACTAAATGAGAAGTCACAAGTCAAAAATCAAAAGTCCATCGCCTTCAACACTGAGCAAGTAGAAGCTGAGTCTGATGAAGACGATGAAGAAGAGGAGGACATGATGAAGGAACTTGCCATGCTGACTAAGAGATTTGAAAAGTTCCGACAAAGAAGAAAATTCAGAGGAAATTTCAACAGATTCCAGCAGAATGGCAAGGGAATATCCTCGTCTGGAAACAACGCACAGAAATGCTTCAGATGTAACAAGCCAGGCCACTTTGCACAAAACTGTCCATCAGCAGATGATGATAAGAAGGCAAAGAAACAGAAGGCCATGGTGACTAACTGGGATGAATCCGGGAACGAGCAGACTGATGATGAAAACCTCGCTTACATGGCTGATGACGATCAGGTATCTTCCTCATCTACTATTAAAAGGATCAATATCTTAAATGAGTTATATGCTAACATGGATGATCTTCATGACAACACTTCCTCGGATTTTGAGATAGAAGAGAGTAAGGAAGAATTGTGTGAAATAATTCAGATTGCTGATGAAAAGATTAAGTCGTTTAAGTCTTTAACAAAGAAACTAAGAAAACAGCGAGATGACTTAGCAAGAGAGAAACATCAGGCTGATCTAGAGATGCATGCTTAAAGAATGAGATAGATTCTATTAAGAAAGAAAGAGTTGCATGTAAATGTGAGGAACTTGAGAGGAACAATAGTGATATGTCTAGAGATATCATTGCACTTAGGCATTCCTTAGAAGAAAAAGAGCGCACTATCAGTAAATTTCTTGAAGGAAAACAGAACCTAGATATGTTATTAAACATTCCTAGACATGCTGAGAAAACAGGGATAGGATATTCCATGGAAGAAAAACAGGTTCCAGCAGCAGTTCCAAAATGTTTCTCCTGTGGTCAAGACGGTCATTACTCATACAACTGTTTCTTGAAAAGGGCTAATAAGTCTAAGTATGTTTGGAGGCCAAAAAGGAACCCTGATGGTATCCCATCGAAGGATAACAAGAAGATATTCATAAGATCACATTGCTTGACGAATGATATATCACACGTCAACAGGAATTACTTTGTTGCTAACGTTTTAGGACCCAACAGACATTGAGTACCTCAGAAAAATGTTAATTCCTGCAGGTACAAAGAAGAAATTCCAGCAAGAAGAACAAGTGGTACCTCGACAGTGGGTGTTCCCGCCATATGACAGGTGATATCAGTAAGTTCGTGTCGTTAAAAGCGTGTGATGGAGGATATGTATCATACGCTGACAATACGAAAGCTAAGATCATTGGTGTCGGCACTGTTGGTAACTTGTTAAATACCACTATTGATGATGTTTGGCTAGTTAAAAATCTAGAGCACAACTTATTAAGCATTAGTCAATTATGCGACAAAGGTTATTCAGTTACTTTTGAAAATGATAAGTGTTTAGTTAAGGAAGGTAGCAATGTTATCTTGAGTGCATCCCGACATGGTAACATTTATTGTATTACTCTTGATGATATCACTAACCAGAATGTCAAGTGTCTAGCAGTCACGCAGGATATCACATGGTTATGGCATAGGCGCCTCGGACATGCAAACATGGAACTGATATCTCACATAACCAATAAGGAATTAGTACGGGGAGTTCCAACTATGAAATTTACCAAGGACAAAACATGTCGTGCATGTCAAATGGGTAAGCAGACTAAGTCATCCTTCAAGGTAAAGAATGTGGTATCTACCTCCAGACCTTTGGAACTACTTCATCTTGACCTTTTTGGTCCCGTTCAAACTATGTCATTGCGAGGTAAACGATATGCCTTTGTTATTGTGGATGATTACTCTAGGTACACATGGGTATTATTTCTTGCACATAAGAATGAAGCATTAGAGAACTTTGCATCATTATTAAAGAAACTTGAAAACGAACAAGGGAAGAATGCATGCAAAATCCGTAGTGATAATGGGCTGGAATTTGATAGTAGATTATTTGCATCTTTTTGTGATGAGCATGGGTATATCCATAATTTCTCAGCCCCCATAACCCCTCAACAGAACGGAGTGGTAGAAAGGAAAAATAGAGTGTTACAGGAGATGGCAAGAACCATGCTAAATGAATATGAAATTGCTAAACACTTTTGGGCTGAAGCTGTTAGTACTGCATGTTATGTCTCTAATCGTGTCTTTCTTAGGCCAATACTAAAGAAGACTCCCTACGAACTTTGGAACGGTAGAACTCCAAATATAGGTTATTTCCATGTATTTGGGTGCAAATGTTTTGTTTTAAATGATAGGGATAAAAGAGGAAAGTTTGATTCCAAGGTGGACGAAGGGATATTTCTAGGATACAGTCTTCATTCCAAAGCCTATCGTGTATATAATAAAAGAAAGATGACTGTTCAAGAATCTATTCATGTTACTTTTGATGAAATTCCTACCGCAGATGCTACTAATGAGGAAGGTATAGAATTGCCTCTCGTAGATTTACAGGTTACTGATGGAACTAAGGACGAAATTCCAAAGGAAGAAAATGCTGAAGCAACGGAACCAGAAGTTCCAAATGAGAATCATCACAGAAAATTTAAGCATGCTTCTAGTCATCCAACTGATCAAATTATAGGCAATATCACTTCTGGAATCAAGACCAGAGCAGCTGCACGCAACCAAGATACAGAGGAATCACCTAATGCACTGCTATCCATGGTGGAACCACGGACTATCAATGAAGCTCTCAGTGAGGAATCATGGGTTATCGCTATGATAGAGGAGTTATCACAATTCGAAAAGAGCCAAGTATGGACACTTGTAGAGAGGCCAGATGGGAAGTCTGTAATTGGAACGAAATGGGTATTTCGCAACAAACTGAACGAAAACGGTGAGATCACCAGAAACAAGGCCAGGTTAGTTGCAAAAGGTTATTCCCAAGAAGAAGGTATAGATTACGAGGAAACTTTTGCTCCCGTTGCTAGATTAGAATCCATACGCATCTTACTTGCATATGCATGCTTTAAAAGGTTCAAACTTTTTCAAATGGACATAAAAAGTGCCTTTTTAAATGGTTTTATAAACGAGGAAGTTTACGTCGAGCAACCCCCTGGTTTCGTAAAAGAAGAGTTTTCAAATCATGTTTTTAAATTGAATAAAGCTCTATATGGTTTGAAACAGGCTCCTAGGGCATGGTATGATAGACTTAGTAAGTTTTTTATAGACATGGGATTTACTACTGGAACTATCGATAACACCCTGTTTATCAAATATGATGGAGATCACATGTTGTTAGTACAAATTTATGTTGATGATATAATTTTTGGAAGTACTAACGATCTTCTTTGTGAGAATTTCTCTAAGTCTATGCAGCAAGAATTTGAAATGAGCCTAATGGGAGAGCTAAACTACTTTTTGGGATTGCAAATCAAGCAGCTTGATACTGGAACCTTCATATCACAGACAAAGTACGCCAAGGAATTGCTGGTAAAGTTCGGGATGAGTGATTCCAAGGTATTTCCAACTCCCATTCATCAGACCACAAAAATTGATAGCGACAAATCAGGTACATATTTCGATCAAACAAAATATCGAGGTATGATCGGAAGCTTACTTTATTTATCTGCAAGTAGACCCGATATTATGTTTTCTGTCGGTCTGTGCTCTCGTTACCAATCGAATCCTAAGGAATCTCATTTGACTGCAGTCAAACGGATACTTAGATATTTGAAAGGTACCGTTAACTTAGGACTTTGGTATCCCAATATCAAGGAATTCCCATTAATGGGTTATTCAGATGCTGACTTTGCTGGTTCTAGGGAAGATAGGAAAAGTACGAGTGGAACTTGCCAATTACTTGGACATTCCCTTGTGACTTGGTCTAGTAGAAAGCAAAATGCTGTCTCTCTTTCCACAACCGAAGCTGAATACATGGCCTTAGGAAGTTGTTGTCAACAGTTACTCTGGATGAAACAAACCCTTAGTGATTATGGGTTAGGTTACGACAAAATTCCTACCTTTTGCGATAGTACTAGTGCCATTAGTATCACTAAGAATCCCGTTCATCATTCTCGAACTAAGCATATAGAGGTCAAACATCATTTCATTCGAGATTATGTCCAGAAAGGGAATATCAGTGTGGAATTCGTGGGAACTGATGATCAACTAGCTGATATCTTCACTAAGCCTCTCATTGAAAGCAGATTCTGTAGTATCTGTGATCGACTTGGAATCATCGAGCTTAATCAGGGAAGATAACTTGCTATTTTCAGCAGTTATTCTAGAAATCTTAGGATTCCTTCGTCTATTGCTATTTTTGGCTGAAATCCTTCTGTTTGAAATCTTATCCTTATTTCGAAAAATATCCTAAGATCTTGCTCTTACTTTGAAGATTATTCTGAGATCTTGCTCTTGTTGGAACCCAAACTATTTAGAAAAGTAGTATCCAGAAGATCCCATTCTTATTCTATTTCGATGAGCCTGGTTTTTACTGAGATATCATTTATGATCATTCTTTCCTTATCAGTTCAAATTGTTCGGCTATAAGAGTTGACTATCCACTATTTTTTGAACTTCACTTTCAAATTCAGAATTCAGATTCCTTCTGATATTTCGTGTGCGGCGACTTGTCACATCAAAACTGTTAAGTGATCACTATCTTCTTCACCCTATTTCTACCTCAAATCCCCATCTTTGAAAACTTCAGAGTCCTATAATGGTGGAAATTGCTGATGTTGAAGCAGATCAAGGAAGAAGTGAAAGGATATCTACCCGACGAATTGATATGATCCAAGTCTTTGAAGCTCTGATAAGGTACTTCCATACGGAATGCTGTCAACCTACATGTTTGAGATGGAAGGAATTGCACTGCCACCATACTGGAAGATCGTGGAAAACATGCTGTGGATGTGATGACCCTGAAAAGAATGGGTATCATTCATGAGGAAGGTAAAGGTTGGGTCAAGGCAAGGGACAGAAAGCCTGAGGGAAGTGCTAAGAAGCAGAGAGTAACGGCAAAAGGAAAGGATAAGATAGTCGAGCTGAGTGTGACTGAGGAAGAAGGGTCTGAGGAACAGAACGTTGATGAAGATACGATGACAGAGATACGCACGGATATTGCTGAGATCAAGAGGGACAACCTGAAGCGGTACAAAAAGCTCAAAGATCAGTATGCTGAAATCTTCCGCAAGTTGTCTAAAATTGCTAAGCACTTGAAGAAATCTGCCAAATCCGATAGCGACTCCAGCCTCTAGCCTTATCTCTGATCGATTCCATCCGTAGTTCCTACTTAAGTATTAGCTCTCTTCCAAATCAGCCCTTAGATACTTTTGCTTCCACCCTTTTTGATGCTGAAGGGGGAGAATTTGTGTGGTAATTAATGGTTTCATAAGACTAAGACTTGTCGTTGTGTAATGGAACCTTAAGGGTCCTTGCTTTACCTTGGATATCTCGCACTATTCTGGATATTTCTGCTGCTATGCTATGCGATGATATTGGTATGCTATAATCCTGCTATGTTGATTGATAACTATCTGTGCCTAACAGTTTGCTGATATATCTTGATAGTTGTCTGTTGGTTGATTTTGACATACGCATTTAGGCAGGGGGAGCAAAGTGATATTTTCTGGTAACTTCTGAAATTCATCTGTGATATACTTTGAGATTTTCTCTGCATACTGGTATGTGACATGTTACTTGTGATATTTGGATACTTGGTTATTGGAACGTAACTTGTTACATATGATATCTGCATGCGTTGATTATTGGAATGTGACATGCTACATGAGATATCTGCACTTAGACAGGGGGAGCATACATGCTTTGACTTGAGAACTTGATATATCATATGCTCTACTTGTGATCATACTTAAACATGTTATGCGCCTCATATGATTACATGTTCGAATATGCTTATGTGCTTAAGTGGTGCATTAATTACTTGTCATCATCAAAAAGGGGGAGAATGTTGACCTTTTTGGTCTTATGTGATTAAGAGTTTTGATGATTCCATGTAATTAGAAGCAATAAGGTCTATAACTTAAGTAATTCGAATGTAATGTTGATACATGTTTAAGTAGGTGAAAATATTCGATACAATGCTCTTTAACGTTGTCTATATTTATGGTATCGAGTATGTGATTTTGTGCTTAACTGTTATATCATTGAAATCACTGAAATTCCATTGATATCTTGCTCGTAACATAGGAATATCATCATGAGATATATATGGAAAGTCGTTATGCTCCACATGGAATATATGGGAAGTAGTCCTTGATAAGTTGTCTGTCACACTGTGCTTATATATGGAAATTCCGTGTGCTTTATATATGAAATACCATTCTGTGACATACATGGAAATCTGTTGTGCTATATATGAAAAATCTGTTACTCGATGGGAACTATATATGGAATATTCTGATCTGATTGAGATCTCCCTACATGGAAAGATATGCACTGATTTGATTTTGGATGATATCCATGAAATCGCCTATATATGGTAGGTTATTCCCTGAGCTGAAATTTGTGAATATATATGGAAATGAATCATGCTGATTGATCTTATGACCGTTGTGATATTATATGTTTGGCATGATTAGGATAATGTTGATTCTCGATATATGCATGGATTGTGTGCCGAATTAGTATATTATTTGAAACTAACTTTCCATGTGAAGTGTTGACCATTCGATGCTTATATAAAGAACAACACTTAGAATATCGAGTTTAAGACAGAGAGTGCAGAAGAAACGAAAATCATATAGCTGAGCTTACACTTGCGATCATATTCTGCTATCGAGCTTCCACTGGTGATATCCTTCTGCCGTTGAGCTTACACTTGCGAATCCGAGCGATACCATAGTGATTCCATCCTTTTGAAACCATCTATTCTGTCTTCGGACTTGTGATTACACAAGGAGACGAGAATGAAGTGTGCCTGCACGTGAAGGGAAGGATCGGTGTATCCGGGGGCCCTTCGGGAGCGAGCTGTGTCCAGTCGGGGAGTGGTGATTCCCAGGGAAACGACGTGGAACGAAACTCGGCGTGAGGCAACCTAGCTGCGGTCTAGTATTCATTCCTGTTTCGGTTGTGTAAAGGGCTGTCGATCATTATTGTAACCAACTACGGTGACCAACTACGGTAACACAATAGTGATTGATTTAACTCTTGAGGAGCAAACCTCAAGGAGACGATTAAACCCCAATTGGGGATATAACCTCTATAAAAATATCTGTCTCACTTTACTTTTACAGTCATTTACATTTCTGTGAGACATAGCCAAAAACCTTTTAAAACCAAGGAGATAACTCCAGAAACGATTTCAAGGTTTCAAAGTGATAACGTAGATACTTAATCGTTCCTAGGATATATCTTAGAGATTGCATTGCTATCACGTTTTTCAAAGAAAAGGTTTTTGAAAGAAGAAGCATAATTTTTATAAGCCTAATTCACCCCCCCCCCCCCCCTCTTAGGCATATTTTGAACTTCAATAAACTTCATAATATTTCCAGAAAACATGAATATAAACACGCACAGCTAAAGAAAACCCATATTTTGGGTTTAAAACAACATCATATAACACACAAAGCAGCTTATGAATTTTAAAAGGAAACTTGGTGATCCTTTCACCATGAATATTAAAGCTGTTAAGAACGATTTTTCGGGGTTGTAGGTTTCACCTACCTCACGTCCTAGCTATCTTACGAATTTTCTGGACTGTTGTTCGCTAGAAATCCTTCTGCCAGGTTACTTCTTTCTTCCCTTGTTTGTCTCTGCTTGGCTTTAATAATAAGAGATCAGTTTTCCTTTGTAGGTTGTTTTATACTAAGCATGTAGATGAGTTATGGGCAACGTGTCTTTCCCCCCATGTGAAGAAAACTTTTCTTTATTGTAAAGAAACTGGGCCATTGGGCCATTAGGCCCTTTGGTTCCGATTATTTTTCAGCCCATCCTTTTCCCTTCTTTATCGGGTTTGGGCCCTACTATTATTTGGGCTCAATTGCACAAGATCGGGTTTGCCCAAAATTAACTTCATTATGTGTAATCCCCGTATTAAGATTTTACGGGTATTACATCCTCCCCCCCTTCAAGAAATTTCGTCCCCGAAATTTAGGCAGTTGAAAATAAATCGGGGTACTTTTGCCGCATTTCGTCTTCTCGTTCCCACGTGGCTTCTTCGATTGCCTGATTGCGCCACAAAACTTTGACTAACGGAATACTTTTATTCCGAAGTTGCTTCACTTCATACATCAAGGTTGCCACCGGCTTCTCTTCGTAACTTAAGTCCGACTTCAACCGTTGATGAAGGGCTTTATTTTGTAGCACATGGCTGGGGTCCGCAACGTATTTTCGTAAAGTCGATACATGAAAAACGTCATGAACTTGTGCCAGTGATGTCGGCAATTCGAGCTGATATGCTACTTCGCCGATACGCTTTAAAATTCTAAAAGGTCCAATATATCTCGGACTTAACTTTCCTTTTTGTCCGAATCTCTTCACGCCTTTCATTGGGGATATCTTCAAGAATACCCAATCATCTTCCGCGAATTCTAATGGTCGTCGACGATGATCAGCGTAACTTTTCTGACGGCTTTGGGCCGTCTGCATTCTCTCCCGAATCTTTGCAACAGCTTCCGTCATTTCTCGAACTATTTCGGGACCTAGTAGCGCTCGTTCACCGATCTCGTCCCAATGAGCTGGGGATCGGCATTTACGTCCGTACAAAGCTTCATACGGAGCCATTCCAATCGAAGCGTGAAAGCTGTTATTATAAGAGAATTCGATCAAGGGCAGGTACTTACTCCAATTTCCTTTGAAATCCAGCACACAAGCCCGTAACATATCTTCTAGTGTCTGGATCGTTCGTTCCGATTGTCCGTCAGTTTGGGGATGGTATGCCGTGCTGAATGACAACTTAGTCCCCATGGCTTTCTGCAGACTTTGCCAGAAATTTGATAGAAATTTCGAATCTCGATCCGAGACTATTGAAAGAGGGATTCCGTGGAGTCGAACAATTTCTTGAATGTACAATTCCGCATATCGTTCCAGGGAGAATGTAGAATTGATCGGTAGAAAATGGGCGGATTTAGTTAAACGATCAACGATCACCCAAATGGCGTCGTGGCCCTTCGTCATCTTTGGCATCCCAACGACGAAGTCCATAGTGATGTGATCCCATTTCCATTCTGGAACAGGCAGTGGCTGTAGCATTCCTGCCGGTCGTTGATGTTCGGCTTTGATCTGTTGGCAGGTAATGCAGCGACTCACAAAAGTTGCGATATCTGTTTTTATTCTGGGCCACCAGTAAGTCGTTCGCAAATCTCGGTACATCTTTGTGGCACCGGGATGCACAGAGTATGTTGTGGAATGGGCTTCTGATAGAAGGGCACGGCGAATCTCTTCATTATTCGGCACATAAAGACGGCCTCGAAATCTTAAGCTTCCGTCTTCCCGAAATTGGTAGTCGGGTACTGCATCTTCGTTCTGCTTATTCCGAATTTTGAGGTAGGTTTCGTCACTCTTCTGAGCCTCCACGATTTGATCTAGCAACGTTGGTTTGATAGTCAACGCTGCCAGTCGGGCCTCGATTTCCCCGTAATTGATTACTTCAACTCCTATTTGGCTCAATTCTGTGCTCATAGTCTTTCGACTTAGAGCGTCGGCTACCACGTTGGCTTTCCCCGGATGATAGTTGATAACACAATCGTAATCCTTCACCAGTTCAAGCCATCGTCGTTGCCTCATGTTCAGATCTTTTTGAGTGAAGAAATATTTCAGACTTTTATGGTCTGTATAAATCTCGCACCGTTCTCCGTAAAGATAATGCCGCCAAATTTTCAATGCGAATACCACGGCGGCAAGTTCGAGGTCATGGGTCGGGTAGTTCTTCTTGTAGTTCTTGAGTTGTCGGGAAGCGTAGGCAATCACTTTCCCGTTTTGCATAAGTACACGGCCGAGGCCATTCTTCGATGCATCGCTATACACCGAGAAGCCTCCGGATCCTGAGGGGATGGTAAGAATGGGAGCAGAAGTGAGTCGTTTCTTCAGCTCCTGAAAGCTTTGTTCGCAGGCCTCAGTCCATTTGAGGGGCACGTTCTTCTTCGTCAGGCTAGTCAGGGTCGAGGCAATACTCGAAAAGTTGGCTATAAACGTTCGGTAATAGCCTACAAGCCCAAGGAAACTTCGTACTTCGGTAGGTGTAGTTGGGCGTGGCCAATTACTGACTGCCTCGATTTTGCTGGGGTCTACAGAAATTCCATCTCCCGAGATGACGTGTCCGAGAAAGGCCACTCGATCGAGCCAAAATTCACATTTCTGAAATTTGGCATAGAGTTGTTTCTCCCGTAAAATTCCTAGAATTGTTCTTAGATGCTCCTCATGTTCATCCTTCGTTTTTGAATAGATAAGGATATCGTCTATAAAGACGATCACGAAGCGGTCTAGGAAATTCTTGAATACCCGATTCATCAGATCCATGAAAGCGGCTGGAGCATTCGTCAACCCGAAAGGCATGACCAGAAACTCGAAATGGCCGTACCTCGTGCTGAACGCAGTTTTGGGGACGTCTGCTTCACGGATCTTTAACTGGTGATACCCAGAACGCAGGTCGATCTTAGAGAATACCGTTGCCCCTTGCAATTGGTCGAATAAATCCTCGATCCTCGGCAACGGATACTTATTCTTTATCGTGATCTTATTCAGCTCACGATAATCGATACACAATCTCATCGACCCGTCTTTCTTACGAACGAAAAGAACTGGTGCTCCCCATGGAGAGAAGCTCGGTTGGATAAATCCCTTCAGTAACAGCTCCTCCAACTGTTCCTTCAATTCCCGTAGCTCGTTCGGCGCTATTCGACATGGGGCTTTCGATATCGGGGCAGCCCCAGGCACAAGATCGACTTTGAATTCGATCTCTCTTTCAGGGGGTAAACCCGAAAGGTCGTCGGGAAACACGTCGGAATATTCGTTTATGATAGGAACCTCCTCAAGTTTTGGTAAAGGAGATTCCTCGGCTTTCATAGCAAACACAAAATAGGACTCGCAACCAGTATTTAAAAGTCGCTGAGCCTTCAAAGCAGATATTCGGGGAATTCTATCCTTGCTCACCTTTCCCGAAAAGACGAACTCTCCTCCTTCGGGTGATTGAAATCTTACGACTTTCCTAGAACAATCAATTACGGCTCCGTATTTCGAAAGCCAATCCATCCCGAATATGATGTCGTAATCATTCATCGGGATTACAATTAGATTGACTAACAATTCCCTACCCTTCATATTTATTGGGCACTTTTCTATCACTAAATTGGTTCGAGTCGGGTTCCCATGTGGCAAACTAACTAAATAATTATTTTTAGAATGGGTAGGATATATTCCGACCCTTGTCACGAAATCAGCCGACACAAAAGAATGTGTGGCTCCCGAGTCAATTAAAATAGAAGTCGGGACATAGTAAATATTCAACGTACCCGTCACCACATCGGGGTTTGTCTCCGCCTCCTCTTTTGTTAATGTAAAGACCCGTGCTGGTACAGGTGGAGGTCGGATCAACGGTTGGGGCTGATTCTGCACCAGGGGTTGTCTCTCCGTGCATGCCCTGGCGTAATGCCCCACCTTTCCACACTGGTAGCACTGCGGAGGTTGCCTTACTCCATAGCAGACCCCAAAGTGATAGCGCCCGCATTGCTGGCATTGGGGCGTAACATTCTGAGGTCGATTAGAGATATTTGTCGGCCCTTGATTCGGCCTCGGGCGCCAGTTTTGTTGGCCCGGTCGGTTTCCTTGGCTAGACTGCCCTTTGCCAAAGAATTGGCGCTTCTTGTTTCCCCCTCCGCCTTGTTGATTCTCTCTCATTTTCCTCGCTTCCTGGGCTTCCACAACTACCCGCTCTGCTTGCTCGGCAATTAAGGCGCGTTCGGTAACTTGCATAAATTCCAGCTGTCGTGCACCGGCTACGCTCAAATCCCGATAGATTTCGGGCTTGAGTCCCTGAATAAATCGAGTTACCTTCAGGGTGTTGGTTGCCACAAGAAATGAGGCAAAACGGGACAACTCTTCAAAGCGACGGATGTATTCCGCCACCGACATGCTTCCTTGTCGTAAATTCATGAATTGGAGCATACGTTGCTCCTGTTCGTGGGCGGTGAAATATTTGGTGAAGAACAGCTCCTTGAACCTGTCCCACGTCATGGTGATTGGGTCTTCCAACACCTTTACAGTGTTCCACCAATAGCGCGCGTTCTCCCGTAGGAGGGAAACGGTGCAAAGTACCTTCTCATTATCAGGCACTCTGCTATAGATGAACATGTCCTCTATAGTGCCTATCTAGTCCTCAGCCACCGCAGGGTTGGCGGCCTCGGTAAAGATGGAAGGATTCAGTTTTCGGAATCGCTCCCCGATTATTTCTACCCGGTCGGGCTGCGGGGAAGGACGATGCTCCGACGAGATTCGATGGTGTATAAGGTTATTAATCTGCTCCGACTGACGCTGAATCAGTTCGGTCAGTCTATTGACAGTATCATGTTCGCGTGTAGGGGTTTCGGGCTCGCCTCTTTGGCTCGACTCCTCAACATATTCATGTCTCGGTCGTCCTCTAGGCATCTTGTAAATATTCTTCAATCACAGACACACATAAGCATATAATCATTTTCCACATACTTTCGTCAGAACTTAAAACTTACAGGCACGGTTGGTTCTCCCGGCATTTGGGCAGCAGTACATGGACAGTCTTCAGAATCTAAAGCCTATGCTCTGATACCACCTGAGACGACCCCACTTTTTAATAAAGGATAATTGGCGGATTTTCCGCAACGAAAGCCACGGAAAGCCCATTTTACAAAAACAAAATAGTATATTATACAATATATAAAAGAGTCGTTTTACAAAGGTCTTTACAACGGGCCGAAACCCCAAAATATCAAAATAATCCTACGCCTCCACAGGTCGCGTCCCATGTACTACATCCGCCCCCAAAAGCCCGTGGAGTCACCGCCACCAGCCGTCTACTCATTAGTACCTATAAAACACGTAACCCTGAGCAAAAATGCCCAGTAGGTGAACACAAAATAATGCAATGCATGCGTGCACATGTCCCCAAATCCCAATATCTCACATGACAAATGCACGCTCATTTTCTCGTATCTCAATAAATCAGGGCCCTAGGTTAGACTCGGCACCTCGCGCGTAATACCACATCAATCATCCGGTCACACAGACTCGGAAATCACATCTCATGGCGGTGGGCACCCCGAGTCGCGTTTTCACGCTGTACCCGGGTAGATAGATCGATCACGTCTATCTCCCGCCTAATCTCATCTCCTGACGGTGGGCACCCCGAGTTGCGCCCCCACGCTGTACCCGGGTAGATAGATCGATCACGTCTATCTCCCGTCAAGTCGAGCCATCCTACGACGGTGGGCACCTCAGGTTGCTCAAGCCTGAGTAGACAGATCGATCACGTCTGTCTCCCGTCAGGTGCACCTACGAGTCTTAACCTCACTTATCACTGCCAAAGAAAGGCATACACTCCCCCATCGCACAAATGCGATCATTACTCTCGTCATGACTTATTGTGAATGTATGCACAACAAATCCTAAGCCATATTTCGTATATATGAACAACACCAAAATTATTAAATCATACATTTAAATCATATCCTCAAAATCTCGAAAATACTTTATATTAAAAGATTTGGGTTGAAATTTGGACTAAGACTCAAAGTATTCCCACCAGGCCCGTGAAAAGCCCACTAAAAGTTGACCTGGCGAAAAGTTTTCTAAGTGGCGAAAAGTTTTAACCTCATGAAAAGTGGCGAAAAGCTTTGGTTCGCGAAAAACCTTTTTTATTTTGAACAGTGACTAGCGAAAAGCTCAATTCGCGAACAAGAAGTGGCAAAAAGCTTTGGTTCGCAAAACCTAATGAAGAGTGGCGAAAAGCTTTGGTTCGCGAAACCTAATGAAAAGTGGCGAAAAGCTTTGGTTCGCGAAAAACCTTTTTTATTTTGAACAGTGACTAGCGAAAAGCTCAATTCGCGAACACTAAGTGGCGAAAAGCTTTGTTCGCGAACACTAAGTGACGAAAAGCTTTGTTCGCGAACACTAAGTGGCGAAAAGCTCAGTTCGTGAACACTAAGTGGCGAAAAGCTCAGTTCGCGAACAATAAGTGGCGAAAAGCCTCTTTTAGGTAGCGAAAACCTATCTCATGCTGCGAGAACCTAATTCAAGTCGCGAAAACAAAATTTTGAACAGTAACTTAGATGAAAAATCCTTTTCAGTGTAAAACCCTAATTGTATATATATAAACTTCATAATATTTCCAGAAAACATGAATATAAACACGCACAGCTAAAGAAAACCCATATTTTGGGTTTAAAACAACATCATATAACACACAAAGCAGCTTATGAATTTTAAAAGGAAACTTGGTGATCCTTTCACCATGAATATTAAAGCTGTTAAGAACGATTTTCGGGGTTGTAGGTTTCACCTACCTCACGTCCTAGCTATCTTACGAATTTTCTGGACTGTTGTTCGCTAGAAATCCTTCTGCCAGGTTACTTCTTTCTTCCCTTGTTTGTCTCTGCTTGGCTTGAATAATAAGAGATCAGTTTTCCTTTGTAGGTTGTTTTATACTAAGCATGTAGATGAGTTATGGGCAACGTGTCTTTTCCCCCATGTGAAGAAAACTTTTCTTTATTGTAAAGAAACTGGGCCATTGGGCCATTAGGCCCTTTGGTTCCGATTATTTTTCAGCCCATCCTTTTCCCTTCTTTATCGGGTTTGGGCCCTACTATTATTTGGGCTCAATTGCACAAGATCGGGTTTGCCCAAAATTAACTTCATTATGTGTAATCCCCGTATTAAGATTTTACGGGTATTACAACATGTCCCCTAACTTAAGCACACGTACAATTGATACGTGTGTTACATCACACGTATGCCATTTATATATTATATATATATTCTTTAATAATTATTACTATTATTGTTGGAAATTATTCTGTTGTGTTCAACTGATGATGAAGACTGAAGATTCGAGAGACAAAGGCAACCGAAGCTTCAATTATAATTGAACACTAAGGGGGAGATTGTTGGAAGTATTTTATAGTGTTCAATAATCAAGTTATCTTTGTCTAGGGACTTAATTGTAATATATGTATAGTTAGGGACTAGAATGCAAATATACCAATATTGATTGGTATATGTAGGGCAAGTGTGTGTAAAATACACAGAACTTGAGTTTAGCTTTCTCTCACTAGAAACACTCTCTCTAATCACTATCTAAGCTAGGGTTAATTGTAGAGAGAGAAAGAGGATAATTGTAGAGAAAGTTTGTGATTAAAGAAGATTTGATTGATTTAATCCTAAAGCTTCCGCTCGCATTATCATCGAGGTAAATCTATTAAATCTATGCTCGAGTTCTTCGTTGGATGTTGAAAACGGACCTAACAATTGGTATCAGAGCCAAATCGTGTTGAATTGATCGATTTTGGTTGCTGAAATTTGTTTTCGTATGTGTTCTTCGCACCAAATTGTATTTTCGCATGCTACAGTGGTCACGCTGATTTTGATTTTCATATGTTGATTGCTGTTTTTCGCTTGATGCTGAACGAAAACTACTTGCGAATCATTTGATATATGTTAATTACAATTATCTTCGATTAATTGAGCTTAATTTTCAAATTGCGATCGAAACTATTTTTCTCATCTTCAAATTGTTCATCGCTGAAAATGCTTAATTGGACTATGTTTTGGTTTCTATTGTGTTAATCGAGTGTTTAAGATGATTACCCATTCAATTTCGATCGATTAACTGTGCTTAAAGTAATAATTTGAGTGTTATTTGAAGATTTCGCATATAAATTCGCGTTTTCGCACCAAATAAAAGTTTTCGCACGAAAATATTTTCGCACCAGTCATAAGATTTTTTTCGTACCAAGTTTTCTTTCTCGCATTGACCTGGATTTCGTACCTCTCACATTTGCTGAATTTGTCGCATTGACTTTATAAGTTTCGTATACTGTAGCTTACGAAAAAAAAAAAACCTTGGATACGGAAAGTTTTTCGCATACTGTTCATCCGTGAAATAAATTTTTTTTCGCACGCACTGTTCACACGAAAACACTGTTCATCCGAAAAAAAAATTTCTATACAAAAAATATCTCATACGAAAAACTTTTGAGTTTGACTTTCGTACGAAAAAGTCTACATACGAAAAACAATTTTTTGTTCCAATACGAAAAGGTTTCATACGACAAACTTTCTGATTTTCAGTACGAAAACTTTTAGATACGAGAAAAAAAAAACTTTGAATCCGAAAAAAAAAAAACATTGTTTTTCGCACCTACTATAGACCCGAAAATTTTATTTCGCAAGCTACTGTTCATTCGAAAAACTTTTTCGCACACACTATTCATTCAAAAAAAATTATTTGATAAGAAAAACATTTTTTTTCGTACGAAAACATATACGAAAAACATTTTTCAAAGTTTTCGAACGCTACAGTGAATACGAAAACTTTTATCGTCCGAAAATCTATACGAAAAATATTTGTGATACGAAAACCTTTACTAAAAATTTTCGTATGAATATTTTATTATTTCTTTAAAAGTTTTCGTATCCCCTCTCATACGAAAAACTCTTATAATACGAAAAAATATTATCTACACATGCGAAAACTTATGATGGGAAAATGATTTTCGATACCGCAAAGCTTTCGATAGTTTTAGGTAGCAACAAAAAAAAAAAAAATTTAGCTACGAAAGTTTTTGCGTACCTGCTTCAAAAAGGTTCCCGGTTCATACGACAAAAAATTTTTGGGTAACAAAATTTTTTTTTGGACTGGTAAAATTTTTCGGTACAAAAATTATTCTAGGTATAAGTTTTTTTCCTCTTTTCTAATCATTTCAAATTTTTTTTGATACCTAAACTTCTGAAAACTTAATCATTCGAAAATCTATTCGAACACATTGATCCAAAATTTAATATCAATTCAAAAACACGATAACGATCAAAAAACATCCAACCCAGAAAGTAAATATGGAAGCCAACTACTTGATAAAAATCAAAGAATTAGAAGCTAGGCTAGAAAATAATTACAACTGCTTAGTTAAAAGTTTAGAAGAAAAAGCTACTCTTAAAAATAGACTAACAGTAGAACAAGAAATGTTGACTAGCTTAAAGACAAGGGTCGCATAACAAGAATCAACTATAAACGAACTTACAAAAGAATTATCTATATGTAAAGACGAAAAAATAAATAGTGCAGCCCAAAACAAAAGTCTCATTGAACAAAGCAATCAATTAAATTCAAAAATTCAAAAATTAGAAGATGTTCTAGCTAAACGAGGACAAACTGAGCAACGCCAAATAAAAGAAACTATATTGCTAACTAAATCAACTCAAGTAATTGAGTCCGTGCCAAACGAGGAACATTCTATACAATCAACAAAACCAAACTCTAAAGATTGTGATATTCTAGAAAATGAACGCAAAATTGCTGAATTACATTCTCTTCTGGAATCAGAACGTAAAGAGTTTCGAGCAAAAATGGATAAGCTTTTAAAGGAGAATTCATTTCTCAAATATTCCTTAGAAAATGGCACAACTACAACCATTCATCCTGTAAAACCTGAACCTTTAAACGATATATCTTCTAAACAAGATCAGAAAACTCAAATGACTAAACCTATAAAGCAGGAAAGAATAGAGCAAGACAATTCATTTTCTATTACAATAAACAAAATTGTTCCTAACTCTATTCTTCCTCCAAAAATTCCTAAAGTCATTCCAAAGATAAAGCAAGAAGCTACTAAACCTAAAACAGACAATAAATACACATTCTCTATTAAAACTGAAACGTCCAAAAGTAATAATTGTCTTAACAAAAGTAGCTCATTTAGTACACATTACAAAGTGAATGATGTGAGTCTAGAAGGTAGGAAATACGACACTTCTATGCTTAATGCTATTGATTCTATAAGCTCGTATTCCTCTCTCAACTACCCGGTCAAAGTCAAATCCGAATTGCATCTTAAGCGACTGGCGAAAGAGAAAATTTTCTCTTCTACAAAAAGAAACACATTCACCGATGCTGAAAAGTTAAATTTCAAAAAGGTACAACAAATTTGGAAACCTAAGCTACAAATGGAAATAAGTAGTCCTCGACAAATGTGGATTCCTATGACTGCTTTATGTGATAATTTTGCTTTCAAATTTGAACCTTATATGCATAATTGTTTCACTGCTAATAAGGGAGGACCCGTCCTAAAATGGGTACCAAAGTCCCGATAATTTGTTTTTGCAGGATCCCGATCATACATGGTAAATAGACGATGATTGCTCTACATGTATGGTCAGTATGCGATGATGAGCAGTCATACACATCCCTGACACGTGTGGTATTCGGTTTGCCCCACACACGTGATCGGTTTGTGATGTGAGCAAACACACCAAATCAAGACTATTCCAGAGCTCTTGATTTGACATTGTTTTTAGTTTTATTTTTCTGTTCAATAAAAAAAAAGGGGCCATAAAAAAAAAAAAAAGAGGCCATAAAAAAAAAGGGGGAGAAAAAAAAAATAAGGCCATTAAAAAAAAAAAGAAAAATAAGGCCATAAAAAAAAATAATAATAATAATAAAAATAAGGCCATAAAAAAAAAAAAGGGGAGTGGATAGAAAAGGTGCAAGAGTTTCAAAAGAGCGTATTACCGTAGTTTTATACTCACAAGCACATACTTAAAAGGCGTACATTTTAAAGGGGGAGTGATACTTCATTTACTAAAGGCGCTTGACCTGAAAGAAAGTAATAAGCAAATTTCTCCACGAGCGCATCTATTTAGGGGGAGCAAGGGCATCACATTAGGAATAACGCAACAATTTAGGGGGATTGTTACAATGAAAAGGCGCTAGAGCTTAAGGGAAGAATGCCCTGAATACAAACTTCATGCTTTTAAGAGGGAGTGCTACCTAAATGTCAATAAAACGCATGGACACAAAAGAGTTGTTCACATACCTGTTCCAAAGGATTAGTAGACCCAACTGATCCTAACCCAGGAACAAACCCCGAGTGTATGTGAGGGTATTGAGCGTATCACGATGACATCCTTACAACTCAACCACAAACTATCCGGACTACAACCAATATAGGTACAGGACTGATTTATCAGATCCCGGGTAGAAGACGCCTCATCTGGTCCAAAGGCGCATGCACAACCTTCCTCCGCTACTCATTTGTCTCCCAAAAGACATATGTTTCAATATCTCACGGGGAACCGCATATGCTATCACCGTTTCATTTGGAAGCGGGAGATATTGAACAAAGTGGTCCACAGCCCCACACCGTTTCATTTTCTAGGACACATATATTCTTTTACACACATATTGCAGGTCTACGTGACCATGCCAGAACTTCTGTAGACGCATCATTCAATGATGTGCTTCTATGATCAGAAGGAAGTCCTGCCGTTGCAACATCAAAACAACAACGGTAGCAGGCCATCTTCTGGAGCACGACTCTAGAATGATGTCAACGGGTTGCCTATGCTTCAATTATACGTGATGACAATTGAACACTAAGGGGGAGATTGTTAGGAATATTTTCTAGTGTTCAATAATCATGTTTTCTTTGTCTTGGGACTAAATTATATTTTATGTAAATATAGGGACTAGATTGAAAATATACCAAAATATGCTTTGGTATATATAGGTTGAGTGTGTGTAGAATACACACAACTCAAGGTAGGAATTCTCTCTCTAGATTAGGTTTCTCTCTCATCATTAGCATAGCTAGGTTTAATTGTAGAGAGGAAAAGTGAGCTTGAATTGTAGAGAGAATTTGGTGTTGAATGAAGATTGATTGAGAAATTAATCCCAAGAGCTTCCGCGCGCTTAATCGTCATCAAGGTAATTTCAATTAATCTAATGCTTGAGTTCATCGATTGTGCTTGATTCGAATATATGTTGGATGTGAAAATCTGGGAATTACAAAATCTTCGGGCGTCGACTATATTTTCGAGTCAAAATATTTTCATGCGTTCAAATCCATTTCTGGGCAGCAAATTTTCGGGCACGAATAAAATTCGGGCGTTGTCCAAATTTTGGTGTTTAAGTCAGAATTTCGGGTCTTTGGTCCAAATTTTCGGGTAAAGAGAAAATTTGAGTACACAATTCGAATTTTCAGCAAAAAGGGAATATTCGGGAAAACATTTTTAGTGGTGACGCTGCATTTTATTTGCACGACATATGCATTCACTTCAGTACGAGTGATGGTGACCGTGTCGACACGGTGACACTTTATAGTGTCAACAAGCGGGGTAGAATGTGACCAAAAATTGGTCGTTGACTCGTAATGGAGTTTGAGGTTAGTACTAGAGCACCAGGCGGGAGATGAGCGTGAGCGACTCATCTACTCGGATGCGTCGGAGCGCATTCGAGGTGCAAACCGTCGGATAATTGCGGAAGAAGCGACCTGGTAGAAGACGCTTCATCTGGTCCAAAGGCGCATGCACGACCCTTCCTAGCTACTCATTTGTCTCCGTAAAGACAGATGTTTCAATATCTCACGGAGAACCGCATATGCTATCACCGATTCATTTGGAAGCGGGGGATATTGAACAAAGTGGTCCACAGCCCCACAACACGACTTTTCTTGAACACGTAAATGTCTATTGTGTCCTCATAGCCTAAATATTTTTTTTCAATTTTTCTAGGTCACATACATTCTTTTACACACATATTGCAGGTCTACGTGACCATGCCAGAACTTCTGTAGACGCATCATTAAATGATGTGCTTCTATGATCAGAAGGAAGTCCTGCCATTGCAACATCAAAACAACAACGGTAGCAGGCCATCTTCTGGAGCACGACTCTAGAACGATGTCAACGGTATGCCTATGTGGCCCCGTAGTCCCTTCAAATGCAAGTCTGTGTGACTTTGCATCAACGACCAAGAGTGACATCAAGGGATGTCTCACGATGATCGGTCGTCTGTCCCGTTTTCAGGTAATTCATCTGGAATTCAACGCCAACACGTTCCGCGTATACTCTGGTTCACCTTGATCAAACAGCATGACGATGCAAATGAATCGCCATGAGGGGGAGAAGTATATCAAGGAGGTGAAGCACGTGAACTCATTAAAGAAGCCAAGCTTTCAATACACGTGCTGAACCACAACAAACAAGACCTCTCTCCATGGTTCGAGCATACACGACAAGTCAATGCTGACGATCTGCGCGATTCTGATATATGGAAGAAGGTGACGAAGATTCATGTTGCAAAGAAGAAAAAGAGGGTGCATGTAAATAGGGGGAGACTGAAGATTCTCCAGATGCTCTCAGCTATTTGTTCAAACAGCAACAAAGACCGCTTCAAATTCAAAGTTGAACACAAAGGGGGAGATTGTTAGGAATCTTTCTGTTGTGTTCAAGTGATGATGAAGACTGAAGATTATCAAAGTCAAAGACAACCGGCGCTTCAATGATAATTGAACACTAAGGGGGAGATTGTTAGGAATATTTTCTAGTGTTCAATAATCATGTTATCTTTGTCTTGTGACTCAATTGTATTTTATGTAAATATAGGGACTAAAGTGTAAATATACCAAAGTATGCTTTGGTATATATAGGGCAAGTGTGTGTAAAATACACACAACTTGAGTTTTAGCTTTCTCTCACTAGAAACACTCTCGCACCATTATCATAATTAGGGCTTAATTGTAGAGAGAGAAAGGAGATTATTGTAGAGAGAAGCTTGGTGATTAATGGAAGATTGATTGATAATTACTCAAAGCTTCCGCGCGTTAATTACAAGGTAATTCTTCATCGATCTATTCTCAAGTTTATATTCGTTGGATGAAATCTGGGAACTACAATTGGTATCATTGTTAGGAATCTTTCTGTTGTGTTCAAGTGATGATGAAGACTGAAGATTATCAAAGACAAAGACAACCGGCGCTTCAATGACAATTGAACACTAAGGGGGAGATTGTTAGGAATATTTTCTAGTGTTCAATAATCATGTTATCTTTGTCTTGGGACTCAATTGTATTTTATGTAAATATAGGGACTAAAGTGTAAATATACCAAAGTATGCTTTGGTATATATAGGGCAAGTGTGTGTAAAATACACACAACTTGAGTTTTAGCTTTCTCTCACTAGAAACACTCTCTCACCATTATCATAATTAGGGCTTAATTTTAGAGAGAGAAAGGAGATTATTGTAGAGAGAAGCTTGGTGATTAATGGAAGATTGATTGATAATTACCCAAAGCTTTCGCGCGTTAATTACAAGGTAATTCTTCATCGATCTATTCTCAAGTTTATATTCGTTGGATGAAATCTGGGAATTACAATTGGTATCAGAGCATACGTGTTAAGAATTGATATATTTCGAGCTGAATTTGATGTTTACGATGCTTGATTTTGTTGAATTATAGTTTACGATCATCGCACTGTTCATCGCGATCACTGTTCATCGATTTTCTTTTCTGCGTGCTTAGATGTTTACGATGGTGTTCGATTGATGAATTGATGTTTACGATAGTTACTATTCATCGCACTGTTCATCGCGGTCATCACTATTCATCGCACTGTTGTATATGCGTGCTTAGATGTTTGCGATGATGTATGAGATAATGTTTGCGATGAGTAATCATTGATTACTTGAGCTGATTATTGCTGAATTTGGACTAATTGTGTTGAATTTGATCGAACTGTTCATCATGATCTTCAAACTTTTCATGTGAAAATCTCGAAAATTGTTTATGTTTTGCTTTTGATCTGGATTAATCGAGTGTTTTTACATGTTTACTTACTGTTTTCGATCGATTATCTGAGCTTAATTCGAGAACTTAAGTGTTTTTGATCGAATTTAATCGAATTGCAAAGTTTACGAATCGGATATCGATCGTAAACCTCTTGATTATCTGTTTACGAATCCACATTCATCGTAAACCTTCACATTTCTACTGTTTACGAATATATTTCATTCGTAAACTATCTTTAAGAATGGTTTACGAATACTTTTCATTCGTAAACGCTTTAAGGAAAAGGTTTACGAATATTAACTTTGCAATAGTCTGTTTTTTAAGCTTTGCGGACGAAAACTTTACGAACAAAAAGGTTTACGAGCCTCTCACATAAGAAAGTTTTAAAAATTGGTCAAAGCTTTACAGTTTACGGTCAAACACTTAAGTTTAATGGTCCATTTAGTTTTCACTCGTAAAGTTCCTGTTTACGATTCTATTTCATTCGTAAACCATCTATAGCAAAGGTTTACGAATAGTTTTCATTCGTAAACTCATTTAGGAAAAGGTTTACGAACCTATTTCGATCGTAAACCACAAAGACTCCAGTTTACGAATCAATCTCAATCGTAAACCTCATTAACTTTTCATTCGTAAACTAATTGTAAGAGACTGTTTACGAATCATAAAAGTTTACGAGCAAACCCAAGTTTGCGATCGAACCCAAGTTTGCGATCGAAACTTTACGGGAAGAACATTACGATTCGAAGTTTACGATATAAACAGTAAAGGGAAGGTTTACGAATAAATTTCAATCGTAAACTATCTCAAGACACTGTTTACGATTACTTTTCAATCGTAAACTTTACTTTACGAAAGTCACTGTTTACGAACACTTTTCAATCGTAAACTTTACTTTACGAAAGACACTGTTTACGAATACTTTTTAATCGTAAACTTTACTTTGCGGAAGTTACTGTTTACGAATGCTGGTCATTCGTAAACTATCTAAGTGAACTGTTTACGAATACATTTCGTTCGTAAACTATAAAGGCACTGTTTGCGGATCATTTTCATTCGTAAACTCATTTACGAACAAGTTTTACGAACAAATTCTGCTCGTAAACCTAAAGACCCGTAAACATTTGAAAAGATTTTCAGTAGCAAAAAAAAAAAACAAATTCTGCTCGTAAACCTACGTTACAAAGGTTTTCCGAGGCTTAGGAAAAAAATTTGGCCGGTAAAATTTTTCAGTACAAAAATTACTCTCGGTATAATTTTTTTTAAATCATTTAAAAATATTTACGAAAACCTTTTCATACAAACTTAGACCCGTAAACCGATACTTTCCAAAAGTTACTGTTCATAGCTTTAGATCATTCGTAAACTAATCCTTTGTCGAATCTACTGTTTACGGCTCTCACTCATTCGTAAACTTTAAAGCCTTACTTTACGATTGTTCCTATTTACGAATCAATCTCAATCGTAAACCTTCACATATCTACTGTTTACGAATATATTTCATTCGTAAACTATCTTTAAGAAAGGTTTACGAATATTCTTCATTCGTAAACAAGCGCTATTAGTTTACGATTAACCTTTACTTCACGAAAGTTACTGTTTACAGTTCTTAAAGGTTTACGAACGATTCTCATTCGTAAACATTCTTTACTCGTAAACCAAAAAGCACTGTTTACAGCTTCTCTTTCATTCGTAAACTAATATTGTGTCAAATCAGAACCGTAAACCTTACATTCTTTTAATAATATACAAAGTCTAAGATACAATCTAAGTCGATAATTAATATTTTGTATCCAAACTTTGTTGTGCTGAAAAGCTTATGAACTGAACTGAAATTAAAAGTTTGCGGTTAATATCAATATCTAAAATTTTCTAAACAGAATAAAAAATATTGATCAAAAATTAAATCAATTCTAAAACACTTCAACGATCAATATACATCCAACAATTCTATTTGATCAAAATTAAAATCCAATATTCTATATATAGAATTCAATTACCAACATTGTTTGAACTTAGATTTTCAAAATTCTAATTTTGAACTGAAAAGATAAAACATGGATTCATATGTGAGTTCTCACGAACAAACAATTAAAAGACTAGAAGAAAGAGAAAGACTAGCAAATAACGAACGTGTCCTAAGAAAACACCTACTAGAAGAAGCAAATCTTGGGATACAACTTCAATTAGCCAATGAAAAAATAGCTAGTTTAACAACTAAAGCCAAAGAACAGGAATAAAAAATCTATCACTTAACAACAAGTCTATCTACCTGTGAGAAAGAAAATAAGACAATCTTCCAACAAATCTCATCTACAACCAACAAACAAGATATGGTCAAGAAATTAGAAGCCAGGCTAGCTAATAACGAGCGTGGTTTAAGAAAACATTTAGAAAATGAAACTAGTCTTGAATGTCATTTGACCAATGCTAAGGATGAGATTACAAGGTTAAAGCTTAAGGCAGAAAAGAATGAAACAACAATACATGAACTTACAAAAAGTTGGTCTGCCTACAAAGAAGACAAGAAAAATTATCATACTCAAAGTAATGGTCTTTCTGAAAAATGCACTAGATTACAATCTAAAATTAAAGAACTAGAGGTTCTTCTTGCAAAGAAAGATCAACTTGAGAAAATTTTGTCTCTAAATAAGTCGACTCAAACAATTGAGTCAGTGCCAACTAAGGAACATTCTATACTATCGATAAAACCCGAACCTAAGGATTGCTACACTCTAGAAAGTGCTCGCAAAATTGATGAATTACACTCTCTTCTGGATTCCGAACGAAACGGGTTTCGAGCTCAAATGGATAAGCTTTTAAAGGAGAATTTAATTCTCAAAAATTCCTCTAAAAAAGGCGCAAGAATGACTAAAGCTATCAAGAAAGAAAGAATAGAGGAAGACAAATTATCTTCTATTGCCACGACCAAATTTGGTTCTACCTCTATTCCTAATCCAAAAATACCCAAAGTCATTCTAAAATCAAAATTAAAGAAAGAAGCTACTAAAACTAAAGGAGACAATAATTATACATTCTCTATTAAAGCTGAAAAGTTTTAAAATAATAATTGTCTAAATAAAAGTAGCTCATTTAATATACATTACAAAGTGAATGATGTGAGTCGAGAAGGTAGGAAATATGACACTTCTATTCTTAATGCCATTGATTCTATAAGCTCGTATTCCTCTCTCAAGTACCCGGTCAAAGTCAAATCCGAAAAGCATCTCAAACGACTGGCGAAAGAGAAAATTTTCTCATTTAACGCAAGACACACATTCACCGATGCTGAAATTTTTAATTTTCATAAGGTTCAACAAATTTGGAAACCTAAGCTAGAACTAGAAATAAGTAGTCCAAAACAACATTGGGTTCCTCAGTTCAACTTTACATGCAAATTCCATACTTGAACCATTTGTGCTTAAATATTTATCTGTTAATCAGGGAGGACCCGTCCAAAAATGGGTACCAAAGTCCCGATAATTTGTTTTGCAGGTCCCGATCATACATGGTAAATAGACGATGATTGCTCCACATGTATGGTCGGTATGCGATGATGAGCAGTCGCACAAGTCCCCGACACGTGTGGTATTTGGTTTGCTCCACACTCGTGATCGGTATGTGACGTGAGCAAACACATCAAATCAAGACTATTCCAAAGCTCTTGATTTGACATTTTTTTCCTTTTTATTTTTCTGTTATAAAAAAAAAAGCCATAAAAAAAAAGAGGCCAATAAATAAAAAAAAAGAAAAAAAGAAAAGAACAGGCCATAAAAAAAAAAGAGAAAGAAAAGGCCATAAAAAAATAATAAAATAAAAAAAAAATTGAGCTACAATGTTCAAAGAAGGCCGAGCCGATTTCAAAATTCAAAGTGCGCTTGAATTTCAGGGGAGTCAAACTCTATGTCTTAAGTTCTTGATTTTCATAGGGAGTTCGACTTATTATAAAGAGCGCTTACCTTTACAGAATATTCGGTCTTCATAGTCTATATTCTTGTTGGGGGAGTGGATAGATAGATAAATTAGGCGCGTGAATTTCAAAAGAGCATATTACCATAGTTCTAATATAAAAAACGTATATGTTCGAGGGGGAGTGATACTTATAAGTGCAAAAGGGCATGTAGGTTCCAGATTAAACACCCAACGAAGATGAACTTGAGAATTAAATCGATTGACTCACCTTGTTAGATACGGGCGGAAGACATGAAGGAGATAATCAATCAATCTTCATTTAATCACTTGACTTTCTCTACAAGCAATCCAACTCCCTCTCTACAATGAAGCCTAGACTACTATAATGGTGAGAGAGATTTTCTAGATGAGAAAGTCTCGCTTGGTATCTCAAGTTATGTGTAAAATACACACACTTGCCCTATATATACCAAAGCATACTTTGGTATATTACACATCAGTCCCTATATTATCATAAACTACAATTTGGTCCCTAGACAAAGATAACATGACATTTGAGCACTAGAAATGGATTCCTAACAATCTCCCCCTTAGTGTTCAAATGTCATTGGAGCGCCAATAGTCTTTGTCTCTAATGATCTTCAGTCTTCATCATCGATTGAACACAAGAATGGATTCCTAACAATCTCCCCCTTTGTGTTCAATTGTGGATTAGACACGTTCTTCGTTGCTGCTTGAAGAAAAGGTTGAGGGCTTCTAGAGAATCTTCTTTCTCCCCCTATGTACATGCTCCCCCTTCTTCTTCTTTGCAACTTTGAATTTTTATCACCTTCTTGCATAGATCAGAGTTGTGCAGATCTAAGGACATTGACTCTTCGTTTATGCTTATGCCATGGAGAGAGGTCGTGTTTGTTGTGGTTCAGCACGTGCGGTGTAAGCTCGGCTTATTTAATGATATCACGTGCTTTGCCTCCTTGATATACTTCTCCCCCTCATGGCGATTCAATTGTATCGTCATGCCTATGGATCAAGGTGATTCCTCGTGTAAGCGCGGAGCGTGTTGATGTTGAAGTCCGGATGAAGTAACCTGAAAACGGGACCGACGACCAATCATCGTGAGACATCCCTAGATGTCACTCTTGGTCGTTGATGCAAAGTCACAAAGACTTGCATTTGAAGGGACTACGGGGCCACATAGGCAACCCGTTGACATCGTTCTAGAGTCGTGCTCCAGAAGATGGCCTGCTACCGTTGTTGTTTTGATGTTGCAACGGCAGGACTTCCTTCTGATCATAAAAGCACATTTGTCAGAAATGTGTCTACAGAAGTTCGGGCTAGGTCACATAGGCCTGCATAGTATGTGTAAAAATAATGTATGTGTCCTAAAAAAAATAGAAAACTTTTTAGGCTATGGGACACACTAGACGTTTAAGTGCATAGAATAAAGTCGTGGTGTGGGGCTGTGGACCACTAGATTCAATATCTCCCGCTTCAAAGTGAAATGGTGATAGCATATGCGGTTCCCCGTGAGATATTGAAACACTTGTCTTTAGGGAGACAAATGAGTAGCTAGGAAGGGTTGTGCATGCGCCTTTAGACCCGATGAGGCGTCTTCTACCCGGGATCTGAAAAATCAGTCATGTACCTATAATGGTTATGGCCCGGATAGTTTGTGGTTGAGGTGTAATGATTATATCGTGATTCGCTCAAAACCCTCACATACACTCGGGGTTGTTCCTGGGATAGGTACAGTTTGGGATTAACTGAACCATGGGAACAGGTATGTGAACACCTCTTTTTGTGTCTTTGCGCTTTTTGGGTTGAGGGAGCACTCCCCGTCAAAGTACGAAAGTTGTCTTCAGGGCATCCCCCTTTTTTTTTTTGTTTTTTTTTTTTTTTAAGCTCTTGCGCCGTTTTAGGTAACTCTCCCCCTAAAATGGTGCGCTTGTAACAATATGATGCCCCTGCTCCCCCTAAATAGATGCGCTTTTTGAGGATTGCATATTACAAAGATCAAGCGCCCTTTATACATGGAGTAACACTCCCCCTTAAATGTGCCTTCTGCACTCATAAGTATCACTCCCCCTAAACCATATACGCTTGTTATATGAGAACTATAGTAATGTGCTCTTTTGAAGTTCATGCGCCTTGTCTATCTGTCTATCCACTCCCCATCTAAATATATAAAGAATGTAAAGACGACATAGACAAATTTTTTAAGTACTAAGAATGATACATTAGACTTCCTTTGAAACTCAATACTAAAGATGAAGTCTAATATCTAGGACAGTAATGTACCTATTTTGACAATGAAATTCAAGTCATCTTCTTTTAGCAATGAATCTCAGAGTTTTTTTTTTTTTGGCCTTCTTTTTCTTTTTCTTTTCTTTTTTTTTTATTTTGATGGCCTTCCTTTTTTTTATTTTATTATTATTATTATTTTTTTTTTCAGGCCTATATATATTTATAAATATATATTTATATATGTATATATTTTCTTTTTAAAGGAATTGGCGAAAACTAAAAAAAACTTATAATGTGGTGAAAACAATTAGCGAAAAGAAAAGGTTCTCGCTAAAAAAAAATTCGCTGAGTGTTGGCGAAAAGTAAAAGTTTTCGCTAAAAATATTTTCGCTGAAATAGTTAGCGAAAAGTTTGAGGTTTTCGCTAGACTTTTCAGCGAAAAGTTTTTTTTTTATTATTTATTATTATTTTTTATTATACCTATATATATATATAAAAAAAATGGCGAAAACAGTTAGCGAAAAGAGAAGGTTTTCGCTGAAATAGTGAGCGAAAAGTTAGCGAAAAGTTTTTTTTTTTTTTTTTTTTTTTTTTTTTTTTTTTAATGTAAATCTAAAAAAAATATTTATTTATAGTATGATTGCTCACATTTCATACCAATCACGGGTGTGGAGCAATCTCGAATACCACACGTGTCGGGAATTGGTGGTTGCCTGCAGCTCATATCGATTATGCGTGTGAAGCAACCCGAGGACCTACGCATAATCGGGATCCTGCAAGACAAATTAGCGGGACTTTGGTACCCATTTTTGGACGGGTCCTCCCTGATTAGCAGTAATCTTATAAAGCTCATAAGGTTCAAATTTAAAATTAAAATTAGCAGATAAAGTAGTCATAGGAAGCCACGTTTGTTTAGGACTACTTATTTCCATTTCTAGCTTAGGTTTCCAAATTTGTACCGTTCTGAAATTATCATTTTTAGCACGGGTGAATGTGTGTCTATTGTTAGTTGAGAAAATTTTCTCTTTCGCCAGTCGTTGAAGATGTTTTTCAGATTTGACTTTGACTGGGTACTTGAGATAGGAATACGAACTAATAGAATCAATAGCATTCAATATAGAATTGTCGTATTTCCTATTAGGAAGAATCACATCATTCACATAGATGTTTTCATAAAATGAACTACTTTATTTTTCAGACAATTATTATTTTTAGACATTTCAGTTTTAGGAGAGAATGTATAATAATTGCCTTTCAAAGCTTTAGTAGCTTTCTTGACCTTTGGAATGACTTTAGAGATGTTTGTAGTAGGAACAGAGGTAGAACTATTTTCGTTCATTTTAATATATAATGATTTTTCTTCCTCTATTCTTTCTTTCTTGATAGCTTTAGTCATTCGTGGTGTTTTCTTATTCTGTTTTGGAGATATGTTTTTTAATGGTTCGCTTTTAACAGAGTAAGAAGTTGACGTTGCGCCTATTTTGTAGGAATTTTTGAGAAATGTATTCTCCTTTTGAAGTTCATCAATTTTAGCTTGAAACCCTTTTTGCTGCGATTCCAGAAGAGATTTTAACTCGGAAATTTTGCGTTCGGTTTCTGGATTATCACAATTAAATTCGGGTATTATAGTTTGTATAGAATGTTCCTTTTTGATAGGCATTGTCTCATTTGTTTGAGTAGATTTATTTTGAGACAATTTTAGCTCAGTTTCTTTCTTTGCAATAAGTATTTCGAGTTCTTTATTTTTAATGCGTAATTTATTGCATTCTTCTGAAAGACATATATTCTGAGCTTGATGATTTTTAATTTCTTCTTTATAGGCAGCTATGTTTGTTCTTAATTCAGAAATATTCGGTCCATAATTTTCTGCCTTAGATAGCAAACTAGTAATCTCATCTTTAGCATTGGTCAATTGACATTCAAGACTAGCTTCGGTTTCTAAATGTTTTCTTAACTCACGCTCGTTATTAGCTAGCCTAGCTTCTAATTTTCTGACCATTTCGTTATTTGTGGATGAGAATTTTTGTTGAACTGTTTGCTTTTCTTCCTCATATGTATTAAGGCTCTTTTTAAGTTCACAGACTTTTATTTCATAACGTCCTAATGTTAGTTCAAGGTCTGTGATTTTATCTTGTGCATTTGTTAAAAGACATTGAAGACTAGACTCGTTAAGTAAATGTTTTCTAAGAACACGTTCGTTGTTAACTAGTCTATCTTCGAGTCTTTTAATTGTTAGTTCATGAGAGCTCATATATGTTTCCATTTTTTTCTTTTTATCTTTTCAGTTCAAACCAATTTAAAGTTCGAAATTGTAATTGGTATATAATGTTGGATATTTTAATTTTGATTCAAAATATGTTGGATGTTATATTGATCGTCTTGTTTCGTTGATTTAAAAAGATATTGAGTTCTTTACTTTTCGCTATGTGAAGTGGCGAAAAGTTCTTTACTTTTCGCTGAAACAGTATTCTTAGCGAAAAGTTTTGAGGTTTTCGCTAAAGGAAGTGGCGAAAAGTTTCAGGTTTTCGCTCAAACAGTAAATTGCGAAAAGTTTCAAGGTTTTCGCTAACAGAAGTGGCGAAAAGCTCTTTTCGCTAATCACGATAATCAGTATGTGGAGAAAAGCTTAGGAGGTTTTCGCTAAAAATTCTAGCGAAAAGTTTAGATTTTCGCTGAGTGTTAAAAAGTTAAACTTCTCGCGTGAACAGTATTAGCGAGAAGCTTTAGGTTTTCGCTATTAATTCTGGCGAAAAGCTTAGGTTTTCGCTAAGTGATGAAGAGTTAAACTTCTCGCGTGAACAGTGTTTGGCGAAAAGTTTTAAGTTTTCGCTGGCCACTGGTTTCCCTTGGAATGAAATTTTCGCTAAGAAATGTAGCGAAAAGTTTAGGTTTTCGCTGAAACAGTATATGGCGAAAAGCTTTGAGGTTTTCGCCAATAAATCTAGCGAAAACTGGTTTTCGCTGAAAAGGTCTGGTTTTCGCTAATAAGTCAAATCAGCTAGAAAACACGTAATTAAACAAGTAAACACCGATTTAACTAAAAAAAAACTCTAGTTTATGCAGCGAAAACCGCTGTTGATATAGCGAAAACCGCTGTTCTAGTAGCGAAAACAGCTGTTCATGTGGCGAAAACAGCTGTTCATGTAGCGAAAACCACTGTTCTTGTGGCGAAAACCACTGAACTGTTCTGATTTTTCACTCAAATCCTAATTTCTGCTTAATCAGAACATAATTATCGAACAATAGGCATCGACGCAGCTTACCTATCACTCGATTAACACAATTAACACTGGATTAACACAGAAATCAGGCGAAAATCAGAATGCAACAGTGACAAACCCAAAGTCATTCAAAATCAGCAATTCAACTCAAATCAGCAAATTAAGCTCAATCAAAGCAGATTTAACACAGAATCAACAAACAAGTTTGCTCTGATACCAATTGTAGGTTCCAGATTAAACACCCAACGAAGATGAACTTGAGAATTAAATCGATTGACTCACCTTGTTAGATACGCGCGGAAGACATGAAGGAGATAATCAATCAATCTTCATTTAATCACTTGACTTTCTCTACAAGCAATCCAACTCCCTCTCTACAATGAAGCCTAGACTACTATAATGGTGAGAGAGATTTTCTAGATGAGAAAGTCTCGCTTGGTATCTCAAGTTATGTGTAAAATACACACACTTGCCCTATATATACCAAAGCATACTTTGGTATATTACACATCAGTCCCTATATTATCATAAACTACAATTTGGTCCCTAGACAAAGATAACATGACATTTGAGCACTAGAAATGGATTCCTAACAGGGCACATTTATTAGGGAGTGTCACTTCAAATACAAAAGGCGCTTGATTTCTTCGTAATATGCAATTTCTCAAAAAGCGCATCTATTTAGGGGGAGCATGGGCATCACATTAGAATTAGCGCAAGGATTTAAGGGGAGTGTTACCTAAAAACAGCGCTAACCCATAAATGGAATGCCCTAGAGACAACCTTCATGCTTTGAAGAGGGAGAGCTACCTAAATGCCAACAACCGCATGGACACAAAAGAGTTGTTCACATACCTGTTCCAAAGGTTCAGTAGACCCATATGATCCTATCCCAGGAACAACTCCGAGTGTATGTGAGGGTATTGGAGCGTATCACGATGAAATCCTTACAACTCAACCACAAACTATTCGGGCCATAACCCTATAGGTACATGACTGATTTATTAGATCACGGGTAGAGGACGCTTCATATGGTCTAAAGGCGCATGCACAACCTTTCTTAGCTACTCATTTGTCTCCCTAAAGGCAGATGTTTCAATATCTCACGGGGAACCGCATTTGCTATCACCGTTTCACTCGAAAGCGGGAGATATTGAATCTAGTGGTCCACAGCCCCACCCCACGACTTTTCTTGAACACTTTAATGTCTAGTGTGTCCTCATAGCCTAAAATTTTTTTACATTTTCTAGGACATATACATTCTTTTACACACATATTGCAGGTCTACGTGACCATGCCAGAACTTCTGTAGACGCATCATTAAATGATGTGCTTCTATGATCAGAAGAAAGTCCTGCCGTTGCAACATAAAAACAACAACGGTAGCAGGCCATCTTCTGGAGCATGACTCTAGAACGATGACAACGGGATGCCTATGTGGCCCCGTAGTCCCTTCAAATGCAAGTCTGTGTGACTTTGCATCAACGACCAAGAGTGACATCAAGGGATGTCTCACGATGATCGGTCGTCTGTCCCGTTTTCAGGTACTTCATTTGGAATTCAACGCCAACACGTTCAGCGAACACTCTGTTTCACCTTGATCACACAGAATGACGATACAAAAGCATCGCCATGAGGGGGAGAAGTATATCAAGGAGGCCAAGCACGTGAACTCATTAAAGAAGCCAAGCTTTCAACGCACGTGCTGAACCGCAACAAACAAGACCTCTCTCCATGGTTCGAGCATACACAACAAGTCAATGCTGACGATCCGCGCGACTTTGATATATGCAAGAAGGTGACGAATATTCAAGTTGCAAAGAAGAAAAAGATGGTGCATGTAAATAGGGGAGACTGAAGATTCTCCAGATGCTCTCAGCTATTTTCTTCAAACATCAACAAATGCCGTGTCAAATTCAAAGTTGAACACAAAGGGGGAGATTGTTAGGAATCTGTCTATTGTGTTCAAATGATGATGAAGACTGAAGATTATCAAAGACAAAGACAACCGGCGCTTCAATGACAATTGAACACTAAGGGGGAGATTGTTAGGAATATTTTCTAGTGTTCAATAATCATGTTTTCTTTGTCTTGGGACTAAATTATATTTTATGTAAATATAGGGACTAGATTGAAAATATACCAAAATATGCTTTGGTATATATAGGTTGAGTGTGTGTAGAATACACACAACTCAAGGTAGGAATTCTCTCTCTAGATTAGGTTTCTCTCTCATCATTAGCATAGCTAGGTTTAATTGTAGAGAGGAAAAGTGAGCTTGAATTGTAGAGAGAATTTGGTGTTGAATGAAGATTGATTGAGAAATTAATCCCAAGAGCTTCCGCGCGCTTAATCGTCATCAAGGTAATTTCAATTAATCTAATGCTTGAGTTCATCGATTGTGCTTGATTAGAATATATGTTGGATGTGAAAATCTGGGAATTACAAAATTTTCGGGCGTCGACTATATTTTCGAGTCAAAATATTTTCATGCGTTCAAATCCATTTCTGGGCAGCAAATTTTCGGGCACGAATAAAATTCGGGCGTTGTCCAAATTTCGGTGTTTAAGTCAGAATTTCGGGTCTTTGGTCCAAATTTTCGGGTAAAGAGAAAATTTGAGTACACAATTCGAATTTTCGGCAAAAAGGGAATATTCGGGAAAACATTTTTAGTGGTGACGCTGCATTTTATTTGCACGACATATGCATTCACTTCAGTACGAGTGATGGTGACCGTGTCGACACGGTGACACTTTATAGTGTCAACAAGCGGGGTAGAATGTGACCAAAAATTGGTCGTCGACTCGTAATGGAGTTTGAGGTTAGTACTAGAGCACCAGGCGGGAGATGAGCGTGAGCGACTCATCTACTCGGATGCGTCGGAGCGCATTCGAGGTGCAAACCGTCGGATAATTGCGGAAGAAGCGACCTGGTAGAAGACGCTTCATCTGGTCCAAAGGCGCATGCACGACCCTTCCTAGCTACTCATTTGTCTCCGTAAAGACAGATGTTTCAATATCTCACGGAGAACCGCATATGCTATCACCGATTCATTTGGAAGCGGGAGATATTGAACAAAGTGGTCCACAGCCCCACAACACGACTTTTCTTGAACACGTAAATGTCTATTGTGTCCTCATAGCCTAAATATTTTTTTTCAATTTTTCTAGGACACATACATTCTTTTACACACATATTGCAGGTCTACGTGACCATGCCAGAACTTCTGTAGACGCATCATTAAATGATGTGCTTCTATGATCAGAAGGAAGTCCTGCCGTTGCAACATCAAAACAACAACGGTAGCAGGCCATCTTCTGGAGCACGACTCTAGAACGATGTCAACGGGATGCCTATGTGGCCCCGTAGTCCCTTCAAATGCAAGTCTGTGTGACTTTGCATCAACGACCAAGAGTGACATCAAGGGATGTCTCACGATGATCGGTCGTCTGTCCCGTTTTCAGGTAATTCATCTGGAATTCAACGCCAACACGTTCCGCGTATACTCTGGTTCACCTTGATCAAACAGCATGACGATGCAAATGAATCGCCATGAGGGGGAGAAGTATATCAAGGAGGTGAAGCACGTGAACTCATTAAAGAAGCCAAGCTTTCAATACACGTGCTGAACCACAACAAACAAGACCTCTCTCCATGGTTCGAGCATACACGACAAGTCAATGCTGACGATCTGCGCGATTCTGATATATGCAAGAAGGTGACGAAGATTCATGTTGCAAAGAAGAAAAAGAGGGTGCATGTAAATAGGGGGAGACTGAAGATTCTCCAGATGCTCTCAGCTATTTCTTCAAACAACAACAAAGACCGCTTCAAATTCAAAGTTGAACACAAAGGGGGAGATTGTTAGGAATCTTTCTGTTGTGTTCAAGTGATGATGAAGACTGAAGATTATCAAAGTCAAAGACAACCGGCGCTTCAATGATAATTGAACACTAAGGGGGAGATTGTTAGGAATATTTTCTAGTGTTCAATAATCATGTTATCTTTGTCTTGTGACTCAATTGTATTTTATGTAAATATAGGGACTAAAGTGTAAATATACCAAAGTATGCTTTGGTATATATAGGACAAGTGTGTGTAAAATACACACAACTTGAGTTTTAGCTTTCTCTCACTAGAAACACTCTCGCACCATTATCATAATTAGGGCTTAATTGTAGAGAGAGAAAGGAGATTATTGTAGAGAGAAGCTTGGTGATTAATGGAAGATTGATTGATAATTACTCAAAGCTTCCGCGCGTTAATTACAAGGTAATTCTTCATCGATCTATTCTCAAGTTTATATTCGTTGGATGAAATCTGGGAACTACAATTGGTATCATTGTTAGGAATCTTTCTGTTGTGTTCAAGTGATGATGAAGACTGAAGATTATCAAAGACAAAGACAACCGGCGCTTCAATGACAATTGAACACTAAGGGGGAGATTGTTAGGAATATTTTCTAGTGTTCAATAATCATGTTATCTTTGTCTTGGGACTCAATTGTATTTTATGTAAATATAGGGACTAAAGTGTAAATATACCAAAGTATGCTTTGGTATATATAGGGCAAGTGTGTGTAAAATACACACAACTTGAGTTTTAGCTTTCTCTCACTAGAAACACTCTCTCACCATTATCATAATTAGGGCTTAATTTTAGAGAGAGAAAGGAGATTATTGTAGAGGGAAGCTTGGTGATTAATGGAAGATTGATTGATAATTACCCAAAGCTTCCGCGCGTTAATTACAAGGTAATTCTTCATCGATCTATTCTCAAGTTTATATTCGTTGGATGAAATCTGGGAATTACAATTGGTATCAGAGCATACGTGTTAAGAATTGATATATTTCGAGCTGAATTTGATGTTTACGATGCTTGATTTTGTTGAAATATAGTTTACGATCATCGCACTGTTCATCGCGATCACTGTTCATCGATTTTCTTTTCTGCGTGCTTAGATGTTTACGATGGTGTTCGATTGATGAATTGATGTTTACGATAGTTACTATTCATCGCACTGTTCATCGCGGTCATCACTGTTCATCGCACTGTTGTATATGCGTGCTTAGATGTTTGCGATGATGTATGAGATAATGTTTGCGATGAGTAATCATTGATTACTTGAGCTGATTATTGCTGAATTTGGACTAATTGTGTTGAATTTGATCGAATTGTTCATCATGATCTTCAAACTTTTCATGTGAAAATCTCGAAAATTGTTTATGTTTTGCTTTTGATATGGATTAATCGAGTGTTTTTACATGTTTACTTACTGTTTTCGATCGATTATCTGAGCTTAATTCGAGAACTTAAGTGTTTTTGATCGAATTTCTTCATCGATCTATTCTCAAGTTTATATTCGTTGGATGAACTCTGGGAACTACAATAGGCGATGATTGTTATCATGTAACTGTCGCATATAGTGTTAGTATACTGTAGGTGACGTTTTTTATAGGCGTCAGCTTTTACAATAAAGAGAATACTAATACTATAGGCGACGATTATACAATAACGGTTGTCGTCTATAGTAAACCAAATGTTTAAAATATTACCAAAAAACCACCATGTGTATTATAGGCACTGGTTTTTCAGTAACTGACACCTATAGTGCAATGGTCAAACCATATTTTCTCTTGCTTAAGTCGAATTCTCCTCCAGTCATCCAAGCGAGAAGTTAGAACATGACACACCACGGGGTCGGTGTAACACCTCTTGCCATTGTCGATTTACACCATATTCATGTTGGGAATCACCGTAGGGGCCCGAGACCCTCGTTCCTTGAACGGCGGAATTTTAAAACTTTAAGGGATTCCCGCCTTCCCTTGGACCGCTCGGTAATAACACGAGAACATAAGCACGAAAAGAAGAGTTTTAGCCATTATACCTTGACGAATATCGATGAAGGTGGCTAGCTACGAACCCTTCTATTCCCCGGGATGTTGTATCCCGCTCCTAGCACCTTTACGCGCACGAACGGGGCAAGAGCGTCACGCCGGCACCAATACAACGTCACGACCGAACCTTGCTTGAGACGGCTAGGCCAAGGCTCGAGCAGCACCTTCTTCTCGCTGGCAGTGCGCGGCTCGAGAGAGAAAGAGGGAGAGAGACGAGATAGAGAGAGATCGAGAGAGAGAGGAGAAAACCCTTATTTCTTTCTTTTGCCTTTTTCGAAAAATGACTTAGGGTTTTATTTCAAAAATCAAAACCTATTTATACTATAGTGTTGGCCGAAATTTTCAGGTAAGGTGGGGAGAAAAATTCTCACCCACTTAAGCATACCAAGTCACTTGTTGACATGGTCTTTCTCTTTTGAATTTAAATTCAAAATTCAAATTCAAATTAAATATTAATATTAATTAATATATATTTAGTATATTTAAATATATAATATCCAATATAAATATATTTAATAATTTCGAAATTAATACTATATTAAAATCGAAAACTATATATATATCCAATATATATATTTTATTTAATCCCAAATTAAATATTATTATTTTTCTAAAACAATAATAAAGATTTAAATCACATTTAAATCATATACTAAATATTAAATATCCAATATAATATTTCCAAAATATTTCATGAGGTGAAAAGACCATTTTGCCCCCTCACGCGATTTTACTACATTTTCGGCCATTTAGGGTTTCGGCCAAGCCCAAAACCCTAATCTCTCAATCCAGGTCTCAGCCTGCTCTATTCTCATATTGATGTTGTGTCGGTTGCCCTTTTTAAGCCCGACTATCTTGGTTCGTCTCAACCGGCTCTGGGAGGAATCCAGGAGTTCGGTATTCACCTAGCCAGCCCCGTGGTACCGAACCGATCCCAAGTTGAGTACGAATAGGTATTATCACGAACCGACTATAGATTATCGTACTACGTATAAACCCTTTACGTTTGTCCCGGTCGAGTGAAAGTCACGCGTGGTCGAACTTACAGAACTCGACTCTATGATGTTCGTGTCGGTGACATTTACCAAAACTACCCTCCACGACACTCATGAGTCAGTTTTATGCTCTGGCCAGAAGCTTAGGTAAAATCTCGCACATCGAAACTGCATCGGACGTTAACCTTGAATTTAATCAAGTCCGTAAATCCCGCTCCGCGGTATAACCGGCAATCACGTCGAAAGGTCAAGACCCCATTTCGCCGCTGACCCATGCTACATGCAATTCGGGCCTAGCAAACTAGTGACAAATCAAGACCTTAAGAGCAACCTCGAGTTAACCCTTTCGGTCTAAGGTTCACATAGACTACTATAGTCAATCGATCGATCAGCGACTTTACCAGCGTGTGATAATTCGATTACGAGTCAGTGTCCAAATACAGACAATCCCCTGATTCGTCTTGTATCATTGTCACGAGCTCCCACTTCCCAAGTGAATGGTTGGCACAACCATTTTGGACCCGTCGACAGACAAGTCGTACTCATCAATCCAGTCACCCTACTGGAGACTACGACTTGTGGACTTAATTTAATATTACAGTATGTCAGCTTACTGGTGCCCCCTCTCTGTCCCCAAAGAATCAGTAACTGAACTGTAAATATTGGGGTTTTATTAATTCGTCTTATTACCCGACTGCAAGGTTAATTTATTTAGACGAAATAATAATCTGCCTTTGTATTGTTTGTTTTGCTAAAATCGACAATAAACAAACAATAATAATTTCATTATCAAATAATTCAATTACAAATGTTAAACACATGAAAATTACACAAATGCCCTCGTACTATCTAATCCTCGTACGGCATCTAGGGCATAAACCTCAACAATCTCTCACTTGCACTAATGCCACGCGCTATAGTATCTCAACCCCATTTTATCGAGGTGACGATCTAGCACTGCCTGAGACGGTGGCTTCGTGAACGGGTCCGCCACATTTTCTGCTGAGGCGATCTTCTGCACAGCTATCGAGCCATTCTCAACGAACCCACGTAACACGTGGTATTTTCTCTCTATGTGCTTGGACTTACTGTGAGCACGGGGTTCCTTAGCTTGTGCGATCGCTCCGCTATTGTCGCACCACAATGGTAACGGGCGATCCACTAGGCTAGGTACCACCTGCAGTTCTTCTAAGAACTTGCGTATCCAAACACCCTCATTGGCAGCTTCTGAAGCCGCTATATACTCCGCCTTAGTGGTGGAATCAGCAGTCGTGCTTTGCTTGGAACTCTTCCAAGTTACTGCGCCACCATTGAGTGTATATACAAAACCCGAAGTAGACTTTCGGTCATCCACATCTGATTGGAAGTCCGAATCCATATAACCATCTACCTCTAATTCTCCTGGGCCGTAAATCAGTATCAAGTCCGTCTAAGGTACTTCAAGACTGTCTTTACCGCCGCCCAGTGTTCCTTACCAGGGTTGGCCTGAAACCTACTCACTACACTCACATCGTACGCTATGTCTGGTCGCGTGCAAAGCATCGCGTACATCAGGCTACCCACAGCTGAAGCATAGGGGACTCCAATCATCTCTTGTCTTTGTACCTCGTTGCGAGGAGACATAGCCTTTGAGAGATGAATCCCATGCCTCATAGGTAGGAACCCTTTCTTAGAGTCGTCCATCTTAAACCTTTTAAGGACTTTATCTAAGTAAAGGGTCTGGGATAAGCCAATTGACTATTTCGCCCTATCTCTAAATAGGCGTATTCCTAGAATATAGGTCGCTTCTCCCAGGTCTTTCATAGAGAATTCGGTCGAAAGCCAAGCTTTGACCTCTGAAAGCATCCCAATGTCGTTTCCTATCAAAATGATATCATCTACGTACAATACTAGAAACGACACCTTGCTCCCACTGGCCTTCTTGTAAACACAGGGCTCATCTTCGTTCTTTATGAATTCGTAGTTCTTAACTACTTCATCGAATCGAAGATTCCAACTCCTTGAAGCTTGTTTCAGTCCATAGATGGACCGATTCAGCTTGCATACTTTTTGAGCATCTGCATCTGACGTAAAACCTTTGGGTTGTTCCATATAGATCTCCTCCTGGAGGAATCCATTCAGAAACGCGGTCTTTACGTCCATCTGCCAGATCTCGTAGTCATAGTATGCTGCTATCGCAAGCATAATGCGAATGGACTTTATCATCGCGACTGGTGAAAAGGTCTCCTCATAGTCAATACCCTCTTTTTGACTATACCCTTTCGCTACAAGCCTAGCTTTGTACGTTTCCACCTGTCCGTCAGATCCAATCTTCTTCTTGTAGATCCATTTGTTCCCGATCGGTCTAAAACCATTGAGTAGGTCTACAAGTGTCCAAACCTGGTTTGAATACATAGAGTTCATTTCGGCCTGTATAGCCTCAAGCCACTTGAGGGAGTCTGTACCGGTAATTGCCTGGTCGTAGGTGACGGGATTGTTCCCGACGCATCCCTCAATCGCAGCATCCCCATGCTCGACGTGTACCATACCTTATCTCTCAGGCATTTGAGATATCCTACTAGACCTGCGCAATTGCGGCTGAGCCGGGTTTTCTGGAATGTCGTCTAACGACTCTGTAACAACTGGAGTTGATTCGTCGCTCAACTCACCAAGAGTTATTTCACGCCCTTTATCGCCTTCGCTAACGAACTCTTCTTCCATGAAGGTGGCGCGTAAAGCGACAAACACCCTGTATTCATCTAGAACGTAAAAGTAGTACCCCATTGAGTCCTCGGGGTAACCAACGAATCTGGCCATAATCGACCTTGATTCTAACTTGTTTGCCTGTAACTTTTTCACAAAGGCGGGGCAACCCCAGACCATAATGTGATTCAGACTTGCCTTACGATTATGTCAAGCTTCGTAAGGGATCATGTCGGCAGAACGGGTAGGTATCCTGTTAAGGATATAGGCTGCTGTCTCTAAAGCATAACCCCATAACGAAATGGGGAGATCTGTGTAACTCATCATCGACCGAACCATATCCAAAAGTGTTCGGTTTCTTCGCTCGGCTACGCCATTTAATTGTGGCGTACCGGGAGGTGAGAACTGTATAACGATGCCATTTTCTCTGAGAAATGCATCGAACTCAAGGCTCATGTACTCGCCGCCTCGATCTGATCGAACGGCTTTAATGACCTTGCCAGTTTGCTTCTCCACTAACGCCTTATACTCTTTGAACATTTCAAGAGCTTCGGACTTTTGTCTCATCAAATAGACAGTCCCGTAGCGGGACTGATCGTCCGTAAACGTAATGAAGTAGCGGCAATTACCTCGGCCGTCACTCTAAACGGTCCGCATACATCAGTGTGTATCAAATCCAACACTTCTGTGGCCCTAGTAAAAGTCCCTGTGAAGGGTGACTTGGTCATTTTGCCTAGGATGCAAGACTGACAAGTTGGGGTCGGGCCTGACTTAGCTATTTATACTATAGTGTTGGCCGAAATTTTCAAGTAAGGTGGGGAGAAAAATTCTCACCCCCAAGCATAACAAGTCACTTGTTGACTTGGTCTTTCTCTTTTGAATTTAAATTCAAAATTCAAATTCAAATTAAATATTAATATTAATTAATATATATTTTCTATATTTAGTATATTTAAATATATAATATCCAATATAATATATTTAATAATTTCGAAATTAATACTATATTAAAATCGAAAACTATATATATATCCAATATATATATTTTATTTAATCTCAAATTAAATATTATTATTTTTCTAAAACAATAATAAAGATTTAAATCACATTTAAATCATATAATAAATATTAAATATCCAATATAATATTTTCAAAATATTTCGTGAGGTGAAAAGACCATTTTGCCCCCTCACGCGATTTTACTACATTTTCGGCCATTTAGGGTTTCGGCCAAGCCCAAAACCCTAATCTCTCAATCCAGGTCCCAGCCTGCTCTATTCTCATATTGACGTTGTGTCGGTTGCCCTTTTTAAGCCCGACTCTCTTGGTTCGTCTCAACCGGCTCTGGGAGGAATCCAGGAGTTCGGTATTCACCTAGCCAGCCCCGTGGTACCGAACCGATCCCGAGTTGAGTACGAATAGGTATTATCACGAACCGACTATAGATTATCGTACTACGTATAAACCCTTTACGTTTGTCCCGGTCGAGTGAAAGTCACGCGTAGTCGAACTTACAGAACTCGACTCTATGATGTTCGTGTCGGTGACATTTACCAAAACTGCCCTCCACGACACTCGTGAGTCAGTTTTATGCTCTGGCCAGAGGCTTAGGTAAATTCCTGCACATCGACACTGCATAGGACGTTAACCTTGAATTTAATCAAGGCCGTAAATCTCGCTCCGCGGTATAACCGGAAATCACGTCGAAAGGTCAAGACCGCATTTCGCCGCTGACCCATGCTACATGCAATTCGGGCCTAGCAAACTAGTGACAAATCAAGACCTTAAGATCAACCCCGAGTTAACCCTTTCGGTCTAAGGTTCACGTAGACTACTATAGTCAATCGATCGATCAGCGACTTTACCAGCGTGTGATCGTTCGATTACGAGTCAGTGTCCAAATACAGACAATCTCCTGATTCGTCTTGTATCAATGTCACAAGCTCCCACTTCCCAAGTGAATGGTTGGCACAACGATTTTGGACCCGTCGACAGACAAGTCGTATTCGTCAATCCAGTCACCCTACTGGAGACTAAGACTTGTGGACTTAATTTAATATTACAGTATGTCAGCTTACTGGTGCCCCCTCTCTGTCCCCACAGAATCAGTAACTGAACTGTAAATATTGGGATTTTATTAATTCGTCTCATTACCCGACTGCAAGGTTAATTTATTTAGACGAAATAATAATCTGCCTTTGTATTGTTTGTTATGCTAAAATCGACAATAAACAAACAATAATAATTTCATTATCAAATAATTCAATTACAAATGTTAAACACATCAAAATTTCACAAATGCCCTCGTACTATCTAATCCTCGTACGGCATTGTGACGCCCGGGGTCAATGAGGGCGGGGAGTGATCGCCGGTGCCAGAGAGGGCACGGACAAGGTGCGGCTCCTGGCAGGCTTCTAGGCGAAGGGGTACATGAATGAACCGATCCCACACCCGAATGAGAGGGGATCCTGAGGCTGGCAATGTATGGGCGTGTCGGTCTAAGAATCGTATAAGAGAATTGATAGTACTACTCATATCACCAAGGTCGACCTACCTTTTCGGGAGTTCATCTATAAGAACTCCAAAGTTAAGCGTGCTTGACTTGGAGCAATCTTAGGATGGGTGACCCCCTGGGAAGCAGCTCAGGGTGCGTGCGAGTGAGGACAAAGCACGCTGGAAGGTTAAGTATAAATGGTGGTACAGTGGGGCCAGACTATCAGTAGGAGTGTGGTGGGCCCAACCCCACTGGTCCCCAGTAGGACGAATGTTACCAGTAACAGCCGGTATGGGACGGGTCGCTACAGATGGTATCAGAGCACAACCTCTCGCAGTACGGTGTGGTTCGGGGACGAACCAGGCGGAAGCTGGTGGGCATGTGACGCCCGGGGTCAATGAGGGCGGGGAGTGATCGCCGGTGCCAGAGAGGGCACGGACAAGGTGCGGCTCCTGGCAGGCTTCTAGGCGAAGGGGTACATGAATGAACCGATCCCACACCCGAATGAGAGGGGATCCTGAGGCTGGCAATGTATGGGCGTGTCGGTCTAAGAATCGTATAAGAGAATTGATAGTACTACTCATATCACCAAGGTCGACCTACCTTTTCGGGAGTCCATCTGTAAGAACTCCAAAGTTAAGCGTGCTTGACTTGGAGCAATCTTAGGATGGGTGACCCCCTGGGAAGCAGCTCAGGGTGCGTGCGAGTGAGGACAAAGCACGCTGGAAGGTTAAAGTATAAATGGTGGTACAGTGGGGCCAGACTATCAGTAGGAGTGTGGTGGGCCCAACCCCACTGGTCCCCAGTAGGACGAATGTTACCAGTAACAACCGGTATGGGACGGGTCGTTACAGCATCTAGGGCATAAACCTCAACAATTCAGGTATCATGGCTTGTACCCTCAAACTTTAAGGTTTAATGTTGTTTCAAGTTATCTGTGTTCTATGTACATCCGGGCGATCCAAGAAAACTGGGGTTCGTCGAAAAATTTTAAATTCCGCTCTTCCCGGGGAACAACTGCTGGAAAAGAGGGTTTGATGATGAAGCATCATTGAACAAGTTGAGAAGCTCGGAAGGTTTGGTAGGTGTGTCGGGCTCTTGATGTTACCAAGTCCTCTCAAGAATTGGGTAAAACGGTTGGTAAGGACTTAGTATCCAATAGACATATCCGAACACTCTCGGGATCGAAAAGTCAAGAGAGATTGTCGAGAAGTTGAATGAGGAAGCTCTAGAGCAGTTTAGTGGATTTGATCCTATAAAGGCCGCTTCTTTGATTACCTTAGCTAGTTATATTTCTAACCGAGACAATTGATATTATATTAAAGGAACAACTGATTACATATGTTTTATGTTCAAAAACCAAAGAAGGAACTTAAGACCAATATATGTTGAATAAGCTCAATAACAAACAATGATGATTCCAGGTTTGACGAATCCAACACAATTAAGCTCAAATCTATTCAATATTACCTTATATTTGTCGTCGCGGAAGCTTGATCTATCGTAGGCTTGATTATAATAAAATTTCAAACACTTAATATTGATCTAAAATGTGTATACAAGTGTTTTCTCTCAAAGCTCACCTCAAACACACACTACTATGTATTTTTCTTCTCTCAAGCGTACCCTAAATCTTCACATTGACCAATATATATATCACTTATCACTTATGCATTTGCTATATATTTACATTTTGGTCTCTAATATTTACAATATTTACACTTCACTACCAAGACTAGAAGACATAATTTTGAACACAATAATTGATTCCTAACAAACAAAGACCATTGTTTTCTGTTGTTGATCGTCTATTTGTTGTTACTCGAAGGCTTCATCAGCTTCACCTCTTTAGCTTCGGTTGTTGTTGCTCTTAGTTGTGGAAAGACTTTGAAGTGACTTGGCGTGTTTCCGTTTGTGCTAATATCATTGATGCTTTACTAGAAGTCGTTGGTTCGCATTGTACATGTCATGAAAGAGCAATTTCATTGTATCTCTTATTTCTGTATTCTTTGGTAGCAGTTAAACAGCCAACATAGAACAAAGTTAAACCCAATAAACTTGAATTAAATTTAAAAAATAAGTTGTCCGAAATTGTAAGACTGCAAATCATAACAATCCAAACCTAAAACTAAGACATGATATCGGAGATGAAATAAACCAAAACAAAACCACAATTAACAAACATAATGACAAAATTAGTCGACTTCCTCAATCTTGCTACCCTCAGCATCAACGTCAGTTTCCTCCAAGGGAGGCAGATCAACATCACCCTCACAAGCTATAGATCCTAAATCTTCTTCATCCATATTGTCATCAGAGCCATATTGATTCTTTGTAGTTGACCTGTTAACAAATAATGACAACATTGTTTGGTGTGTGAAAAAATAATAATAAATATAAAATATTCATGAATTAATTAAAAGATATACCCATCTTGCAACTTTGGGCAGTTGCGTTTGTCATGCGACACACCTCGAATGCCACATCCATTGCATAGTCTGTACTTTGAGTTTAGCTTCTCCTTTGATTGTTTCAATCTTTTTCCACACCTTTTTGATCTAATTCCAGAAGGGTTCAAAATACCACCCATTGTTTTCTTACTTTCATTTGCAGGGCTCAAACCTTTATTGACGTTGACTTCCTTAATTTTGAGCTTGATATCTGTTCCTCCAAAAGCTTTGTCCCTTCATCGGTCAACCATGCCTGATCAACTAATAATGAAAATCTGAATGATAACATCGAGTGTTGTGTCATCAAAAACTTTTTCAAATCATTGCTGATATTTTTCTTGACTCATAACATATTTTACTCCAACATTTGCATCTTGTGTTCATCGTTTCAATATATAGTTCTAAGGCAATTCAAATACTTGGTGAAACGAAAATACTCTAACATATGTCTACATAGAATGCCTTCGAAATTGAATTTCAAGCAACTGCACAATATGTGATCCTTCATTTTGTCATGTGTGATCACCCTGGATTTAGAAAAATTTCGGAACTTCAAAATATTGTACCTCGCCAACTTAACTTCTGAATGAGCTTCTTGCATGTAATAAATATGACTATCATTAATTTCACTTTCAAACTCAATCCACTTTTTTCTCGTGTAAATCTTAGCCATCTGATGTTCCATTGGCAACTGACTTTTAACTTTAGGATGCTCGTTGACGTCGACATGGTCGGCAACTAATTCCTTGTGTTGCTGGTGTAATACCCGTAAAATTTAATACGGGATTTTGATGTAATTAACTATATGATTATGTTACTTAGAAATTTTATTTAGGTGAAGAATCTCAAAAATTCGGGTAAACATAGACAACTAAATAGAAGGAACACCCGAAAATGTTATGTTTGGACAAAAGAGGGCTAAAATTCGGGTGATGGCAGCATTAAGGTAAAGCCCAAATAAATTCGGGTGAAGCAATTTTCGGGTAAGAACAAAGGGAAGAATTCGGGTAAAGACAAAGTGAAATTCGGGTGAAGTGTAAATAATTTTCGGGCAAGACATTTCTTAACCTAAGAGGAAAAACTCGTCACCTCCTTGTCACCTACTTATCATCATTTACCTCAAAGTATATCTATACCCCATTAAGTGAAAAACAGAGAACATTTTCGAAACCAAGAAAGGAGAAGAAAAAAGGGAGAAGAAAACCTTCAAACTCAATAACCAACGATCGAGAGCTCGGAAAAATCTTAGAACACGTAAACTTCGGACGTGAGGTAGGTGAAATCTTTCATCTACAAACACGAAAATATTATGTGTTTTATGTGATAACGTATTTTGTTATGATCTTACGTGACTTACATGATGATTAGGTGAATTTTCGGGTGGCTATATGCGTTAAAAACCCAGATTTTTGGGTTTGAATCTATGTTACGTGTTATAGTTGTATTTACATGGAAGTTGAATGAGTTAGGAATGTTTTCGGGTAGATGTTATTCGGGCACTTGAATGTTTTCGGGTGTTGGAATAGTTTTTGGGCATAGTACTTTGTACTGTAGTCTGGAATTTATATAAATTCGGATAGGTATACGTTTCTGGGTCTTTAATATTTTCGGACAAAGTATTTTCGGGTAACAAGGTTTTCGCAGAAATAAATATAATTTTCGGGTCTTTTAAATATTCTGAGTCAGAAAGGAAACTCGGCGAATTGTGTTTATTTTCGGGTAAAGAGTTTCGGGCCTTCGAAAGATATTCGGGTTCAAGTTTTCGGCGTTTAAAACTAAGATTTTCGGATGGAACTGTCGGGCTACATTTTCGGGTCAAAACATTTTCGGCGTCAGACTCATTTTCGGGCAGCAACTTTCGGGCTCGAATAAAATTCGGGTCTTTGTTCAAAAAAAAAAAAAGGTCTTTTGGAGGAAAATTATTTTTTCATCATTGAATGAGAAAAATGTTCCGAGTCCAACGGGCATAGTCTATTTTAACGCCCGATTAAAAGTTTTCGAAATAAATTTTCCAGGTTCAAAATAATATTTTCAGGGAAGGTAGTTTTAATGTGTACTGTGGCATTTCATTTGTATATCACACATGCATCTCATATCAGTACGAGTGTGTGATGACCGTGTGGACACGGTGACACTTTATAGTGTCAACGAGCGGGGTAGATCGTGATCGCGTTGATGATTCGTAGAAGAATCGAGGTTAGTACTCATATATGACACCTGACGGCAGACAGGCGTGATCGATCTGTCTACTCGGGCGTGAACGTCCCGAGGTGCAAAACCGTCTTTTATGTTATTTTCACGGAAGGAGCGACCTGGTAGGGCAGTAGCGTGAACGTCTAAACGCTATCAGTGTAGGCTACCGTCTTTTATATTATTTTCGCGGAAGGAGCGACCTGGTAGGGTAGTAGCGTGATCGTCTAAACGCTATCAGTGTAGGCTACCGTGATTGTTATGGGCGCGCGAGGTGTCGAGTCTAACCTAGGGCCCTGTGTCGAGATATGATAAGATGGATTGAGAGGAAAAAGTCGAGCGTGCATTTATGGTGAGATCTTTTGGGATGATGGGTGAGCGCACGCTGCATTCATGCATGTTTTCACCTACTGGGCAATCGCTCAGTTTTATGTGTTGTAGGTACGACCGAGTCCGACGTCGAGGTACGTCGCGACTGAGGCAGGCTGATGGCGGTAACTCCACGGACTTTTGAGAGCGAGGTTGTACATGGATGAAGACCTGTGGAGCGGCATTAGGGCGTTTTGATATTTTGAATATTTTGGGGCTACGGCCTTTGTAAATATACGACTTTGTAACCCGTATGTACTATAATATATTCTATTTTACGAAAAAAAGTTTTTGTAAAATGGGTCTTCCGCGGCTTTCGTTGCGAAAATTCGCCACTAATAGTATTTAGAAAATGAGGGCTGTTACAGCTGGTTTCTGAGCGCCCTGTTGAATCGTATAATGAAGTCTATCAATGAGTTTTTCTTCGATACATATTTCTTGAAAAATGAATGTGTACTTTCAGATCTCTGGCTGTTGGACATCCCAGCCGAAAATACATGGTTAAAGTATGCAGGAACCCACCTCGCTCGCAATTCATACATCATCGATAACCACTCGTTTTCCAAGATCTTTCAAACTCATCGGGTATCGTTGAATTGACTATGGCATTCTTGATGGTTTGATAGTGATCACGAAAATTCAGTGGGCCGAGTTTTTCGGAAAACTTGTTCAATATATGCCACAGACATTATCGATGTACTGTTTCGGGAAAAACATGTGCAATAGCTTTGGACATAGCTTGATCTTGGTCAGTAATGATAATGTTTGGCGCCCCTTTAGCCATGGACTTTACGAAGCTGTTGAACAACCAAATGAAAGACTCAGTTTTCTCATCGCTAAGAAAGCCACAACCAAAAATAATAGTCTGGCGGTGATGATTAATGCCTACGAATGGGGCAAAGATCATCTCGTACTTGTTGGTATTGTAGGTCGTATCGAATACAACTACATCATCAAACACGCTATATTCCATCCTTGAAATAGGATCCTCCCAAAAACACCTACTTAATCTTTTTCTGTACACCCTAAATACTCAGGTCCTCCATGCTCTATCTCTAACAAGCGTATATGTTGACAAGTGGGAACATTTGCTTCTGATAATTGTTGAATCAATGCTTTCTTCGCTGTTGAAACATTGCGATGTGACCGTAACAAATTCACTTTTGAAAGGAGATGAGAGAGGGTGGTTATGAGTCTCTAACATTCCAAGAAGGGCGTGTCTACGCCTTAACAAACGAAATCCTTGCCATTCAACCAGTTCTAACCATCCCACGAGATCTTTGCTTTGTTGATTCGTCACCTTTTGCCTGTTTATTTGCCTGATTTTCATCTCTATGGCCTTCTTTAGAGCAAACAAAAGTTTCCATATAGCTTCATGTGTCATTTTATTCTTTTTGCTATTGCCTATTCTTGCACTGAACCCAACTGCTCGTGCATATTGGTTGTAGAACAAAAATGCCTGGTCTATTGAGGCAAACGACATCCCAATTTTTGGCTTCTTTTCATCAGCAATTTGAGGCGTGTGTAGATGATCATCGCCTTCTTCCATGCTGCAATGAATTTTTCGACATTTAGAAGATAACCAAATAAATTCGATACACAATAAAATGCAATCATACGTCTTTTCAATCTACACGTATTTACAGAAATATTCTGATTGAATGTACAACTATTTCTATCGATCATACCCGACACGTTTTTTGTTTTTTAGTTCAGCATCAGTTTGCATAAAACTAAATTAGAAGCGAAACAAACCTCTATTTTCTATTGATCATACACAACCTTTTTATATTACCATACACAGTCGCTCACACGAGGAAGCACAATACTTGGGGTATCCCATAATGATTCGAAATAAAAACTAGATCCTCTAATCACCAACCAGCGACGCAATTAAATCAAAAGGTAATGAAGAAGGCAATCGATTTGATAAATCGTAATCCTCGGAAATATGTTTCAATTTAGCTTAAATTGGAAAAAAAAACCTAAATCACACTAGCGGACGGCGGCGCTGGAGGTGACGACGGTGGCGACAGTGGCGCCGGAGAGGGGCAACGAGGTGATGGCAGCCAGAGAGGATTGGACGCACAGTAGATAGAGGGGATATTGTGCCGTGCTTGTATTTTGGATTTTACAGTGTATTTTTATTTTTGTTTTAAATTAGATTTTAGAATGAGGTGAGGTGTAGCTCCGTCAGTGTCGCCCACCTACGTGGGTACCATAGCAAAACTCTATATATATATATATATATATTTACTTGTATTGAATACCAAATAAGAAAAGTGAACAAAGGGCCAAAACTACAAGAGCTGAAAGTCACGGTAAAGAAAACAGTGAAAATAGAAGGTTTGCATAAATGCACTGCAAAGTAAATCATCTTCAGGAGAGATGGAATGGAACAGGTAACAGTAAAATAGTAGAGATGCAATATTTAACTATACGTATGTATGATCAATTAATTTAATAGGGTGAGGTGATATTGTTTAAAAACAAATAAAATTAATGCAAATGGAATCCGAATACCCTATGTTAATTTCAGTTGAAAGATCATATACAGATTTGAAGTATATGAACATTTATTATTATAGATCAGCAAATTCTCTTATTTGATAACAACCAACATCATCATCATTTCATGGCTTTCTCTTGATTAATCCGAACCCATTCGTATGGTCCTTCAAGTGGTTCATCCTTCACTATATCAAAGTTATACCTGCCATAGATCATCATTTTTCACAAGATACATCCAAAATGCATAGTTAAAATGTTGGCTAACTGTAATAACATTTCAACACACACACACAAACACACACATGCATTTATTTGGATGTAATTACTTGTCAATGAACTGTTTCCGCATATTTTCCACACTAGCGAGGAAGCTTCTTTTGAATTCAGCTGCCATTAACGTGGACTCCTCCTCCTCCGCCGCCACTACTTCTTCGCTCCTTTCTCTTCTGTAAACGTTGTGACAGTTGAGTTTTTTTTTCCTTACAACAGCAAGAACTAATTATTGTGCAACTCATCCCATGCGTGGTATGATTTTCTGAACAATTTACCTTACACATGTCGACTTTGCTGTGACTTCCACTTTGAACTCATTCTCATGTTCCTATATATAATATATACATATATATATTAATTTATCAACTTTTTATAAATTAAGCGAAAATTATTATGAAGAGAAAATACATGCATGCCTCAGGCTCAGCAAGATCAGAAGTGAGCTCGCCATTAACAGTTTTGGAAACGCAATCCGTAGGATTCTCTAAACGACGGGTTTTGTCTTGGGTTGACGATGCCGCAGGCAGCTCTGATTCTTCTGAGCAGGCTTTCCTCTTCCTCGCTGCGCTCTCCATTCAAGATTTATTGTCGACTTCGTTTCTCCAACGATTTTATATTTTCTTATTTAAACTTCGGACGCTGATGAGACTTGGATCTTGTTTCAGTGTCTGTACGACGACAAAAGAGAATTATCTCTGCTTGCTTTGTCTGTTAGAGAGAGTAGTTCTAATGAGTGGTGGCAGTGATGACGATGGAGATGATGAATGAAGTGACTTATATATATATAACATAAATATAATGATTTTTTCTTGTTTGTAAAAAATTGAATATCTCTTTAAGATTGGCACGGAAAACTAGTAAGGATTGTCTGTATATCAGAATATCCATTTAATATTTTGATTTATTATTTAAAATACGAATATTACATAAAAAAAAATTAGCCCTAGGACTTTACCACACATTAGCATAGCAGCTAATATGTCCAACAGTAGTAGATTTTTGTTTGTTTTAACAGGGCATCAAAGCCTCACAAAATAATCAAATGAGTTTTCTAATAACATGAATCTTTCGAAAATGATGGAGGGTTAAGAGGGTTTCACTTTCTAGGCTCGACCTCGAACTAGACAAGTTTTATATTTTAGAGATTGAGCTCGGCTAGTGGGCATGGTTACCAGGCAATTCGAGCTTGAGGATAAAAATAATTAAAAAAAAAAGGTTAAGAATCGACTGGCTAGCTTTCGAACGGCTACAACAAAGTTTGAGCTCGAACTCAACGCTCATATGTCCGAGGAGGACTGATACTAACTTTCACCATGGTAACATCAGGAGGGAAGATAAAGCTATAAAAAAAGAAACTTAATTAGTTTAATTTAGTTATTTAATGGACCGTAGGTATTGGTTGAGTCATTGAAAGCATATCTTTTAGACTCCTTTTACTTTCCAAAAACTCAAACTTCTTAGTCCTTTTAAGAGCTGACAGAGTTGTTTGGTCCATACGAATGGACGCGAAAAGATGTAATAAATGTAATGGCATTACTTACATATTCTTGAATCTGATTAAAGTTCACTTTTTCTACACCAAACTTTACGTTAGGTCCTCTAACGTTCCTATTTAGACCGACCCTAAAGAGATTTATAAGCTAAAAATCGGTTGATATATTGTCGATAAAGAAATACATATAAAGAATTATTCTTGATAATTTGAAAGAAATGAAATATATGGCGCGTTGGTAATGGTGAGATGGATCGTGTCACATGGCACATACAATAAAAAGGTTTGACATCATATCGTATCGAGTGGTCCATTTCTCGTAAAAGATGAATTAACCCTAAACCCGTAATACATATATATATATATATATATATTTATATATAAAAAGAAAATATAGGTGTTTGGAGGACCATGCAACATGTGCAGCTCGTTTTCTCTCAACCAATTGCACTTTGTAATATTTATATATATGGGAACTACGGACGTGGTCCAAATTATTAGCTTCAACGTACGTAACAAATGCTATTTTGAATTTATTTGCATCATTAAGGTCCCCAACATACATGTACGTACTGTGCCTCCATCTTTCTTTTGTATTCAATATATATATATATATATACACGCACACACATATTATAATATATGGCGTTCCTCTCCTAGCTCGTTGTGAATCCATTAACACTGCCTCGCCAAATAATTGTTATATTCTATTTTTACGATCAAATATTCGATGCAAAATTTATCGGAAACCCACGAGAGAAAAGCCCAGCCTTAATTAGTTTACATATTATATATAAATATTTACATGTATATGACTAAAACACGCGACTAAATTGAATGTTATATTTATAAATGTTACAATTAAATCCCTGGCCCAACCTAGCTATATCATAAATCAAGCAAGTACAAAAGAAGTGAAAACAGAAGCTATATAGGTCTCAATAGATGAGTTGTGAAGTGCGCTAGCATTATTAGTGTGTGGATGGATGAACTAAACTATTCAACTACACATTAATATCGATCCAACGAGCTAATGTACTTGTATATAGATTAGTCCTAGATTTAGACGAAAAATATGCGCATACTACTTACTACTATTATTACTAGACTAGACTTGACGACGCTTATAATTAAATTGTTGATATATTTATTCTTGCATTGGTAGATGGGCGATATCATTTAAAATCGGTTTGCAGAGGGGACTTATTTATTTATTTACTTCTTTGGTTGGGCAGTGAAAAAATAATAAAAAAAAGAAATATGATGTTGTCGTAACTTTGAAAAGAAGAGATTAAGAGAGGAGGTAAAAAAGGCAAGTAGGTACAGACAGACAGGGAAACGTGGGCTTTTAAACACTATCATAATCAAAGGCAAGCGCCATGAAAGATCGATGGGTGGGGGTCTAAAGAATGTGTTCAGTTGCTCAAAGTACTGCGTTAAACATTTCATACAGAGTCGACCCTTCTACGGGATTGGATCAAATACAATATATATATATATATATATATATATATATGCCCGCACTATGTTAACAAGTACTTAGATACTACGTTGCATGACGTAATTTGAAAAGGAATAGGGAAGAGCTCCATCCAACGTACTGTGTCATTCTTTGATGAGTTGCCAATCAGTTAGTGGGTTTCATATTTTGTGGAATTTAACTTCTGAAAATGTACGTATTTGTGAGCCTAATTGAAACAAAAAGGATTGGGAGATGGCGTTAAAAGATCAAGACCTAAAACTGATTAATAATAATTTCGGTAATTGATTAAGCAAAACTTAATATAGACGAACTAAAACCAGAACGGAAGCAGAACGAACTGGACTGAGTTGGACACTAGAAAATCAGGACCGACCGGACCAGTTGAAGTCAGTTTATTTTCCTTTCGCTAGTTTCTTGCAAATTAGCCATGTTTTGCTCTGCAACTCCTTCGACTTATCAATTGGTCTTTTGTGCAATTTAGCTAGTTGTGGCGCCAAAACTTTCAGCCAAGTTCACCCCGTAATTCGAAGGTGTTAGGCTTTGTCCTAATATTGTTATTTGCGGGTCGATCGGGCTGAGGGGATACGATTTTGGAAACTGTTCGTTGTGATTCGAAGGAGATGGGTTGGTGAGCAAGCAATAAAATATATGAAACGAATAACTATGAACTATTCTACGCTCAATAGGTAAGTGTACTTATCGATAGTAGTATATAAGCGGTGAATATTCGAGTAACGAACCCAAAGAAACTATGCAATTAAGAAAACCATTGTTTAAATATCTTATTGAAAAAGATTAATTTATCGCAAATAACGAACTAAATTAAAATCACGAAATAAATGATAAAGACGATTTTATGAAAATAAGCGTATTGAGACCTCAAATCCCCCTAGCTCGATCGAAATTACTAAGCATATGCCTTACGAATATTTTATTAATTATTAGACCGTGAGAATTCCTAAATCATGCGTACGGATACATGTAACTGGACGTAACTGTTGGGAATCCCCAGTAGGGGCCCGAGGCCCTCGTTCCTTGAACAGCGGAATTTTAAAACTTTTAGGGATTCTCGCCGGACCGCTCGGTAATAACACGAGAACGTATGCACGAAAGTAATGGGTCTTAGCCATAATACCTTGACGAAAATCAATGGAGATGGCTAGCTTCGAACCCTTCTATTCCCCGGGATGTCGTATCCCTCTCCTAGCACCAAATGCGCACGAACGGGGCAAGAGCGTCACGCCGGCACCTTACAAACATCGCAGCGAGTCCTTGCTTTGGACGGCTAGGCCAAGAACACGCTGGCTGCCTTCTCTTCACGCGCGCGCTGCACGGCCACCGAGGAAGAGAGTGAGAGAGACGGGAGAGATGAGAGAGGGAGGAGCCTAGGGTTTTCGTTTTAGCCACACAAATGACTTAAGGGTTTTTCAAAATGAAAAATCTCCTTTTATACCCTAGGGCTTGGCCGAATTTTTCAAGTGAAGTGGGGAGAAAAATTCTCACCCACTTAAGCATACCAAGTCACTTGTTGACTTGGTCTTTCTCTTTTGAATTTAAATTCAAAATTCAAATTCAAATTAAATATTAATATTAATTAATATATATTTTCTATATTTAGTATATTTAAATATATAATATCCAATATAAATATATTTAATAATTTCGAAATTAATACTATATTAAAATCGAAAACTATATATATATCCAATATATATATTTTATTTAATCACAAATTAAATATTATTATTTTTCTAAAACACTAAATAAAGATTTAAATCACATTTAAATAATATACTAAATATTAAATATCCAATATAATATTTCCAAAATATTTCGTGAGGTGAAAATACCATTTTGCCCCTCACGCGATTTTACTACATTTTCGGCCATTTAGGGTTTCGGCCAAGCCCAAAACCCTAATCTCTCAATCCAGGTCCCAGCCTGCTCTATTCTCATATTGACGTTGTGTCGGTTGCCCTTTTTAAGCCCGACTCTCTTGGTTCGTCTCAACCGGCTCTGGGAGGAATCCAGGAGTTCGGTATTCACCTAGCCAGCCCCGTGGTACCGAACCGATCCCGAGTTGAGTACGAATAGACATTATTCACGAACCGACTATAGATTATCGTACTACGTATAAACCCTTTACGTTTGTCCCGGTCGAGTGAAAGTCACGCGTAGTCGAACTTACAGAACTCGACTCTATGATGTTCGTGTCGGTGACATTTACCAAAACTGCCCTCCACGACACTCGTGAGTCAGTTTTATACTCTGGCCAGAGGCTTAGGTAAATTCCCGCACATCGACACTGCATATGACGTTAACCTTGAATTTAATCAAGGCCGTAAATCCCGCTCCGCGGTATAACCGGCAATCACGTTGAAAGGTCAAGACCGCATTTCGCCGCTGACCCATGCTACATGCAATTCGGGCCTAGCAAACTAGTGACAAATCAAGACCTTAAGACCAACCCCGAGTTAACCCTTTCGGTCTAAGGTTCACGTAGACTACTATAGTCAATCGATCGATCAGCGACTTTACCAGCGTGTGATCGTTCGATTACGAGTCAGTGTCCAAATACAGACAATCCCCTGATTCGTCTTGTATCAATGTCACGAGCTCCCACTTCCCAAGTGAATGGTTGGCACAACCATTTTGGACCCGTCGACAGACAAGTCGTACTCGTCAATCCAGTCACCCTACTGGAGACTAAGACTTGTGGACTTAATTTAATATTACAGTATTTCAGCTTACTGGTGCCCCCTCTCTGTCCCCACAGAATCAGTAACTGAACTGTAAATATTGGGGTTTTATTAATTCGTCTTATTACCCGACTGCAAGGTTAATTTATTTAGACGAAATAATAATCTGCCTTTGTATTGTTTGTTATGCTAAAATCGACAATAAACAAACAATAATAATTTCATTATCAAATAATTCAATTACAAATGTTAAACACATCAAAATTTCACAAATGCACTCGTACTATCTAATCCTCGTACGGCATCTAGGGCATAAACCTCAACAGTAACTTTCCTAATCACATAAATACGCGAACAACTTATCCTACGAAATTAATAGTTGGGCGAGCTTCCCTAACTATAATTCATAGAATCACATTAATACATAATGAATTCCGCTATTAGATTTGACTCTAATCCGGCGGGGTAGTTCAACCTATCTCTAGTGTTGGGTGTATTTCGTTCGTTTACGAATGGTCTAATCGTTCGCACCACTTTCGAGCGTAGCTTATGATTTTTTGAAATTTATCTTAAATTACATAGACATAATTAGGACAATTAAATTATTCCGATTACATAGACATAATCAAAATCGAACATAGTTCATAAACGAATCATAATATTAATAAAACGACAAAATATTCAAAACATAGGTTTGATCTCGCTAGAGTTCATCTAATCTCAAACGCAATGGGATTTAGCTATTCATGTGAAAAGAAGGAACGACGAAGAACGAGAATAACGATAGAGAAAATGTAATCTCCCCTACGATTCGGCTCCGGGTCGATCCCTCGTTCTTCGCTCGAATTGCTCTTGTTCTCTTTTTTCTTGCTGTTGTCATTCCTGCTCTTAGTGTGGAGGTGGCTGCTTGGTGGGTAAGGTGACGTGAGATGTGTGTGGGTGGTAGGGTTTGGAGAGGTGACTATATAAATATATATCTTTCCTCTTATTGCGTGTATCTCTGTGGAAATATAGATCTTTTCTTAATTTTTTATCTTAAAAAAATCTCCATCTATCTTTTGACTTATTCTCAATGGTGATATGCCCTTCAAGATTTGGTGGAATTTCAAAGTTACTCCAAATCTTCTAAAAATTACAAAAAGATTCCAAGACTCTAAAAGTGATCGTATCTCGCATTTTTTTATCGCTTTCGCTCCAATATCTATCAAATAAGAAATAACACGCAAACGTACGATATTCGAGAATATTTAGATAAATAACGACTAAATATGCAAATTTACGGGTATAAAAACCACGTAATATCCTAATTTATCATGGGTTTATCCTATTTTTGTCGTATCCGACTCGCACAATTCAAATCCTTCAAATTACATTCTATCGTCAGTCGTATCCGTCATTTTCATCATAAGTTATTTGTTTTTATTTTTCGAGTCATCGAGTCTTTGTTTATTCTTCGGGTTTATCGAGTTTATTTCATCTAGTCAAATCTTTCAACGATGATCTTAACCATTCCCTTGCGAATCTCTTCACGAGTTTGCATCACCTCGCCTTCAGAAACATGTTAATATTGATTGTTCGATGTGTCGCAAATGTAACCCTCAACAGGTTGGATTTACGCATTTTCGTCGCAATACGCTATCAGGCTGATATTAAAAACAGAGGAATCACTTCGAAACGTTAGGCATATAGCTCAACATGTAGATGGGTCGTGGAAAGCTGTAGACTAAGTTAGACATATAGCTTAAACGTCGGTTTGACATTGTCGTTTCGAAACGACAATACCTTAACCATCTCGTCCTTCACGAATTCTAATTTGCATGTGTCCTCATCCACTATGATTGATTGTCATCTACAATTTGGGTTTGGACACCAGTTCGAGGTATTTTCCTTGCTAATTATTCACTGACCATCGAATTCAAATACAATGTTGGTGATTTTCATGATCATCACCTGTATATATGTAAAATTTATTAAGAAAAGCGTTTCATATAAAAAACATGTGTATGTATGATATTAGTGCGCAAGGGACCCACGCATAGGGTCGGGGGACCAGTGCATAAAAACAGGAGACCAACACACACTAGCAGCGCATATGTGCGGGGCCACTGAACTTATGCGAGGTACCCTGGTTTTAAGCGTGGGTCCCCTGCCATTGTTCGCATGGGTCTCCTGCACTTGTGTGGGTCCGCTGGAGTAATGTGCGAGTCTCCTATAGCAGGGAATGGGTGCAATGATACGTAATGAGCACGAGACTCAAATTGCTATGTATATTAGTTCCGAATTTTCATCTATTCAACTGGAATTTCGTCGATTCACAGTCACACAGCAGCTACGTAAAAACCCAATAAATTTTGTAGCTAATGGACTGACTATTTAACAATTTCAACGTTAAACTCAAAATCTAAAAAAATTACTTATTGTGAAGTTGTTGAGCTGAAGTATTTCGCGAATCCTTGGTTCAAGAAGTATTCTTTCAACAGATTACTAAGGTGAACAGAACGACTAACTAAGTGAGTGAAATGTAAGGAGTTTGATAGTATTTTGTTTCAAGGATGATGAAGAAGATAACGTATGTATGGCAGTAATAAGCAAGTTTCCGTATTCTATTCTATTCGTGTTGAGGTTTATGCCCTAGATGTCGTACGAGGATTAGATAGTACGAGGGCATTTGTATAATTTTGTAGTGTTTACTATTTGTAATTGGATTATTTGATAATGGAATTACATTTTATTTTTGTCGATTTGAGTTTTGACAAAATAATACAAAAGGCATATTATTACTTCGTCTAAATAAATTAACCTTGCAGTCGGGTAATAAGACGAATTAATAAAATCCCAATATTTAAGTTCAGTTACTGATTCTGTGGGGACAGAGAGGGGGCACCAGTAAGCTGACATACTGTAATATTAAATTAAGTCCACAAGTCTTAGTCTCCAGTAGGGTGACTGGATTGACGAGTACGACCATTTTGTCGACGGGTCCAAAATGGTTGTGCCAACCATTCACTTGGGAAGTGGGAGCTCGTGACATTGATACAAGACGAATCAGGGGATTGTCTGTATTTGGACACTGACTCGTAATCGAACGATCACACGCTGGTAAAGTCGCTGATCGATCGATTGACTATAGTAGTCTACGTGAACCTTAGACCGAAAGGGTTAACTCGGGGTTGGTCTTAAGGTCTTGATTAGTCACTAGTTTGCTAGGCCCGAATTGCATGAAGCATGGGTCAGCGGCGAAATGCGGTCTTGACTTTTCGACGTGATTGCCGGTTATACCGCTGAGCGGGATTTACGGCCTTGATTAAATTCAGGCTTAACGTCCTATGCAGTTTCGATGTGCGGGAATTTACCTAAGCCTCTGGCCAGAGCACATAACTGACTCACGAGTGTCGTGGAGGGCAGTTTGGTAAATGTCACCGACACGAACATCATAGAGTCGAGTCCTGTAAGTTCGACTACGCGTGACTTTCACTTGACCGGGACAAACGTAAAGGGTTTATACGTAGTACGATAATCTATAGTCGGTTCGTGAATAATACCTATTCGTACTCAACTCGGGATCGGTTCGGTACCACGGGGCTGGCTAAGTGAATACCGAACTCCTGGATTCCTCCCAGAGTCGGTTGAGACGAACCAAGAGAGTCGGGCTTAAAAAGGGCAACCGACACAACACCAATATGAGAATAGAGCAGGCTGGGGCCTGGATTGAGAGATTAGGGTTTAGGGCTTGGCCGAAATCCTAAATGGCCGAAAACTTGATTAAATCAAGTGAGGGGCAAAATGGTCTTTTCACCTCACGAAATATTTTTGAAATATAATATTGGATATTTAATATTTAGTATATGATTTAAATGTGATTTAAATCTTTATTATTGTTTTAGAAAAATAATAATATTTAATTTGGAATTAAATAAAATATATATATTAGATATATATATAGTTTTCGATTTTAATATAGTATTAATTTCGAAAATATTAATTAAATATTTATATTGGATACAATATATTTAAATATACTAAATATAGAATAAATATTAATTTATTTAATATTTAATTTGAATTTGAATTTTGAATTTGAATTCAAAAGAGAAAGACTAAGTCAACAAGTGACTTGGTACGCTTGGAGTGGGTGAGAAACTTTCTCCCCACTCCATGTAGAATTCGGCCAACCCTAGTAGGGTGTAAATAGGGTTTTTTCACTTTGAAAAACCCTAAGTCATTTTGAAAGACAAAAATAAAAAGTTAGGGTTTTTATTCTCCTCTCTCTCTCTCAATCTCGATCTCTCTCACTCTCTCCCTCTCTTCTCGGCGCGCGTGGCGTGTGGGTGTGACGAGGAGCTGCCGAGCTTGGTCTAGCCGCCTCAACAAAGCTTTGGCCGTGACGTACGTGTGGTGCCGGCGTGACGATCTTGCCCGTTCGTGCGCATAGGTGATAGGAGAGGGATACAACATCCCGAGGAATAGAAGGGTTCGTATCTAGCCATCTCCTTTGGTTTTCGTCAAGGTATAATAGCTAAAACTCTTCTTTTCGTGCTTATGTTCTCGTGTTAATACCGAGCGGTCCAAGGGAAGGCGGGAATCCCTAAAAGTTTTAAAATTCCGTCGTTCAAGGAACGAGGGCCTCGGGCCCCTACCGGGGATTCCCAACAATTCGCACGTTTTAATATAATTTCATTTTAATTTTTATTTTTAACGTGATTAGAAGAAGATGATTAGCAATTAATTAAAGTAAATGCTATTGACAAAAACAAAAAACCATGAACGGGAGCTGTTTTTGAAAGAAGACCAAGTCAAAGGCTATTTGTTAAGAAGACCCCACCAACAGAGAATAAGCTACAATAGTACCCCAATGTTAAGTCAATCTTCAAACTAAATGGACAAAATATTAATTGCATTGAGAAACTCTTCAACAACAATCGATTGATTTTTGATCCTTGATGCTTAACACAGTTGCATTGACCACAAAAATAGGATAATCGGCAAACCAGTGTAGAGCCTTTAACCACCCAGCTAAAAGCAAACCACCTCTTGGGAGCAATGTCAGCGGATTATGTCCTGAAGAATCTGTTGTGGCGACTCATATACCATTTTGGTCATGAAGTAATGCTAACTTCAATATGGGGCGTTCTTCTTTACATAACAATACATACTTTCTTTAGCTTCCAAGTGAGTCAAATATAACTTAAATAAACAAAACTAGACGTCAGTTATCTGACAAGCAAAAAGAGTGAAATCTAGGTGGGTTTGCAGTGCACCAGTAAGTCTGTCATATTGGTATGGATGTATGTAGTAGACCTTCACTCACTCAATCATCTCTTCATCATTGTTATCTCACGCTTGCATCAATGATACAATCGTAGATCCAAGAAGAAACAGAGAAGCACATTGGTTCATTTAAAGAACATGAATCATCCGTCGAACAAGGTATTTCTAGGATTAGATCAGCAAGAACGGAACACTTCTATGAGCTTGAGGAGACTGTAGGTCTCAGAATCTGGCCTGGACCCACCTAAAATCATCCTCCTAAGAAGATTAGGCTCATAAACCTTGGCCTTCACATAAGCCTTGATCAAGGAATTATACACAAAGGTGTACTTACTGTAGTTTGCTCTTCTCAGATCGTCGAAGAGAATCTCTACATTCTGCAGATCCCCATTATCTGCAAAAGCATCCATAATAGAAAGCGTAGTCCCTAACCATGGGATCGATCTTCTAACATATGCGGTTGCCGTAAATCCATTACCTAGTTCAAGAGTTTTGATGGCTTCTTTGACCAAACCGGCTTTCAAGCAACCAAGTGCAAGATGTCTGAAAGTTATGGCGTTTGGTTTGCATGCGTTGTTCTCCATCTCTTTATAAAGCCCAGTGGCTTTAGTAATAAGCCCCTTCTTGCAATAAACACCTATCAAGCAGTTGAACTGCTCGGTTGATTTTAAACCCTTCTCAGACGCCATCTCGAGATATATCTCCTCAGCACGACCATGATTCCCAAACCTACCAAAAGCTTCAATTGCCAACACAAAACTCTTAGTCCTAACATGAGGTAGATGCAGAATCCTTCTCCAAGTTCTTTCCAGCTCTTTCTGTTTTCTCAAATATCCAAATAATGTAAGAAGAATGTCTAGCGTAGACCAGTTAAGACCAGTCATCGACTTTTCAATAGCCTCAACATATGCCCCGCATGCAGTGTTCAGTCCAGCTACAGCATGTGCAGTGGCTAGAATGCAGTAAGAAATCTCATCTGGCTCGACCATGATCTGCTTCATGTCATCAAACACCTTGATCAAGCCTTCAATGTCGTGTTTATCAGCTTCTATTTTCAGTAAGATATTATAAGTTGAAACGCGCCGGGCCACTCCATCAGCTCTCATTTGAGCTAATATTTTTGGGATTGCTTTCCTTTGGCTGGGAGAAGAGTGAAGTATAATGAGACGGTTGAAGATCAAATAAGATATTTGATGGCCTAACTCCCTCATTTTCCTCATGTACGCCAATGAAAGCCGTAGCGACCCTTTTTCCAAGCATCCGATCACTAGGCTGTTGTAAAGCAGCTCGTTTTGGAACTCGGATGGGATTCTTGAAAAGAGGGTTTCACCATGTGAGATCCCGTGAAGCTTCATAGTGAATTCTAGTAAGTACGAATAATCCAATTCATTTGGCCTGTACGGTCTCTCCCTTATCACCCATTCCATTACCTGACAGAATAGATAACTGTTCACAAGGCTTGAAATGAATTGAATCACGCGCACACACAGCAGCAAAGATTATGAATGATATATCATTTTTTTTTTTCAAGTAGGAGAAAAATGCATTCTTGAATAATGAACTATTGCTGGAAACATTATTGAATTTAAAATAAAAAAAAAATGGAATAACAACGAATGACATTGAACCGAAAACTTAGATATGCAGTCTGTTCTAAGGGATCAAAAGGAATGCACACATATTAAGATGTTGGATTCCGCCCGCTTTCAATTAGACGAAATACTCAGTTGATGTTGGCTGAAAATCTTCATTTGACGATTAGACTATATTCAGAAACACAATCACTTAAGCATTTCGACAAACACATAAGCGACGAGTTTAACCTCAAGGGCTCTTTTGGCAGATTTAAGCTTTCGCAAACGGTTCATCATATGGAAAACGTGACCTCTATGAACGGGTAATCCATCGCCCATCCATTTCTGAAGAGCTAAGGCCACCGAATCTCCTTTGCGTAAACTCTCAATCCTCCGACTTAAACACGTCGATGACGATACCGCTTCCTCGGAAGGGACATCGTCGCAATTCCATGAACTTGAAGATGGAGTTTCCGCCGCAAGTCGAACATCGCAGTCCGATGTGCAGAACCTTCCTACTGAGCCGATATTGTTAGCGGAGATATTGAAAATGTTCGGTGCTCGTCGAATTCCGCAAAGTAACTTTAGTTCTCGCACTATCATTACTCGCATCGCTCGCTCTAGGCTCGAAAACCTCCTTTTTTTTGTTTTTTTTTCTCGAAACGATAGTAACACGGGCTAAATAGCCAAAGATCTGTCGGTAGAGAACAAAGGCTCATACAGGAACATAACCAACCAAGCACAAAACAAGAAAAAAAACCTAAAGAAAACGAAAAATTCAGTTTTGAACTCGAAAACCTCGTTCAAGTGAACCCTTTTGGCATTTTATGATATTTTATTTTTTTAAGAAAAAGATAATTTTATTTTTTCGGAAAAAAAAGAAAAAAATAATTTTATTTCATAATGTCAATTTGACAAAGTTTTACAATGAAATCAAACATAAAGGAACAACGAAAAATATAGATATAGTAGAATCACCAATTGCAATTCCTTCTTCAAATAGTATTATCAATTGCAATTCTTTTTTCAAACACATTTGATATTATTCAATCAAAATCCATAACTCTATTGGCTAAATCACCGATGCTAGCACGCTGTCCATTTCTCAGATCTATTTATAGAACATTGCAAACTCTTATTCAAAGAGAATCATTCTTATTCGAAGGAAAGAAATTCTCATACGAGAGAAGAAAAACTCTCATGCGAGAAAAAGAAAATTCTCATACGAGAGAATAGTACATAAAAATTTGACTAACGTTTTATTGAGTCTTTTTTCAGTTGATGCTAGTTTCATTATTGGGAAAAATTTAGTTGATGTTTATTTGCATACCGTGATGGTTGTCGATATATTTTATAGAGTTTAAAGTAAAATTAGATAACACAAATGGTCCAACCAGTTAAGCAATACCCCTACGGAAAGACAATAAATATAATAAATTGAAATAATTACATTGTACAAATAAAATTTCATGTTTAACCCAACCTAATACCTCTTATCTACCATATTATGTTCAAGGTTTATGGACTGGAGTTTGTTGGTCCTCTTATTACCAAACAAGGATCAAAAGAAAGGATTAAACCTAAAACTCGAGCTACACCTTGAGTGTGTGTGAAAGTGTGTGTTTCTTACTTTGAAAGTACAAGGTGGCTTGCTTTTGAAATTCTTTTGATAAAAACCCTAGAAGGGCAAATGGAGCCTTATATACCATATTTGTTGGTATATTAAGGCTCTTACCAAAACTATTACAGTTTCCCAAACTAGTCCCCAAAACCACTAATTACAAAATAGACCCAAAACTTACAAATATTAAAGGACACTACAAAAGATTCCTAACAATCTCCCCCTTAGTGTCCTTTTCTTGAGCCTAAGTCTAAAACAACAATACAAATAAATATTTCAAGTATACAAAGACCTAAAAGACTAAAAGAACACAACTAAAAATATTCCTAACATTCTCCCCCTTTGTGTTCTTCATCTTTTGTCTTTAAGTCTTTGAGTGATGTGGCGCGGCTCTATCTTCTCCTCTGCCTGTAGAACGAGCTCATGAAACCCGTAGGAGATTCATGTGAGTGCTTTGCTGCTCTGTCTGTGTAGAAAGTTTGCGATAGTCGTCTTCGATTTTTGTGATCCTTTCGCTGATCAGTTTTAACGTACCATCGCAGAATTTTGGAATCTCAGACATCTTGAGTAGCCTTTTCTCGTTCTTCTTGTTGAGGTTTAACGTACCATCGTACCAAATCACCTTGAACTCTAGGTAACTGATACTACCTAGGTCCTTTTCGTATACTTGTACTCTTGTTGAAAAGGGGGCGACTTTTCTTTGAACAAGTTCTTTTGGTCTTCCGCACGTGTCGGCACACGGAGAATCCATGAGTTACTTGTTTTGTCGCTCCGCCTCAACTTTGATAGCCCCCTCATATTTAGTTGATCAAGCATCTTCATTCTATCCGGCTTCCTCCAGATCTTTTGACACGTGTCCTCGATCCATGGTGCTGCTAAGTCCAGCTGTCTATCCACGGCTTCGCCTAACACATAGATAGTTTTGAGAGACTGTTTGAAGGTCTTGCGATGTTTGAAAATTATGAATTTCGCCTCGGCTTCAAACTCTCTACGTTTGGTCCATGATTCCTCGAGGATATAGTTGTCGATGATCTGGTGCGGATTTTGATGAGTGTGCACCGGAAGTGATAGAAAATATGCTTTGTAGTCGTTGTTCGCTCTGGGCTTGTTGTTGTTGTCTAGACTTGGACTCGAATATCTTTGTTTTCGCTTGTCTGGGGCTGTGTTGGTGGGTTCGGGTGCTTTCCTCTACCCTTTGTTGTGCTCGATGTTCTATGTCTCTTCTCCCCCTCACGACGGTCGTCATCACGGTCGTCGTGTCTTCTTTTGAAGAGGGATGATCATCTTGGCACATGTCTGATAAATCCGTTCTCCTGGGGCCGTTGAGACTGCAGAGGTATTCGAGAATCAGTTGTTGACCCTCCGTTAAAGTGTCGACAGTCTTCAACCGCATGAGGAAGCAAGTTGTAGCTCGTGAAGAGGTATGGTCGGGATCGATAAAGCGAGCTAATGTTCGGGGATGTGGGATATGTGGAGCAGGTTCCGTTTGAAGTACCAGAGGTGAAATGGTGGTGGTGGAGTGGTTTGAGTAGTTTGTGGATGAGAAAGATCGAGGTGGATAGGGTGGTGGAGATGGTTTGGCGTTTGCTCAGGAACGGAGGAGAGTGTGTCTTCGACTGGGTTCGTCCTGTTGTCCCGAACGGCCACCATAATATCTTCTTTGAATTTTGTGGCGACGGACTCCAGGGCTTGGTTGAAGCGCTCCTCCGTCACAAAGCGGGTATCACCTCCGGGGCCACTAAGGCGCTCCGTTTGCACACGAAGTGTGGCTTGAACTTGGTTCAAGACTTCCGACCGGTCCTCGTAATCCACCCATTTGGGTAGACACTCTGGTCGTTGACGGTAAATCACACAGACTTACTGGGGGAGGTGTAAAACCGGGGCCACTTAGGCTTCCCGTTGACATCGTTCTAGAGTCGTGCTCCAGAAGATGGCCTGATACCGTTGTTGTAATTGATGTTGCAACGGCAGGACTTCCTTCTGATCATAGAAGCACATCAATAAAAGATGCGTCTACAGAAGTTCTGGCATGGTCGCGTAGACCTGCACTGTGTGTATAAAATAATGTATGTGTCCTAGAAAAATGGAAAACATTTAGGCAATGAGGACACACTAGACATTAAAGTGCTCAAAACATACGTGGTATGGGGCTGTGGACCACTGAGTTCAATATCTCCCGCCTCCGAATGAAACGGTGATAGCATATGCGGTTCCCCGTGAGATATTGAAACACTTGTCTTTAGGGAGACAAATGAGTAGCTAGGAAGGGTTGTGCATGCGCCTTTGGACCTTATGAGGCGTCTTCTACCCGGGATCTGAAAAAATCAGTCCTGTACCTATATTGGTTGTGGTTCGGATAGTTTGTGGTTGAGTTGTAAAGATTTCATCGTGATGCGCTCAAATACGCTCACATACACTCGGGGTTGTTCCTGGGATAGGTGCAGTTGGGATTTACTGAACCATGGAACAAGTATGTGAACAACTCATTGTTGTCCATGCACTAATTTCCTAAGATGACACTCCCCCTCAAAGCATGAAGTTGTGTAAGACACTCTCTTTGAAGCTTAGGCGCTATTTAGGTATCACTCCCTCTATACATTTGCGCTATTCTTAATACCATGTCTTTACTCCCCCCAAATTTATGCGCTTTTTGAGAAATTTCGTATTGCTACCCTTCAAATCAGGCGCCTTATGATGGATGTGATACTCCCCTTTATATGCGCCTATTGCGCTAATGACTATCACTCCCCCTGAATTGTATGCGCTCTCTCTCCCTTTTTCTTAAGTAATACGCTCTTTTAAACTGTTTGCGCTCTTTTTCCACTCCCCTAACTAAAATTAGAAAAGAATAGGAAGACCGACTACCCTTAAATGTAAGCGCGAGTGAGAATAAGTATTACTTCCTGTGAAAAGCAAGAGTAAAGAATATGAAGTCTGACTCCTTAGAAATTTATGCGCTTTGTGAAATTCAAATCGGCCTACGTTAAAGTGGTATCTTTTTCAATTCCGTGTGCAATATGCATTTTGAATTTTAAAGTTTTGAAAAATGCATATTTAAAATGTACCACTGTGAAAAAGGTATTTTTCAATTCAGCTCGTATGCGTATGCAATTTTAAATTTATCGGAAATATTTATTTTTTTTTTCATACGCAAAATTAGAATATACCTTTGTGTTGTGAAAATACCGAAAACTTTAAATGTTACAGTTACGAAAACATTTTAAACATGAAATATGTGTAATTGCGAGATTTGAAGTGCAAAATTTTTCAGTATTAATTTTTGAAAGGTGGCAAGACTCAAAATTATTTAAAACATATAGGGAATTTTTTTTAAAAAATAATTCACGATAATTTCGAAAACTCCCCCTGAATGAAAAGTTCGAATTTTAAGTTCGGTCTTGCTCCCCCTCAATATTTAAAAATTTTCAAAATAATGCTCCCCAACAATATTTTGAAGTTAATTTTACTCCCCCTCGATTAATGTCCCCGAGTTTTAAGAAATATTATTTTAAAACTCTTATAAATTTTCTAGAGGCACATAATCGAGGTTTCTCCCCCTACGTTAAAGCATATCTCGAAAAAGAAAATTCATACCCTCCACTTGAGCTTTATTTTAAAACTTTTATTTATTTAAAATAAAATAAAATATACGTTACCAGACCAGGTTCTGAACTGACATGTTCAGAAGCTTTGCTAGAGTAGGCTCGGGTCCTACACCGCTTTCATGTAGAAGCCTTCATCGTGAACGGACGGGTCCCGAACTGTTGTATTCGGGAGCCTTGCGGTTGCTCGTCATCTCATACCCACCATGTATGTGGAGCAACCTCTGTTACCACACCTGATGGGACTGCAAAACAACTAAGTTTTTAGTACCCAGTTTTGAGTGGGTCCTTTATCGTTGTTTGTAGAAATGCACATTCTAGATGAGGAGGCCAAATCAAATTTGACGTCAACCTTTACAGGAGTCTTTGATTTAGGCATCCACAGTTGCCTTTGTGTATTCTTAGGAATCCACGTGTAGTTTAGTTTGGCCGAGTGTGGGGACAATGAATTTGATCTAGGAATGGTGCGTTGTAATGCAGTCTTTTCATCACTTCTTCGTGAGTGATCAAATATGTTAAACGGTGAGAAGAAGGATGAAGAATTTCAAAATTTTCAATATTTTCATCACGACTATTGCTTTCAAATAAAAGTTTTGAAAAAGAAGAGTCATAGCAATAGTCGTGTTCTTGTTTAAAAGATGTTCTCCCTGAAAAGAATTTATCACTTTAAAAGTCGCAGGGAGAAGGCGTTGAAAGCTCGGAGTGTTTTTTTTTTTTAAAAGAGTTTTGAGGTTGTGGAATTAGAGGGTGATGCGTTCTTCTTTAAAAAGGAATTCTCCCTCGTCCATTTCCTCCCGTTTTGGAGTTAAAAACACTCTATCTAAATGGACTTTGGAGTTTTCTTAGTTGCTGAAAGATTCTTCATCTCGGAATCTGATCAAGAAGTTGCCTATTTTGTTCTATTAAAGCTCTCCTTTCAGCTGCAAAACTTTGTCGTTCAGACTCCAAAGTTATGCTGCGGTCTGCAAATTTCTCAGTAATTGCCGGAATATATGGAGCGGAAGCACTTGTCTAGGCAGTTAGAGAATTATTAAACTCATTTGCTCTATACGAGAGATTGTCCTCCAATAATTGAATTTTGGAGAGTAATTTCACTCGTTCCTCATAGAGCCAATTATATTTTGCAGACCACGCACCTCGCTCACACTCAGAGGTATCTAGGCTTTTGATTAGATCTCTAATTTGGGTCTCAAGATGTACACCTTGAGATTCCAATTTCGAGACATTTTCTTCAGTATTAATCGAACGTGTCATTTAACATCCCTTTTCTATGAGGTTCTGAGTAAGGACACGTTGATTGTTTTCTAGCCTAGATTTTAACTCATTGACTGTTTTATTCCTGTTCAGTTCACTGGTAGACAATTCTTTAGTATGCTCAATAATTTATAAATCATATTTTGCTACCTTAGATGATAAACAATCAATGATTTCGTGTGTCTCTTTTAGCTGCATCTCAAGGATTTCCTCCTTTTGATGACTACTTAGATCACACTTACTTTTTGCTTGGGATCCTTCAGGCCTTTTGCCCTTTAAAGATCTTTGCTAAGTTCATTCAAAGCAATGATACACTTAAAGAGTTCATTTTCCAAGTCGGAAGAGTTTACCTCTGAGTCAGATGAAGCGAAGTCCTCCACTTTTCTTTCGAAGCATCCATATATTTTTTAATTTATTTTATGAGGGTTGCTAGGCTTGGATCGACGTGTTAGTTGAGTAGGTCTAAACGAATTTTGGTTCGAGCAGTTAAAAGAAAGAATCTAAGTATTATTGCCGAGAAGTTTTATACCGAAAAGTTCTAACTTTTGCTCATTGAAAATTTTCAAAGTATAAGTTTTCGCAAAGAAGAAAAAATTTTTTCGTAAAAAGATAGCTCATCGTAAAAAATTTCGAAACAGTGAAATGCCGAAAAGTTCCTAAGGTGAATACCGAAAACTTTTTCTGTACCGAAAAGTTTTAGTGTCTAACCCGAAAACTTTTGAGTTTCGAGTGTCACAGAATGCCAGAACTTTTTGAAAAAAAAATTCGAAGATTTTTACGAAACTGAAACAGTTAAATACCGAAAACTTTTTTAAAATCATTTGTGAAAACTTGTAAGAGTAATACCGAAAACTTTCTATGAAGTAGATAACCCTCGGTTAAACAGTACTGACCCGAAAAGTTTTGTACCCGAATTTTTTTTTATTATTATTTTTTTGAAAACTTTTCGGATGAACAGTACCGAAAAGTCTTATACCGAAAACTTTTCGGTTGAACAGTACCGAAAAGATTTTTTTTATTTAATTTTTTTATTATTATTATTTGTTTTTATTTTTAATTTAATTTTTTTTAATACCGAAAACTTTTCGGATGAACAGTACCGAAAAGTCTTATACCGAAAACTTTTCGGTTGAACAGTACCGAAAAGATTTTTTTTATTTAATTTTTTTTATTATTATTTTTTCTATTATTTTTTTTTTATACCGAAAACTTTTCGGATGAACAGTACCGAAAAGTCTTATACCGAAAACTCTTCGGTTGAACAGTACAGAAAAGAAATTTTTTTTTTTTTTTTTTTTTTTAAGTTTTCGGATGAACAGTAGTACCGAAAAGTACTGTAGCACCGAAAACTTTTGCGCATGAACAGTAGTACCGAAAACTACTGTAGCACCGAAAACTTTTTTTATTTTATTTTATTTTATTTTTTTTTTTCGTATCGAAAGTTTTCCGGTGAACAGTAGTACCGAAAACTTTTGCGCATGAACAGTAGTACCGAAAACAGCTGTAGCACCGAAAATTTTTTTTTTTTTTTCTTTTTTTATCGAAAACTTTTCGGATGGACAGTAGTACCGAAAACTACTGTAGCACCGAAAACTTTTTTTTTTTTTTTTTTTTGGTTTTCGGATGAACAGTAGTACCGAAAAGTACTGTAGCGCCGAAAACATTACCCAAAAGTTTTTTTTTTTTTTTTTTTTTTTCGTATCGAAAGTTTTCGGGTGAACAGTAGTACCGAAAACTTTTGTGCATGAACAGTACCGAAAACTTTTTTTTTTTTTTTTTTTTTTTTATCGAAAACTTTTCGGATGAACAGTAGTACCGAAAACTACTGTAGCACCGAAAACTTTTTTTTTTTTTTTTTTTTTTTGGGTTTTCGGATGAACAGTAGTACCGAAAAGTACTGTAGCGCCGAAAACAGTACCGAAAAGTTTTTTTTTTTTTTTTTTTTTTTATTGAAAACTTTTCGGATGAATAGTAGTACCGAAAACTATTGTAGCTGCAAAAATCATACTGTAGCGCCGAAAACCTCTAATGCCGAGAACTTATTCCTACAGACTTAAATATTTCTGGTACCGAAAACATAAGTTCTAGTACCGAAAACATAAATCTGGGTTTAAAAATTAGCTCTAAAACTTCTTAAAGTGCTGTAAACAGCTTGTTTTGAGTTCAAAAGATAAAAATCAGTGAAAGAACACTCACAACTCCATCTCAAACCCAAAGACGAAGCAAAAAAAAATTTAAAAGGCTCAACAGTTCGAAAATGGGTTTGAAGAAAAAGGCAACAAAACTTCTAAAAATTGAACCAAAAATCCGTTTAGATACCTTGCTCGTTAACACGGTGGCTCTGATACCACTTGTAGGTCACCAAAACCCAGCAACCCTCGGGATTTATATGGAATTTGCTCTCTTCTCTCCTTTATTTGTTTTCTTGATAGAACAGTGAGAGAGAGAGAGGTGGCGGCTGCTCCTTTCAAGTGGGTTCTTTGATTCAATGAAGAATCATCACAAGTGGAAGCCCTAACCCACTTTTATGCCAATATTTTGGCATAATTACACTTTTGGTCCCTAGACAAACTAAACATCTAATATAATGAGCCTAAGTCTAAAACAACAATACAAATAAATATTTCAAGTATACAAAGACCCAAAAGACTAAAAGAATACAACTAAAAATATTCCTAACAAATGTCCTGAAGACAACCTTCATGCTTTGAAGAGGGAGAGCTACCTAAATGCCAACAAGCGCATGGACACAAAAGAGTTGTTTACATACCTGTTCCAAAGGTTCAGTAGACCTAACTGATCCTAACCCAGGAACAAACCCCGAGTGTATGTGAGGGTATTGAGCGTATCACGGTGACATCCTTACAACTCAACCACAAACTATCCGGGCCATAACCATATAGGTACAGGACTGATTTATCAGATCCCGGGTAGAAGACGCTTCATCTGGTCCAAAGGCGCATGCACGACCCTTCCTAGCTACTCATTTGTCTCCCTAAAGACAGATGTTTCAATATCTCACGGGGAACCGCATATGCTATCACCGTTTCATTTGGAAGCGGGAGATATTGAACAAAGTGGTCCACAGCCCCACACCACGATTTTTCTTGAACACGTAAATATCTAGTGTGTCCTCATAGCCTAAATATTTTTTCAATTTTTCTAAGACACATACATTCTTTTACACACATATTGCAGGTCTACGTGACCATGCCAGAACTTCTGTAGACGCATCATTAAATGATGTGCTTCTATGATCAGAAGGAAGTCCTGCCGTTGCAACATAAAAACAACAACGGTAGCAGCCATCTTCTGGAGCACGACTCTAGAACGATGTCAACGGGATGCCTATGTGGCCCCGTAGTCCCTTCAAATGCAAGTCTGTGTGACTTTGCATCAACGACCAAGAGTGACATCAAGGGATGTTTCACGATGATCGGTCGTCTGTCCCGTTTTCAGGTACTTCATCCGGAATTCAACGCCAACACGTTCAGCGTCCACTCAGGTTCACCTTGATCACACATCATGACGATACAAATGAATCGCCATGAGGGGGAGAAGTATATCAAGGAGGCCAAGCATGTGAAATCATTAAAGAAGCCAAGCTTTCAACGCACGTGCTGAATCACAACAAACAAGACCTCTCTCCATGGTTCGAGCGTACACGATACGTCAATGCTGACGATCCGCGCGACTCTGATATATGCAAGAAGGTGACGAATATTCAAGTTGCAAAGAAGAAAAAGAGGGTGCATGTAAATAGGGGGAGACTGAAGATTCTCCAGATGCTCTTAGCTATTTTCTTCAAACAACAACAGAAGACCCTGTCAAATTCAAATTTGAACACAAAGGCAGAGATTTTAAAAAGGGGGAGATTGTTAGGAATCTTTTCTGCTGCAAAGGGGGAGATTGTTAGGAATCTTTCTACTGCAAAGCGGGAGATTGTTAGAAATCTCTTAGTTGTGTTCAAATGATGATGAAGACTGAAGATTATCAAAGACAAAGACAACCGGCGCTTCAATGACAATTGAACACTAAGGGGGAGATTGTTAGGAATATTTTCTAGTGTTCAATAATCATGTTATCTTTGTCTAGGGACTTAATTGTATTTTATGTAAATATAGGGACTAAAGTGTAAATATACCAAAGTAGGCTTTGATATATATAGGGCAAGTGTGTGTAAAATACACATAACTTGAGTAAGAGCTTTCTCTCACTAGAATATCTCTCTCACCATCATCATTAATTAGGGCTTAATTGTAGAGAGAGAAAGGGATTGCTTGTAGAGAAAGCTTGGTGATTAATGAAGATTGATTGATAATTACCCAAGTCTTCCGCGCGTTAATTACAAGGTAATTCTTCATCAATCTATTCTCAAGTTCTTCGTTGGATGTGAAAATCTGTGACTGACAAAATTAAATATTAATATTAATTAATATATATTTTCTATATTTGGTATATTTAAATATATAATATCCAATATAAATATATTTAATAATTTCGAAATTAATACTATATTAAAATCGAAAAATATATATATATCCAATATATATATTTTATTTAATCCCAAATTAAATATTATTATTTTTCTAAAACAATAATAAAGATTTAAATCACATTTAAATCATATACTAAATATTAAATATCCAATATAATATTTCCAAAATATTTCTTGAGGTGAAAAGACCATTTTACCCCCTCACGCGATTTTACTACATTTTCGGCCATTTAGGGTTTCGGCCAAGCCCAAAACCCTATTCTCTCAATCCAGGTCTCAGCCTGCTCTATTCTCATATTATCGTTGTGTCGGTTGCCTTTTTTAAGCCCGACTCTCTTGGTTCGTCTCAATCGGCTCTGGGAGGAATCCAGGAGTTCGGTATTCACCTAGCCAGCCCCGTGGTACCGAACCGATTCCGAGTTGAGTACGAATAGGTATTATCACGAACCGACTATAGATTATCGTACTACGTATAAACCCTTTACGTTTGTCCCGGTCGAGTGAAAGTCACGCGTAGTCGAACTTACAGAACTCGACTCTATGATGTTCGTGTCGGTGCCTTTTACCAAAACTGCCCTCCACGACACTTGTGAGTCAGTTTTATGCTCTGGCCAGAGGCTTAGGTAAATTCCCGCACATCGAAACTGCATAGGACGTTAACCTTGAATTTAATCAAGGCTGTAAATCCCGCTCCGCGGTTTAATCGGCAATCACGTTGAAAGGTCAAGACCGCATTTTGCCGCTGACCCATGCTACATGCAATTCGGGCCTAGCAAACTAGTGACAAATCAAGACCTTAAGACCAACCCCGAGTTAACCCTTTCGGTCTAAGGTTCACGTAGACTACTATAGTCAATCGAACGATCAGAGACTTTACCAGCGTGTGATCGTTCGATTACGAGTCAGTGTCCAAATACAGACAATCCCCTGATTCGTCTTGTATCAATGTCACGAGCTCCCACTTCCCAAGTGAATGGTTGGCACAACCATTTTGGACCCGTCGACAGACAAGTCGTACTCGTCAATCCAGTCACCCTACTGGAGACTAAGACTTGTGGACTTAATTTAATATTACAGTATGTCAGCTTACTGGCGCCCCCTCTCTGTCCCCACAGAATCAGTAACTGAACTGTAAATATTGGAGTTTTATTAATTCGTCTTATTACCCGACTGCAAGGTTAATTTATTTAGACGAAATAATAATCTGCCTTTTTATTGTTTGTTATGCTAAAATCGACAATAAACAAACAATAATAATTTCATTATCAAATAATTCAATTACAAATGTTAAACATATCAAGATTACACAAATGCCCCCGTACTATCTAATCCTCGTACGGCATCTAGGGCATAAACCTCAACAATTTTTATTTCATGGATATGGGTGTTGATAATTCGCATGATTCTGCTCAGATATTATTTGGTAGAGCATTCATGAAAACTGCTAAACTTAAGGTTGATGTTGATAAGGGTATTTTGACACTAGAATTCGATGGTGAACTTGTCACTTTTAATGTTTTTGAAGCCATGAAATATCCTAATGACTATGAGTCCGTTTGTTGCATGAGTGTGATTGATATTATTGTACATGATCAGTTTGAGCATATTACTACTACTGATGAGTTAGATTTTGTTCTAAAGCACATCAAAACAGAGAAGGATGCATCAAAAGAGAACATTGAAGGAATAAAGGAAGCAATCATGTCTCTTAGTTCTATCATATCTCTACCGTTCAGGTCAGCGCCTCCCATTTTAAAATTACCCCCTAATCTGGAAAGAATTCTTCCTTCTCTTGAGCAGGCTCCCGATTTGGAACTTAAAGCATTGCCAGAAAATATGAAGTACGTGTTTTTGGGCGAGAACAAGACTTTACCCGTCATCATCGCGAATGACCTAACGATGGATCAAGAAGATGAGTTGCTGAAATTATTAAAAGATCACAAGACAGCCATAGGATGGACGTTAGCAGATATAAAGGGAATCAGCCCAGTGCTTTGCAGGCATCGTATCCTCCTTGAGACCGATTCCAAGCCAACAAGAGATCCTCAACGTAAGCTAAATCCAGCCATGAAAGAGGTGGTAATGAAAGAAATTCTTAAACTGTTAGATTTAGGTATTATTTATCCGATATCTGATAGTGAATGGGTTAGCCCAGTTCATGTGGTTCCAAAAAAGAGTGGTTTGACCTTAGTTGAGAATGATAAAAATGAGCTAGTACCTACGTGAGTGCAAAATGGGTGGAGAATGTGCATAGATTTTAGAAAGTTAAATGCAGCCACAAGAAAAGATCATTTTCCACTCCCGTTTATTGATGAGATGCTCGAAAGACTCGCAGGTAAACATTTCTTTTGTTTTCTCGATGGATATTCTGGTTATTATCAAATTGTTGTTGCTAAAGAAGATCAAAAAAAGACTACGTTTACATGCCCATTTGGAACTTTTGCATAGAGACGCATGCCTTTTGGATTATGTAATGCACCTGCACATTTCAACGTTGCATGACTAGCATTTTTTCTGACATGATTGAGAATTGCATTGAGATTTTCATGGATGACTTTACTGTATATGGTAATTCTTTTGATCATTGTCTAGGTCACTTATCTAAGGTATTGAAACGCTGCATTGAGACTAATCTCGTGTTGAATTATGAAAAATGTCATTTCTTGGTTAAGGAAGGTATAGTCTTAGGACATATCATATCATCTAGGGGTATTCAAGTAGATAAGTCAAAAGTTGATTTAATTGCTACCCTACCTTATGCTGCTAACGTGCGAGAGGTGTGTAGTTTTCTTGGCCATGCAGGTTTTTATAGGCGCTTTATCAAGGATTTCTCCAAGATAGTGCAACCGTTGTCGAGATTGTTGCACATGATGTCCCTTTCACCTTTGATGGAGAATGCAAGGAAGCGTTCGACACATTAAAGAAGATGCTCACGACTGCCCCAGTAGTCCAACCACCGAAATGGGATGAACCTTTCGAGCTCATGTGTGATGCTAGCAAATACGCCGTGGGAGCTGTTCTTGGACAAAGAAATGGACGCAAGAGTCATGTGATATACTATGCATCAAAAACCCTCAATCCCGCTCAATGCAATTACACGACGACAGAAAAAGAGCTTCTAGCTATTGTTTTTGCTTTTGATAAATTTAGATCTTACTTGTTATGATCTAAAGTCATAGTTTATTCTGATCATGCAGCTTTGAAGTATCTTTTGTCAAAGAAGGAATCTAAACCAAGGTTACTACTGTAATACCTGTAAATTTTAAACACGGGATTTTGATATAATTAATAGTGAAAAGACTTAGAAAATTTGGATATTATGTGAATGAAGGATAGGGTCGAAATTCGGGTGATGGCAAGCTTCAAGGATAAACCCGAAAAATTACGGTTAAGGAGGAAAAACTTTGATGGGCTGAAAAATAATTAGGCCCAAAAGGACTGAATGGCCCAATGGCCAAAATTGTTTGCAATGAAGAAAGATACGTTGCTAACACCTATGAGGTTTCTTCAAAAGGAGGAAAGACACGCACTTGCATGCTTAGCATAAAACCACTCGTAGGTAATGATATAGTTTAAAAAGGATAAGAAAGAAAATTTATCTCTTATCACTCGAGCTAAGCAGAAAAGAAAAGAAGAAGAAGGAGAAGCAAATAGCTGTCAGACACAAGGATTTCTAGCTAAAAACAGTCCAGAAAATTCGTAAGATAGCTAGGACGTGAGGTACGGGTGAGTAGCGGCTGGTGGCGGTGACTCCACGGGCTTTTGGGGGCGGATGCAGTACATGGGACGCGACCTGTGGAGGCGTAGGATTGTTTTGGTATTTTGGGGCTTCGGCCCGCTGTAAAGACCTTTGTAAAACAACTCTTTTATATATTGTATAATATGCACGGCTTTTGTAAAACAAAGTATTTATATCATATATATTATTTTGTTTAAAAATGTGTTTTTGTAAAATGGGCTTTCCGCGGCTTTCGTTGCGAAAACCCGCCAACTATTTATATTAAAAAGTGGGGTTGGGGTCGCCACAGGTGGTATCAGAGCATAGGCTTTAGATTCTGAAGACTGTCCATGTACTGCTGCCCAAAAGCCGGGAGAACCAGCCGCGCCTAATATTTACAAGATGCCTAGAGGACGACCGAGACGTGAATATGTTGAGGAGTCGAGCCAAAGAGGCGAGCCCGAAACCCCTACACACGAACATGATACTGTCAATAGACTGACCGAACTGATTCAGCGTCAGTCGGAGCAGATTAATAACCTTATACACCATCGAAGCTCGTCGGAGCATCGTCCTTCCCCGCAGCCCGACCGAGTAGAAATAATCGGGGAGCGATTCCGAAAACTGAATCCTCCCATCTTTACCGAGGCCGCCAGCCCTGCGGTGGCTGATGACTGGATAGGCACTATAGAGGACATGTTCATCTATAGCAGAGTGCCTGATAATGAGAAAGTACTTTGCGCCGTTTCCCTCCTACGGGAGAACGCGCGCTATTGGTGGAACACTGTAAAGGTGTTGGAAGACCCAATCACCACGACGTGGGACAGGTTCAAGGAGCTGTTCTTCACCAAATATTTCACCGCTCATGAACAGGAGCAGCGTATGCTCCAATTCATGAATTTACGACAAGGAAGCATGCCGGTGGCGGAATACATCCGTCGTTTTGAAGAATTGTCCCGTTTTGCCCCGTTTCTCGTGGCAACTAACACCCTGAAGGTGACTCGATTCATTCAGGGACTCAAGCCCGAAATCTATCGGGATTTGAGCATAGCCGGCGCGCGACAACTGGAGTTCATGCAAGTTACCGAACGCGCCTTAATTGCCGAGCAAGCAGAGCGGGTAGTTGTGGAAGCCCAAGAAGCGAGGAAAAGGAGGGAGAATCAGCCAGGCGGAGGGGGAAACAAGAAGCGCCAATTCTTTGGCAAATGGCAGTCTAGCCAAGGAAACCGACCAGGCCAACAAAACTGGCGCCCGAGGCCGAATCAAGGGCCGACAAATATCTCCAATCGAGCTCAGAATGTTACGCCCCAATGCCAGCAATGCGGGCGCTATCACTTTGGGGTCTGCTACGGAGTGAGGCAACCTCCACAGTGCTACCAATGCGGAAAGATTGGGCATTTCGCTAGGGCATGCCCAGAGAGACAACCTCTGGTGCAAAATCAACCCCAACAGTTGATCCGACCTCCACCGGTACCAGCACGAGTCTTCACATTAACAAAAGAGGAGGCGGAGACAAACCCAGATGTAGTGACGGGTACGATGAATATCTTTCACATGTCTACATCTATCTTAATTGACTCAGGAGCCACACATTCTTTTGTGTCGGCTGAGTTTGTGAAAAAGGTGGGAATATATCCTACCCAATCTAAAACTGATTATTTAGTTAGTTTGCCACATGGGAACCCGACCCGAACCAATTTAGTGATAGAAAAGTACCCAGTAAATATGGAGGGTAGGGAATTGTTAGTCGATCTAATTGTAATCCCGATGAATGATTACGACATCATATTCGGGATGGATTGGCTTTCGAAATACGGAGCCATGATTGATTGTTCTAAGAAAATCGTGAGGTTCCAATCACCCGAGGGAGGAGAGTTCGTGTTTTGGGGAAAGGCGAGCAAGGATAGAATTCCTCAAATATCTGCCCTGAAGGCCCGACGACTTGTTAACTCGGGTTGCGAATTCTATCTTTGTTCTGCCATGAAGGCCGAGGAATCTCCTCTTTTGAGACTCGAGGAGGTTCCGATTGCGAATGAATACCCCGACGTGTTTCCCGACGACCTTCCAGGTTTACCTCCTGATAGAGAGATCGAATTCAAAATCGATCTTGTGCCTGGGGCTGCCCCGATATCGAAAGCCCCATATCGATTAGCGCCGAACGAGCTACGGGAACTGAAAGAACAGTTGGAAGAGTTGTTGCAGAAGGGATTCATCCAACCGAGCTTCTCTCCATGGGGAGCACCGGTTCTTTTCGTTCGAAAGAAAGACGGGTCGATGAGATTGTGCATCGATTATCGTGAGCTAAATAAGATCACGATAAAGAATAAGTATCCGTTGCCGAGGATTGATGACTTGTTTGATCAATTGCAAGGAGCAACGGTATTCTCTAAGATCGACCTGCGCTCTGGGTATCATCAGTTAAAGATCCGTGAGGCAGACGTTCCGAAAACCGCATTCAGCACGAGGTACGGCCATTACGAGTTTCTGGTCATGCCTTTCGGGTTGACAAATGCACCAGCTGCTTTCATGGATCTGATGAATCGGGTATTCAAGAATTTCCTAGACTGCTTCGTGATCGTCTTTATAGATGATATCCTTATTTATTCAAAGACGAAAGATGAACATGAAGAACACCTAAAAACAATTCTAGGAATTTTACGGGAGAAGCAGTTATTCGCAAAATTCAAGAAATGCGAATTTTGGTTGACAGAAGTGGCCTTTCTGGGACACATTATTTCTGGAGACGGGATTTCGGTGGATCCTAGTAAGATTGAAGTAATTAAGAATTGGCCACGACCAACCACTCCCACGGAAATTAGAAGTTTTCTCGGGCTTGCTGGATATTATCGGAAGTTCATCAAAGATTTTTCCAGCATTGCCTCAACACTCACCAATTTGACGAAGAAGAATGTTCCGTTTAAATGGACGGAATCGTGTGAGCAAAGCTTCCAAGAACTGAAAAAGAGACTAACGACCGCTCCGGTTTTAGCAATACCGTCAGGAACTGAAGGATTTTCGGTGTATACGGATGCCTCGAAGAGTGGCTTGGGATGCGTGCTAATGCAGAACGGGAAGGTAATTGCCTATGCCTCCCGACAACTAAAGGAGTACGAGAAAAACTACCCCACGCACGATCTGGAACTCGCAGCCGTGGTATTCGCCCTGAAGATCTGGCGACATTACCTCTACGGAGAAAGATGCGAGATTTTTACGGATCACAAGAGCTTGAAGTACTTCTTCACCCAAAAGGAGTTAAATATGAGGCAACGACGATGGCTTGAGTTGGTGAACGATTACGAATGCGTGATCAATTATCATCCGGGTAAAGCCAACGTAGTCGCAGATGCTTTGAGTCGTAAAGCCGTGAGTGCGGAGCTGTGCCAGATTGGAGTAGAGGTGATCAACTTCGGTGAAGTCGAAGCGAGAATGGAAGCACTAACGCTCAAACCAACATTGTTGGAACAAATCACTAAGGCCCAAAAGGAAGATGATCTTTATGTGAAGATTAAAGGGGAACAAAACAAAAGCACTACGGCGGATTTTGAAATCCGAGGAGACGGGAGCTTACGATAAAACGGCCGTCTGTATGTGCCAAATAAGGAAGAACTCCGATTTAAAGTATTGACGGAGGCACATACTACACCATACTCTGTACATCCTGGTACGACGAAAATGTATCAGGATTTACGAGTTAACTATTGGTGGCCGGGGATAAAGAAAGATGTTGCCGCCTATGTAAATCAATGCCTGACTTGCCAACAGATTAAGGCGGAACACCAAAGGCCGGCAGGAATGTTACAACCGTTAACGATTCCTGAATGGAAGTGGGACCATATAACAATGGATTTCGTCGTTGGACTGCCAAAGACTATGAAAGGCCACGACGCAATTTGGGTAATTGTCGATAGATTGACGAAATCTGCCCATTTCCTGCCAATCAATAAAACATATTCCATGGAGAAGTATGCGGAATTATATACTCAAGAGATTGTTCGACTCCATGGAATCCCAATTTCGATCATTTCAGATCGGGACTCGAGGTTTCTGTCTAACTTCTGGGGAAGTTTACAAAAGGCTATGGGGACCAAGTTGTCTTTCAGTTCAGCTTATCATCCCCAGACAGACGGACAATCTGAACGGACGATCCAAACACTAGAAGATATGTTACGAGCATGCGTGCTAGATTTTAAAGGAAATTGGAGCAAATACCTTCCGCTGATCGAATTCTCGTACAACAACAGCTTTCAGGCTACGATCGGAATGGCGTCGTATGAAGCTTTGTACGGGCGTAAATGTCGATCCCCAGTTCATTGGGACGAGATCGGTGAACGAGCGCTACTAGGTCCCGAAATGGTTCAAGAAATGACGGAAACTGTTGCAAAGATTCGAGAGAGAATGCAAACAGCCCAAAGTCGTCAGAAAAGCTACGCTGATAAACGACGAAGGCCGTTAGAATTCGCGGAGGATGATTGGGTATTCTTGAAGATATCCCCAATGAAGGGCGTGAAGCGGTTCGGACGCAAAGGAAAGTTGAGTCCGAGGTATATAGGCCCTTTCAGAATCCTGAAACGAATCGGCGAGGTCGCTTATCAACTTGAATTACCGACGTCTTTAGATCAGGTTCACGACGTCTTCCACGTATCAACATTACGAAAATACATTGCGAACCCAAGCCAGGTGGTGGAGAACGAATTTCTTTATCAACAGTTGAAGCCAGACTTAAGTTACGAAGAAAGGCCAGTAGAGATTTTGATGCAAGAAGTAAGGCAACTTCGGAATAAAAGTATTCCATTAGTTAAAATACTGTGGCGGAATCAATTGAAGAAGCCACTTGGGAGCGAGAGGACGATATGAGAAATCGTTATCCCGAATTATTCCAATCGGTGTAATTTCGGGGACGAAATTCTTTTAAGGGGGGAAGGATGTAATACCTGTAAATTTTAAACACGGGATTTTGATATAATTAATAGTGAAAAGACTTAGAAAATTTGGATATTATGTGAATGAAGGATAGGGTCGAAATTCGGGTGATGGCAAGCTTCAAGGATAAACCCGAAAAATTACGGTTAAGGAGGAAAAACTTTGATGGGCTGAAAAATAATTAGGCCCAAAAGGATTGAATGGCCCAATGGCCAAAATTGTTTGCAATGAAGAAAGATACGTTGCTAACACCTATGAGGTTTCTTCAAAAGGAGGAAAGACATGCACTTGCATGCTTAGCATAAAACCACTCGTAGGTAATGATATAGTTTAAAAAGGATAAGAAAGAAAATTTATCTCTTATCACTCGAGCTAAGCAGAAAAGAAAAGAAGAAGAAGGAGAAGCAAATAGCTGTCAGACACAAGGATTTCTAGCTAAAAACAGTCCAGAAAATTCGTAAGATAGCTAGGACGTGAGGTACGGGTGAGTAGCGGCTGGTGGCGGTGACTCCACGGGCTTTTGGGGGCGGATGCAGTACATGGGACGCGACCTGTGGAGGCGTAGGATTGTTTTGGTATTTTGGGGCTTCGGTCCGCTGTAAAGACCTTTGTAAAACAACTCTTTTATATATTGTATAATATGCACGGCTTTTGTAAAACAAAGTATTTATATCATATATATTATTTTGTTTAAAAATGTGTTTTTGTAAAATGGGCTTTCCGCGGCTTTCGTTGCGAAAACCCGCCAACTATTTATATTAAAAAGTGGGGTTGGGGTCCCCACAACTACGGTGGGTCCTTCTACTTCAGGAGTTCGATTGGGAGATCAAGGATCGAAAAGGAGCAGACAACTCAGTTGCAGACCACTTGAGCCGGCTTGTGCGTGCAGAGGACCCCTTACCCATCACTGAGTTTTTCCCCGATGAGCACTTATTCTCAATGCAAGGTAAAGAAGGTATGAAACCATGGTTTGCGGATATGGTAAATTTTCTTGTCACGGGAGAACTACCCCATACTTTGAGTATTGCTAAGAAAAGAAAAATTAAAAGTGATTCGAAATACTTTTTGTGGGATGAACCATATTTGTGGAAAATAGGATCTGATCAGATTATTCGTAGATGTGTGCCTGATCATGAAATTCATTCTATACTCTCTCATTGTCATAGTTATGCATGTGGTGGACATTTTGGCCCGAAAAGGACTGCAAGAAAAGTTTTAGACTGTGGCTTTTATTGGGAAACTTTGTTCAAAGATGCTAAAAATTTTTGTAGAAGCTGCGACAAATACCAACGGATTGGGAATATTTCTTCTAGAGATCAAATGCCCCAAAACCCTATACTAGCTTGCGAAATCTTTGATGTTTGGGGCCTAGATTTCATGGGACCATTCCCAAGTTCGTTTGGTTGTTTATATATTTTGCTTGCGGTAGATTATGTATCGAAGTGGGTGGAAGCAAAGGGAACTAGGACTAATGATTCTAAGGTTGTTGCAGGTTTTATCAAGTCTAACATCTTTAGCAGGTTTGGAACTCCAAGAGCGATCATTAGCGATCAAGATACCCATTTTTGCAATAGATCCATTGAAGCTTTACTGCGTAAATATGGAGTGCATCACAGAATTGCTACTACTTACCATCCACAAACAAACGGGCAAGCCGAGGTGTCCAACCGGGAGATCAAAGGCATTTTAGAGCGGACTGTCAGCCCAAATCGTAAAGATTGGAGTTTGAGATTGGACGATGCTCTTTGAGCATACCGTACTGCTTACAATACTCCGATTGGAATGTCCCCATATCGCTTGGTATTTGGTAAGTTTTGTCATTTACCTGTTGAAATTGAACATCGTGCTTTTTGGACAGTTAAACAATGCAACTGGGATACTGAAAAAGTGGGAGAACAAAGGAAGCTTCAGCTGCAAGAATTAGAAGAAATTCGACTTGACGCATATGAGAATGCACGAATCTACAAGGAACGTACTAAGAACTTTCATGACAAGCTCCGGCATCACAAGAACTTTATGGTAGGCCAAAAAGTTTTACTTTTTGATTCTCGTCTGAAATTCATGCCAGGTAAGCTTAAATCTAGATGGACTGGTCCTTTTATTATTGAGAATATTTTTCCTTCGGGTGCTATCGAAATAAAAAGTTTCGACACTAACAAAATTTTCAAGGTGAATGGTCACAGGCTAAAACCTTTTCCTGATCCCATGGAGATCTCAACTGTGGAGCAAACTCATTTTAGCAAACCCGCTTATATGCAAAACCCATAAGAACGAGTGATATGTCTAGCCAAAGACGTAAAAGAAAGGCGCTTATTGGGAGGCAACCCAATATTTCCCAGTTTTATTTTCTTTGTTTCGTTATTTATGTTTTTTGTTGCAGCCATGATGAAGTGAAGCTGTGATCTTAAAGGTGATTAACTACAACGAACAATGGTGAATGATCCTCCTCGGTGCACACACAAACTTCGTCATCCTTCACCGAATGCCTTGATCCACAAATTCAGGGGAGTTTTTCTTTCTATTTAATCTCTTTGGCATTCGACATTTCTCTTTACATTGAGGACAATGTAGAATTTAGGTGTGGGGGAGGGTGAACGTTGCATGTTAGCATTTTCTGAAACATCTCTGATTTTAAGTAAATCGATATGAATTATGAGATAAGAAAGGCATCTATGATTAGCGATTTGGTATTAGGATGATTACACTTTTCCGTGATTGATTTGAAGAATGAATGTGCATGAGTTGACACAAAACCTTCTTATAAAAGTGAGATTTGAGCCCCAAAAAAAAAAAAAAGAGCATTTTATATCTGTGCTCGATTTGTTTCAAGAGAGTATCACATATGGTTTGAATATTCTATAACTTGCTTTGTTATACATGTTGATATCACAAGTGATTTTTTGTGTACAAAAGTGATGAAGGCATTTAGGATTAAGCCCATGGCCTCACATTGATCCTACCTTTAATATTAACCGCTAGTGAGCCAATTTGAGCCTTAACCTTGAAATTCCCAGATTTCACACCCAACATATAATTCGAGATTGATTCATCACATATTATTGAACTCAAGCATAGATTTGATCTAACCTTAATCGATATGCGCGCGGAAGCTCGGGATTAAATCATAATCAAATCTTCATTGAATCATAAATCATCTCATACATTGATCCTCAAGCTCTCTCTTCACATAAACCCTAATCTAGAATTATGAGAGAGATATTTTGATAATGAGAGAATTTCTACCTTGAGTTCTGTGTATTCTACACACACTCAACCTATATATACCAAAGCATATTTTGGTATATTTTCAATCTAGTCCCTATATTTACATAAAATACAATTTAGTCCCAAGACAAAGATAACATAATTATTGAACACTAGAAAATATTCCTAACAATCTCCCCCTTAGTGTTCAATTGTCATTGAAGCGCCGGTTGTCTTTGTCTTTGATAATCTTCAGTCTTCATCATCATTTGAACACAATAGACAGATTCCTAACAATCTCCCACTTTGTGTTCAACTTTGAATTTGACACGGCCTTTGTTGCTGTTTGAAGAAAATAGCTGAGAGCATCTGGAGAATCTTCAGTCTCCCCCAATTTACATGCACCCTCTTTTTCTTCTTTCCAACTTGAATATTCGTCACCTTCTTGCATATATCAAAGTCGCGCGGATCGTCAGCATTGACTTGTCGTGTATGCTCGAACCATGGAGAGAGGTCTTGTTTGTTGCGGTTCAGCACGTGCGTTGAAAGCTTGGCTTCTTTAATGAGTTCACGTGCTTGGCCTCCTTGATATACTTCTCCCCCTCATGGCGATGCTTTTGTATCGTCATGCTGTGTGATCAAGGTGAAACAGAGTGTTCGCTGAACGTGTTGGCGTTGAATTCCAGATGAAGTACCTGAAAACGGGACAGACGACCGATCATCGTGAGACATCCCTTGATGTCACTCTTGGTCGTTGATGCAAAGTCAAACAGACTTGCATTTGAAGGGACAACGGGGCCACATAGGCATCCCGTTGACATCGTTCTAGAGTCGTGCTCCAGAAGATGGCCTGATACCGTTGTTGTTTTTATGTTGCAACGGCAGGACTTCCTTCTGATCATGGAAGCACATCATTTAATGATGCGTCTACAGAAGTTCTGGCATGGTCACGTGGACCTGCAATATGTGTGTAAAAGAATGTATGTGTCCTAGAAAATTTTAAAAGATATTTTGGCTATGAGGACACACTAGACATTTACGTGTTCAAGAAAGTCGTGGTGTGGGCTGTGGACCACTTTGTTCAATATCTCCCGCTTCCAAATGAAACGGTGATAGCATATGCGGTTCCCCCGTGAGATATTGAAACATCTGTCTTAAGGGAGACAAATGAGTAGTTAGGAAGGGTCGCGCATGCGCCTTTGGACCAGATGAAGCGTCTTCTACCCGGGATCTGATAAATCAGTCCTGTACCTATATGGTTATGGCCCGGATAGTTTGTGGTTGAGTTGTAAGGATGTCATCGTGATACGCTCAATAGCCTCACATACACTCGGGATTTGTTCCTGGGTTAGGATCAGTTGGGTCTACTGAACCTTTGGAACAGGTATGTGAACAACTCTTTTGTGTCCATGCGCTTGTTGGCATTTAGGTAGATCTCCCTCTTCAACAGCATGAAGGTTGTCTTCAGGGCATTCCCTTTCAAGCTCTAGCGCTATTTTTAGGTAACACTCCCCCTAAATACTTGCGCTAATTCTAATGTGATGCCCGTGTTCCCCCTGAATAGATGCGCTTTTTGAGAAATTGCATATTACGAAGAAATCAAGCGCCTTTTTGTATTTGAAGTGACACTCCCCAATAAATATGCCCTTTTGCACTTATAAATATCACTCCCCCTCGAACATATACGCTTTTTATATTAGAACTATGATAATATGCTCTTTTGAAATTCACGCGCCTAATCTATCTATCTATCAACTCCCCCAAAAAGAATATAGAATATGAAAATCAAGAACTTAAGATATAGAGTTTGACTCCCCTGAAATTCAAGCGCACTTTGAATTTTGAAATCGGCTCGGCCTTCTTTGAACATTGTAGCTCAGTTTTTTTTTATTTTTTTTTTATGGCCTTTTCTTTCGCTCTTTTTTTTTATAGCCTTTTCTTTTTTTATTATTTATTGGCCTCTTTTTTTTATGGCTTTTTCCTTTTTTTTTTTTATAACAGAAAAATAAAAAGAAAAAAAATGTCAAATCAAGAGCTTTGGAATAGTCTTGATTTGGTGTGTTTGCTCACGTCACATACCGATCACGAGTGTGGAGCAAACCAAATACCACACGTGTCGGGGTCGTGTGGAGCAAACCAAATACCATGTATGATCGGGACCTGCAAAACAAATTATCGGGACTTTGGTACCCATTTTCGGACGATTGCTCCACATGTATGGTCGGTATGCGATGATGAGGTCAAAAGAAGAGGTCAAAAGACAAGACAAGGAGGAAATTCATTTAGGACTCAGGCAAATGCACTAAGCCCCACAAAGATAATCCATGCCGAATTGAAGATTGAACACAAAGGGGGAGATTGTTAGGAATATTTTATTATGTTCAATTAATTATAATTATCTTTATTGTGTATTTATAAAGATTCTCTTTATAAGAGGCTTAGTGTAATTGGTCTTTGTTAGGGGCCCAAGTATTATATACCAACTTGTGGTATAAATACTAAAACCCTAACACATAATAAAGTGTGTTTTGTGTGAAAATAGTCTAGAGAGAGAGAGAGAGCCACCCAACACTCTCAAGAACACACACACCCCACGTACACTAATTCTTCCCATCAAACGTGGTTTAAATCGTCCCTAAGTTAGGTTGTTAGGATAGAAAGGCTACCAACAAGTGGTATCAGAGCCAAACGCGTTAGGATTTGTGCGATTTCTCTGAAAATTTTGGAATTTTTATTGTTCTTCAGCTCGAAAAGTTTTTCCATTGTTCTTGAGTTTTTGGGTTTATTTTACTGATTTTACAAGCTCAAGAGCTAAATAGGTTGTTTTCGAGTGATTTTTAGTGCTTACCCAACATTTTTCAGTTGATTTGAGTGAGATTTAGGTAGAAATCGAATAGGAAACTCGTCATATTTTCTGCAGAAATGATTTCCGGGTGGATGAATGCAACAGTTCTCTGAAATTCGGACAGTTTACACCCGAATTTCACCCGAATTTTTTAAAACTCGGCGAAGTTTAAACTTACCCGAATTTACCCGAATTTCTTAAAACTCGGCGAATTTTTAATTCTACCCGAATTTTACCCGAAATTCCTTTTTCGGCGAAAATCTCTGTGCGAGAACACCCGAATTTTAAGATTTTTGGACAGAATTTTAATTTACCCGAAATCTCCTACCCGAATTTCCTTCTCTGCGAATTTTAAGACATACTCGAATTTGGGACTTACCCGATTTTGGAACTTACCCGAATTTCTACCTACCCGAAAATTCACTAAATAGGTTGTTTTCGATCACCAAAAATTTTCGTCCCCCCCTCGGAATAAAAAGGCTTTAATTAGCAAAAAAAAAAAAAAATTCACTATACTTGGAGGAAAATTTTTTATACATCATTTGATAGAGAAAAATTTTCTAAGTCCAACGGACATAGTCTATTTTACACTTTTTCCGAAACTTTTCAAAATAAATTTTCCGGGCCCAAAATTTTCGGTATAGAAAACTTTTTCGACAATTTTTGAAGGCAAATCCACTATACGCGTCAACGATCACGTATCCAACAATCAACTTAGGTCGTATTTGGCATATTATAGAAAACGTTTTGGTAATTTTCCCGAAGTTTTCGAAATCATTCCAAAATTTTTAGGTGCAAACCAAAATATTTCGACACTTACTATCTTCGATACGTCACTATACTTTTTGATAAAACCAAACTTTTCGGAACTGAATTTCCAAAAGCCAAATTTTAAATTTTTAAATTAAAAAAATAATAATTATAATGGATGCTCAAGCTAGAAAAATTGAGGAATTAGAAGCAAGATTTGCTAATAATTACTATGTGTTGATTAAGCAACAAGAAGATCTAGCTTTCGCTAATGAGGATTTGGCTAACACAAAGTCAAAGGTCATTAGCTTAAGAACTAAGTTAGAAATTAGTGAAAAGAATGTCTGTGATATGACAAAAAGATTACGTTCTTGCGAAGATGAGCGAAATCATGTCTCATCAAAATATGAGATAATCTTAGAGGAACGGCGTATGTTTTACTCTAAGATTGAACTTTTAGAGAACGCTATTGCGAAAAGAAGTCAGGCAGATGAAAATCCCTCTTCTAACTTAGTGCCTTTAGGGGAAAATAATTTACATTCTAATAAACCTATCTCTAGTTGGAAAATTCCGGAGGTTGCTAGTAAAATTGCAGAATTGAATGCAACTCTGGAATCGGAAAGAGTAGGTTTCGGAGCAGAAAAGAAAAAGCTTTTAGAGGAGATTTTATATCTCAAAAATTTCCCGTCTTTACCTGTTTCCAATGATCTTTCAAAAGATACATCTTCCTCGAAACAGGTGAAGAAAAGCATCAATTTTCCTAAAACTGAGAAAGCTTTTACTAATAATTCTAAGTCAACTTTGACTGGCGCAGAAACGAAAAGTAAAAGCAATGCGCGTAAAAATGCCAAGGAACAAAAGAATATTAGGAAGGAGAAAGGAAAATCGACATTATTTTCAAAAATCAAGGACGAAATTGCTAAAGATCCTCCTTCTCCCGCTCCTATAAAAAAGGAAGTTCCTAAAGAAGAAGTTCCAAGCTCAAGCTGGCGAACTAATCAAACTTCCAAAATCTCTCATTCTTTAAAGAATGATAGAGATGGAATTGCTTACACGCACAAAAATACTTATTCTTCTAGTAAGCGAAATTCCATTAAAAATCATCATTATAGAGTGAATGATGTGAATTCTTGTAGGCAATACGACTCATCATCTGATGAAGCATATAGTGCGATAAGCTCGTATTCATACTTGAAATACCCGGTCCAGATTAAGTCTGAAAGACACCTTCTGCGACTGGCTAGGGAGAAAATCTTCAGATCTTCTAAACCTAGACACACATTCACCGGCGCTGAATCGTCATTTCCCTCTAAGGTTCACCAAACCTGGGTTCCTAAATCAGAAATCAAATTAAATAGGACTTTAAAGGATGATTTAGGATGTATATCTGAACAAAATGTGTATAAATTATTTTTTGCTAATCGGGGAGGACCCATCCAAAAATGGGTACCAAAGTCCCGTTAAAGTTTTGCAGGAGCCCAATCACGTGTGCTAATTCGACGATGGTTGCTCCACACGCGTGATTGGTATGAGACGAGAGCAACCACATACCCCGGTCATGAGTAGTAATTAGAAGATGGTTGCTCCATACTCATGATCGGTACGAGACGAGGGCAACCACAAAATTCCAGCATGCACGGTACTCGGGTTGCTCCACATGCATGACTGGTAAGAGACGCGAGCAACCGCATCCCTCATGTATGGCAATTTTACATAGTGGCTCCACATACATGATAAAGGGAAACGACGTGAGCAACTACGACTATATGTGGTACATTCTATCTTTTGAACTGAATTGCATAATACCACATTCATACATATTTTTAAAGTGGGTAAATTCTATATAAGCATTCCATAGTAAATTTTGGCATGCATATCGAGCTGAAAAGACAATATACCTACTTTAAAAATAATAGGGTACAATATAGCTATGCATGCTTCAAAAGGGCTTTTACTTTCAAATTTTTGCATGCATGCATACATGAGCCGAAATGCAAAATACCCTATTTTATAGGTACATTTTCATTATGCATACAATTTTAAAATTTTCGAGCCTTTCAAGTATGCATGTAAGCTGAATCGCAAAAATTACCTATCTTCTGTAGGAGCGTCAACGGTAGAAAACGTACATTTTAATATGCTTAGGTTAAAGAAAATTAATTCTTTAAGTATGCATCTGAACTGAAAAGAAAAAGACGTTATTTTCATCACGCTCATTTTTTTTGGGAGAAAATCTACATTTTAGGCGTGCATGCATTAAGGGGGAGTATCATTCCATATTTTCGAGGGGAGTACATTTTAAAGGGGAGAAAAACTCTTACGGTGGTGCACGATTTGAGGGGGAGGAACAAACAATATATATATATATATTATATATATATATACATATATAGTTATATAGCTATATAATATAATATAATATAATATAATATAATATAATATATAGTATATTATTCTATTATTATTACAATAAATATATATATATATATATGTATCTACAAAAAAAAACAGTAAAAAAAAAAAAAAAAAAAAGAAGGAAAAATCCTCTCATCATCAAGCTATTCCACCTCCCAGGACGGGCTTTAACAAAAAAACTCAACCCTCAAGAGTTCAAGAATCCTCAAAAGGCAAAGGTGACTTCATTGCGCTCATATTACGATGCACTCTACCGACCTGCTCCAACTTGCTGATCAAGCAGCACTCATCAAAATTGACGGATGCAGGAATCCTAGTTCCTATGGTTCAGTCAGACCAAATTGAACCTAACCCCGGAACGCAACCGAGTGTTAGTGACGATTCATGCGCATAAAAGCCGCCCCTATTTGGCAATTCTTGACAAGACCACAAAGCCGATGATACACAAATCCCTTACCTCACACAACATTCGGACTATCCCACATAGGTGCAGGTGCTGATTTTTATTAGCTCCCGGGTAGAAGTCGCCTCATTTGTTCCAATGGCGCATGCACAACCGAGCCTTACCCACTCATCGATCTCCCAATAGACCGATGTTTCATTAAATCACGGGGAGCCATGTAAGCTATCACCGCTTCACTTGGAAGCGGGAGATATTGAACTAAGTGGTAGTCAGCCCCACACCACTGAACTTTCTTGAACACATCGAGTCTAGGTGTCCTCACTATCTAAATGTTTTATAATTTTCTAGGACACATACACCTTTTCTAATCTGGACTTCATGACAAGATCAGAACTTCCAAAGACAAATCTCCTGTAGATGTGATTCCAGGATTGGAAGGAAGTCCTGCCGTTGCAACATCAATACAACAACAGAATCAGGCCATCGTCTCGAGCTAGTCTCTAGAACGATGTAAACGGGACGCCTATGTGGTCCCGGTTCTTCAAGCCCTGTCCTCACAGGCCACGTCTCGGAGTTTGTCTCTGAAGTCGTGTCGACGGATTGCCTTAGTGGCTCCGTCTGGTTATTACCATCACCGACCTGTCGTTTGTATCCTCCTAATCTTCCTACACAAGCATGCCGATCTCGTTAACACGAATCGCCATGAGGGGGAGAAGGGGACACGCATAAACAAACAGGTCGGACCACCCACCAATCTCCGCCGCGCTCACCATTCTGAAGTCGGGCTCCCCTGCACTTGAATGGAACATTCCAAAGGAGCCTAACACCCCATGCGTACCTTCTTTCGGAGCCAGACAAGCTTCCTCGAGGCCGAACCAAACAACTTCCTTCGAAGAAGGTGAATCCGGCGCCGTGAAGAAGAAGATTGGAGAAGACTTGACGACTGCCTTAGTGGCTACGTCAGGTTATTACCTAACCTGAGTTCCTACCAACGCCATCCTCCCGTCCCGACGACGTGATCTTCTTGCCAAAAATGATGCCTCATTTTGAGCCATCGCATGGTGATCTCCCCAACTCGATCTTCATGAGGGGGAGTAGTACTAAAGCAAAATGGGAGCAATACAACGACGAAAGTGCAAGATAGATCAGAAACGCTAAATCCTCAAGCGTCGTCAAATAATCAAGCGAACACCATGGACTACAAAGATCGAAGTTGCTGCCTCGTGTGCGTCTCTCCAAATTTCAAAGAGAACTTCTCAATCCCAACATAAGGTTGACCAAAAGTAGGGGGAGTTGCGGTATTATCGAAAGGAGATATCGAACACAAAAAGAAGAAATCTGGCAAGCGATTTCAAATCCCTTCCGGCATTTACGAGTCGAGCTTACAAAGAAGATTAAGAAGACCCGATGCCGAGAAGAGAGGATCAAGATATGGTGAGCTTGAAGATCTCCAAAATAAGAGATCAAAAGACAAGACAAGGAGGAAATTCCTTTAGGACTCAGGCAGACGCACTAAGCCCCACAAAGATAATCCATGCCAAATTGAAGATTGAACACAAAGGGGGAGATTGTTAGGAATATTTTATTGTGTTCAATTATTTAGAATTATCTTTGTAGTTGATTTATAAAGATTATCATTATAAGAGGCTTAGTGTAATTGGTCTTTGTTAGGGGCCCAAGTATTATATACCAAAATGTGGTATAAATACTTGAACCCTAACACATAATAAAGTGTGTTTTGTGTGAAACTCTAACTAGAGAGAGAAATTTAGAGAGAGAACCCCCCAACTTCTCAAGAACACACACACCCCACGTTCGATCCGATTCTTCCCATCTTAACGTGGTTAAAATCTTCATTAGTTAGATTGTTATGATAGAAAGGCTACCAACAGTTTACGAATGAAATATATTCGTAAACAGTAGATATGTGAAGGTTTACGATTGAAATTGATTCGTAAACAGGAACAATCTTAAAGTAAGGCCTTGAAGTTTACGAATGAGTGAGAGCCGTAAACAGTAGAATTGACAAATGATTAGTTTACGAATGATCTAAAGCTATGAACAGTAACTTTTGGAAAGTATCAGTTTACGGGTCTAAGTTTCTATGAAAAGGTTTTCGTAAATATTTTTAAAATGATTTACATAAAAAAAATTATACCGAGAATAATTTTTGTACTGAAAAATTTTACCGGTATAAAAAAATTTTTGTTTCCAAAAAATTTTTCCTAAGCCTCGGAAAACCTTTGTAACGTAGGTACAAAATATCTCGTAGCAAAAAAATTTAAAATTTTAGGACTTTTTTTGCTACTGAAAACCTTTTCAAATGTTTACGGGTCTTTAGGTTTACGAGCAGAATTTGTTCGTAAACCTTGTTCGTAAATGAGTTTACGAATGAAAATGATCCGTAAACAGTGCCTTTATAAAGTATAGGTTTACGATTGAGATAGATTCGTAAATCTCTTCCTAAATGAGTTTACGAATGAAGACTATTCGTAAACCTTGCTATGGATAGTTTACGAATGAAATATATTCGTAAACAGTAGACTTCTGAGGTTTACGATCGATAAGGATTCGTAAACAGTAAGTATTCGTAACCCGTTCCTTGGTATAGTTTACGATTGAAGTTTATTCGTAAATCTTTCCTTTACTAGTTTACGAATGAAAATTATTCGTAAACAGTAACTTTACGAATGTAAGTTGAAAGGACCGTAAACTAAAGTTTCTACCCGTAAAGTTTATGATCGCAAACTTAAGTTTGACCGTAAACTTTTACACACTGTAAAGGTTTGACCGAAGACTTTAACTTCAACCACTGTTGGGATCGTAAACAAGGTTTACGATTGAAAAGCTTTCGTAAACAGTAGCTTCGTAAAATAAAGTTTACGATTGAAAAGTATTCGTAAACAGTGCCTTCAGATAGTTTACGACTGAAATTTATTCGTAAACCTTCCCTTTACTGGTTTACGAATGAAAATGACTCGTAAACAGTAACTTTACGAATGTAAACTAAATGGACCGTAAACTTAAATGTTTTGACCGTAAACTGTAAAGCTTTGACCAAATTTGAAAACTTTCTTATGTGAGAGGGCCGTAAACTATAAAATGTTTCCCGTAAAGTTTTCGTTCGCAAAGCTTACTCAACAGAGTTTTGCAAAGTTATTCGTAAACCTTAGATTCGTAAACTTTCATTCGTAAACTTTGCACTAAAAATCAAACTCGATCAAAAACACTTAAATTCTCAAATTAAGCTCAGATAATCGATCGAAAACAGCAATTAAACATGTAAAAACACTCGATCAAACCAGTTCAAAGCAAAACATATATAATTTTCGAGTGTTTCACATGAACACTTTGAAGATTATGAAGAACATTTCGATCAAAATTAAACAATTTGGTCCAAATTCAGCTATAATCAGATCAATTAATCAATGATTACTCATCGCAAACAGTATCCTCAACATCATCGCAAACATCTAAGCAAGCAGCAAATACAAAAATGCGATGAACAGTGATGATCGCGATGAACAGTAGCTATCGTAAACATCAAGTTTGCGATGAACAATGCAAAATCGAAATCAATTCAGCTCAAAACTTATCAATTCAAACACGTTTGCTCTGATACCAATTGAGATTCCCAGATTTCACACCCAACATATAATTCGAGATTGATTCATCACATATTATTGAACGCAAGCATAGATTTGATCTAATTACCTTAATCGATATGCGCGCGGAAGCTCGGGATTAAATCATAATCAAATCTTCATTGAATCATAAATCCTCTCATACATTGATGCTCAAGCTCTCTCTTCACATAAACCCTAATCTAGAATTATGAGAGAGTTATTTTGCTAATGAGAGAATTTCTACCTTGAGTTCTGTGTATTCTACACACACTCAACATATATATACCAAAGCATATTTTGGTATATTTTCAATCTAGTCCCTATATTTACATAAAATACAATTTAGTTCCAAGACAAAGATAACATGATTATTGAACACTAGAAAATATTCCTAACAAACCTTGTTTCTTGTTGAAATTAAGTCACTATATTTAGCCCATAGTTATCATTTTTTTTTTGTTTTCTTTTTAACCTATTGTCGGATTAGATGAATTACTAATTGCTAGGATGCCATTACTGAGAATGAGTCTAGTACTACGTGATATTATGTGTTCTATGATGTAGAAAGTTCTTTTCGGAAAGTGCTTTTGAAAAAAAAAAGGAAAAAAAAAAGAAATCCACATAGAAGAAAGTTTGGTCAAGTTTTAGGTTATTAAAAAAAAAAAAAAAAGCCACTAGAATTGCAATTCATAATATGTGAATATGATCATAGAGATTCTCAAGCTGAGAAGTAAGTGTTATGGTATTGGTTATATGTGCGGAATAAAGTGATTAAGTAATCATCTAGTTCGACAACTTTAGCCTACTTTACCATATATCCTACCTTAATCCCTAGCCCCATTACAACCAAAAGAAAAGACCTTCTTGATTTGTACACTTGATTTGCTATGTGAATGCAATGTGATATATTTGCAAGCTTATTGTAATACCCGTAAAAATTTAATACGGGATTTATGATGTAAATGTTTCAATGAGAAATGTTAATGTGTTATGTAAATAAAAATCCGAAATTTGGAGAAAAAGGTAAAATATATAAAAATCGGGCAACAAGGTAAAAGTCGGGCTTGGTAATAAAATTCGGGTAGAGCCCAAATTTCAAAGATTTTCAGGCCAAGCCGAAATTCGGACAAGGGATTTCGGGCCCAGCCAAAAATTCGGGCAAAGTAATGGTGAAATTCGGGTAAACCTTATAAATTTTCGTACAAGGAGATTTCTTAGCCAAAAGGGTAAGCTTTGTCACCTACTTATCACCTCCTTGTCATCTCCTTATCATCACCTATGTGTCCAAAACTTAAACATATATCAATACTTAAAAACACCTCAAAACTTCAAAAACTTCATTAAGAAGAAAGCAACAAAGAAAAGAAAAGGGGAGAAAACATTCGAAACAAAGAAACTCGGGAAAAATCAAATCGGGAGTTCGGGAAAATCTTAGAACACGCAAACTTCGGACGTGAGGTAGGTGAAGATCACATACAATACGTAAACGAATTCGTGTTATTCATTTTGATACATGCTTATGTGAATTTCGTGGATGATATATATATGCTTGACGAAAATTATGTGAACTTTCATGCACGATTCGTTTGCGTGCTCGAAACTCAGATTTTTTGGGTTTGTATTTATAGGTAAAGTGAAATTTTCGGGTGTTAGAAATATTTTCGGGTATGTAAATATTTTTCGGGTATATGAAGAATTTCGGTCATTTGGAGAATTTTTGGGTATTTTCGGGTAGATGTTATTCGGACATTTGAATGTTTTCGGGCATATGTGTTTTCGGGTCAGGAGGAAAACTCGGCGAATTTCAAATTCGGGCCTTTACAACTTGAAAGTATTTTCGGGTAATGACTCTATTTTCGGGCCTAAAACTTTCGGGTGTTGACCTTAATTTTGGGCTCAAAACTTTCGGCGTGTGAATATCTTTTCGGGTAGAGATTTTTCGGGCTTTTAAAAGATATTCGGGCTCAAAGACTTTCGGCGTTTAAACATATTTTCGGGCAGCAATGTTCGGGCTCGAATGAAATTCGGGTCTTTGGACAAAAAGGGAATATTCGGCAGAAAAACATTTTTGTGGTGACGCTGCATTTTATTTGCACTACACTTGCATTCCATATCAGTGCGAGGGATGTTGACCGTGTTGACACGGTGACACTGTATAGTGTCTACGAGCGGGGTAGAATGTGACCAATGTTGGTCGTCGACTCGTAATGGAGTTATGAGGTTAGGACTGAGGCACCAGACGGGAGACGGACGTGATCGATTCGTCTACTCAGTTGCGTTGGAGCGCAGTCTGAGGTGCAAACCGTCGGATGATTAGCGGAAGGAGCGACCTGGTAGGAGGATGCCTGGCCTGATCGTTCAGGTGCACTGCCAGCGTAGGCTACCGCTTGAGCAGGAGGAAACTCGGGAGGGAGCGACCTAGTGGAAGGTTGTTTGGCGTGAGCGTCCAGATGCACTACTAGCGTGGGCTACCCGAGCGCGGGCCCCTGACTCTGTATTGTATTGTGCGCGCGTGGTGCCTAGTCTAGCCTAGGGCCCTGATATGACGTATGGTATACGATAGGTTGGGACGAGAGGAAAAAGTCGAGCGTGCATATATTGTGAGGTGTTTGAGGAACGGGATCTGAGAGCACGCTGCATTCACGCATATTTTCACCTACTGGGCGGTAGCTCAGTGTTTACGTGTTGTAGGTACTATCGAGTCCGACGTCGAGGTACGTCGCGACTGAGGTGGGCTGATGGCAGTGACTCCACGGACTTTTGAGGGCAGGGTTGTACATGGATGAAGACCTGTGGAGCGGCGTTAGGGCATTTTGATATTTTGGGGCTATGGCCTTTGTAAATATACGACTGTGTAACTCATGTTTACTATAATATAATTTTATTTTATGAAAAAAGTTTTTGTAAAATGGGTCTTCCGCGGTTTTCGTTGCGGAAATCCGCCACTAATAGTATTTAGAAAATGAGGGCCGTCACACTTATGGTAATATCATTCTATATTGTTGACTTGAGCGTATACATTTAAACACATCCTTGAAACACTTTGAGCGCATTGAGAGAATCCATGTGAGTATTGTTGGTTTTTGTACATTTAGACTTTGATGAGATCATCGGAAACTGTTGTGATTATCTTAGTGTTAAACGTTATGAAATGATTGCTATCTCTGAGTCGATTAATAAATATTGATAAACTTTTATTCGGGATGTTTTATTACCTTTTAGTCATTAACTTTTATTCTCTTCTCTTTTAAATGCTTGAGGGCAAGCATTGTTTAAGTGTGGGGGAATTTGATAGGATAATAATTATCATAATATTTGAGTTTATATTATGTTGATTTATAGCATATATTGTGTTGAATTATTATTTTTATTTAATATATAGGTTAAAAGGGGCATTGGAGAAAAGAATGCATCGGTTATGCATTTATCATGCCAAATTATAAAGATCATTTTATGAAGAATCATCACTCACTTATGATAAAATATTCCAGCAAGAGACAATCATGGAAATCAATTCATCATCATCATCCATGAAGTCAATACAATCATAAAGGAGTTGAGAGTATCATGGAGGATCAACAAATAATTAAGAAAGAAGAGACAATTATGGGATCAATTCATCATTGCACAAGAATTACAACTATAAAAAGGAGTCTGAGAATCATCGAGAGAGAGGCAGCGTGCATGGCTTAGAGAAATCCCTCATTGCTTTCATCATTTCCTATTTTGTTTTCACTCTTTGTCCAAGAACGTTTGTTCTCAATATTACATTTGAATGGCTTTAAATAATTATTTCTTATTATGAGAGTTATTCAACATTTTCATATTTATATTATCATAGTTGCTTTTTTTTATTACAGCGAGGATCACATCATTGTTTAGATAGCAAACGCGATTATTATTTTTACAAGTAATAATTCGTTTTTGTGTCTGGGCCGATTCATCCAAGCGCTGCATCGTGGATTACTAAGGAAGATTAGCAATACTTGAATCCATTCACATGGTCGTAAGTTATTTTCTTTCTTTCTTATGTTACCCTTAGAAGAAGATCCCTATTTGCTCTATACTCATATTAAGTGAATAAGGTTATATATTTCTTTTGGTCGTTTGACAGTCGACCAGTAAACACTACTATAGTTTCCACATTCTAACTACGAATATGAACGTCAATGCCGGCTATAAATAATCTTTTTTTACAGCGGAGCCCATTTTAGAGATTACGATAGTCAAGAAATTTAGTTAGATTTGAACCTTAGAAATGTCATGATACGACCATTTAACTTTTCAAAAGAATAAATACGAATTTAATGATTTCTTATTTCTTGCGGATACACTCAACAAGAATGAAATAGAAATTTAGTAGGGGAGGGGAGAGCGTCATTTTCTTTCATTGTTGCTCCTCCAATAAACACGCAACGTCCATATCTAATCACCACCATCATTCAATATAATCCGAAGCTATTGTCTGTCACGTCACAAAATCCCCTCCTTCTAACCGAAAACTTCCAACAACTAATTTAATATTTCAGCATTTTCTTTTGACATTATTTTCTAGTACGATCGTCTCGTAAGTCACCAACTACTGTCTTTTCGCCATTTTTGAATTTTTAAAAGATGGGCAATTGTCACGCGGCTGAGGCGGCCATGGTGGTGATACAACACCCTGACCACAAGCTCGTCCAGAGGATGTATTGGTCTGTGAGCGCAAACGCTGTCATGAGTTCGAACCCAGGCTATTACGTGGCTCAGCTGATCTTCTGTAATAATGACAACTATGTTATTAACACCTCAACAGCAACGTCCATGGCTGTGAAGCATCTCAAGCTATTAAGGCCCGACGATTCTTTGGTTCTTGGCCAGGTTTATCGACTCATCAGCTTCGAAGGTGATCTATGTTTATTGACAAAAGCTGATCTTGAATTCAATACCTACCTATATCTGTGCGTGCGTATCATGTCTAATTGCTATTTACTCCTTTTTCTTCCTGAAGATGTGTTGAAAGGCTTTGCTGGTAATAAAGATAAACCCCAGTCTTCAACTACTGCAAAGTCGCCTAATTTAGTTAAGGTGGTCATCAATCGATTCTTTCTTTAAAAGCTATATCTTTTCTTTTCTTTCCTTTTTTGATTTTCTCTTGATGTGATATATTGTTACAGCTCAAGCAGTGTGAGATGCTTAACCTGCGGAGACTTGGTGGCGGTGGGCAGTGGAGACCCGTCTTGCAGAGCATCGCAGAACTTGAAACAACAACAACAACAGCTTGAAAATGATAATATATATATATATATATAATATATATATATATATAATGCATACTTCCTGCCAAGTAGTAAATGAGATGTTTGATTAGTATTAATAATACACGTGGTGATTGAGGTCAGTGAACCAAGTTTGAGGTTCACAGCCACTCAAATTTGTTACTAAAAAACATGTTTTTTAAGCTGGTAGTATTACCCTCCTTTACATGCGTAGTCTTAGTTCTAATCAAGATCTCTCATGCCTCAGCTCTTTCTTTACAATTACGTTTAGACCCTTTTTCTGGGATTGTTTCTTTACGTTCGGCGTTCTGATATTTTCATCGAACACTAGACAAACAAGCTTTCAATTTATTTCGTCGATAATTTTTTTTTTTTTTTAAAGCAAGTGACCATTTTATTTATGAAAGGTCAGAAGACATCAAGTTCGCTAAAGCCTGCGTTGGTGGGTGGAGACCCTCGCCATCGCTACCAAGAACTTTAGCTAGGTAGTGAGCAACCTCATTACATTTACGCTTAACGAAAGTAAACGAAATAGAAGAAAACTTATTCGTAAGATATAGGCAGTCATGTAAGACAGCCCCAGAGTTCGCCGAGCCGGACGAGTTCTTCGCTAGTTTTTCTATGATTGTAAGGCAATCCCCTTCGAAGATTGAGAAAATCCAGTTCTTACGTATAGCAAATTGCATTGCCCAATAAACTGCCAAAGCTTCGATAACCTCTGGATCAAACGAATCACGAAAGAATTTTGTACTCCAACCACGACAGACACCCGCATCATCCCTAGCAATTATTCCAATAGCAGCTCCGCCCCGTTGTGGATGTAAAGCTCCATCGAAATTGATTTTAACTGTGCCCGAAGGGGGACATCGCCAACGATCAGGTGAAGTAGGTTGATTATCGATGGTCCTGCTACAATGACTATTAGCAAATAGTGCGATATCGACTACCTTCTGAATCGAAACGTGAGGTGGGATTGTTTCGCCCTTCATCGTTAGACAATTCCTAGACTCCCATATTACCCATAAGATATTGAGAAACTCAGCGAATTTGTCCGAGTCTAGGATTTCAAAAGCTTTGCGTAGCCAAAATTCAGCAGAAATAGCCCAAAAACCCTCGAAATCATACATGACTCCCGATGCCTTCCATATTTTGCGCGTTCGTTGACATGTGAGAAAGACATGTTTTGCATCCTCATACGGTGAGCCACATCGAAGACAGTGGGGGCTGAGAATACAATTACGTCCAGCAAGATTTAATGCCGTGGGGAGAGCATCATGACAAAGACGCCAAACAAAGATCTTAACCTTTGGGATTACGTTAGCACTCCATAAGAACTTCCAGTTTTTAGGTGAGCTCGAACTCGACGCTGCCATAGACATCAAATGTTGCCCTAAACGATAAGCAGTTTTAACAGAGAAGTTCCCTTTTTTTGTGTAATGCCAAACTAACTTGTCTGGACAGAAACTCGCACTGAGCGGGGTGCCCAAAATCACTTCCACATCAGCGGGGACGAACAGAGCTCTGATCAAAGGTTCATTCCACGGGCCTGTTCCATGCAAGCGAATATCAGAGACTCTCCAATTGCTTAGCTCATGCCGGATCGGAGTCACCGGCTTAAAGGATGCAGGACGATTCAGCCATGGGTCACTCCACAAATTAATACTCGTTCCAGATCGCACTTGCCAACGGACACCAGCTTCAAGCACTGGTTTTGCTGCCATAATACTGCGCCATGTCATCGACGGATTCCTACCAAGAACGGCTTTTGTAAATGGTACATTAGGGAAGTATCGCGCCTTGAGAATATTCCCTAAGAGACTATTTGGCAGAGACATTATCCGCCACCCTTGTTTTGCAAGGAGCGCCAGATTAAAATGTCTAAGATCTCGGAAGCCCATTCCTCCTACGTCTTTTGCATTTGTTAATTTGTTCCACGCAACCCAATGAATTTTATGCTGGTCCGTCGAGCTCCACCAGTATTTCGCCATGCGCTTCTGGATATCTTTCAAAACCTGAATCGGTAATAAAAAGCAACTCATGGCATAAGTAAGGATTGCTTGTATTACCGATTTAAGGAGTATTTCCCGTCCCGCCTGAGATAACATCTTTTCGGACCACCCCTTTACTTTTGTCCAAACCCGATCTGTAATGTACGCAAAGACATCCCTCTTGGATCGACCAACAACGGTAGGCAGCCCCAAATAGAGGTTGTGTTGATTAGATCGAGGGAGACCCATGGCGTTGCAGCACTGAACCCGCACCTGTTCGTCTACGTTAGGTGAGAAGGAGGCAGACGACTTGTCGTAATTCACTTGTTGACCCGAACCTGAGCCGTACACATCCAGGATTTCTTTGAGTGTCATCATTGCATCATACGTCGCTTGGCAGAATATTATGGTGTCATCTGCAAAGAGAAGATGCGAGACAGACGGGGCACTACGACGAATAGCAAAACCCTTCAGCCGTCTTGATTGTTCGGCTCCTGTAATAAATTACAAAACGACTCCGTGCAAAAGAGAAATAGGTAAGGAGATAATGGATCTCCTTGACGTAATCCACGTGATGGTTTAATATAGCCAAACACATTGCCGTTAAGAGTAAAATCATAGGAAACTTGTGTGACGCATTTCAGAACTAGGCTCACGAAGGACGAATGAAAACCAAGTTGGCTCATTACCTTTTCGAGGAAGGCCCACTCAACACGATCATACGCTTTGCTCATATCCAGTTTAAGGGAGCAAAATCCCTCTCTGCCTCGTCGTTTCTGTCTCAAAGCATGATTAATTTCAAAGGCAACTAGGACATTATCTGTGATAAGACGATTAGGTATAAACGCTGATTGTGTTGGAGATATAATATTATCCATCACGGATCGCAAATGATTAGTCACACATTTGGATGCAATACGATAGATAATATTAAAAAGGCTAATTGGACGAAAGTGAGCCATTGTTTCGGGGTTCTTTATTTTCGGGATCAGTACAATACGGGTTTGATGGAAAAAAGGGTAAGAAATTCCCAGGTTAAGAAAATCGAGTATGTAGTGGGTGGTTTTGTCCCCAACAATGTCCCAATATTTTTGATAGAATAAGGGGGGGAAACCATCGGGGCCCGGGGATTTAAATGGAAACATACCTGAGATAGCGTCTTTAACCTCCTCCTCGGTGTACCGTCGTAAAAGCGTCTTGTTTATCTCGTCAGTGACTCGTCTCGGAATAACATTGGCAGCTTTGGCAGTATCAGACAGCGAAGGATTGCAGGAACCGAATAAATCAGAATAGAACGACTCAACAACGCTTTCTATTTCCAGGGGAGATTCGCACCACCCGCCATGCTTGTCTTTAATTCGGACTATGTTGTTATGTGCCTTGCGGGCAGAAGCTTTACGATGAAAAAAGCTTGTATTGCGATCACCCTCTTTGAGCCATTCCAGTTTGCTACGTTGCTTCCAATATAATTCTTCTTGGGTCAGGATTTCGTTCAAACGTCCCCGGAGTCGTCGTTCCTCTGACCTTTGATCGATAGTGACCGCAAGTTGAGAAATGGCATCCAGCTTCTTCACAACGGATTCTTTTTCTTCCCTGGATCTTCTTTGTTGTTTACGGCTCCATCCTTGAAGTTCTTTTTGGCATTTACGCATGTGACCTGGTAACTCTTCTTTAGGTGATAGGTTAGTTGTATCCTCCCAGCAACGTCTAATAATATTCGCGCATTCCTCTTCAGTCGTCCACTTTGCCTCGAAACGGAAGACACGTCTGTGTTGATGCATCTTCAACTGATTTAGGTGAAATTTGATGATGACGGCCGAGTGATCTGAGCAAAAAGTAGGGACATGTAGAACCTGATGTTGCGGAAAAAGATTCGACCATCCGGTAGATGCACAGGCGCGATCAAGCCTCTCATAAACAGTGTTCGGATGAAGCGTTTTATCAGACCAAGTGAAAGTTGGGCCAGAGAATCCCAGGTCATGGAGGTCACAATCCTCAAGGGCCTCTCTAAAGTTCGAGATCTGCCATGCAGGACGGATTTTGCCACCTTTTTTCTCCTTGCTGGATAAGATTTCATTAAAATCGCCTACGCAAAGCCATCGAGTACACTGGGGGTCTCTAAGTCGGCGAAGTAAATTCCAACTATTCTTCCTTTGTCACGTGGTAGGATCTCCGTAAAAACTAGTGAATTTCCAAAAGAAATTAACGTCCGGGCTATGAATTCTGACGTCAATATGGAAGTTTGAGAATGATATAAGATGAACATCCAAAGACTTTTTCCATAACAGCATCAAACCCCCCTTCTTTCCAATTGCTTCAACACAAAGACCATGCATATTGAAAGAGTTTTTTAGATAACTAAGTCGATTATTGCGGCACTTTGTCTCCATAAGGCACAGTAGATCGAGACTAAAAGATCGGATGAGATATCCGATATGGTGAACTGTCGAGGCACCGCCTAACCCTCGACAGTTCCAGCTTAGGCAATTCATAATGATCGGCGGGCCTGGCTTACAGGTCCCGCCGGGAAATCGGTAGTATCCATAAAGTCGTTGTGGATTGTCATCACCTTCTTCCGTATTTTATCACCTTTAAGAGATTCTTCAGCTTTACGTTTCTTCTGGATTGGGGGGGGGGGGGGGGGGGGGGGGGTATAGCAGACCCTACGGTGGCAGCTACGGCGTGTTTGGGAGAATCATGAGGTTCAAGCTTTATAGTACGAAGTTTAGCTTTGACGGCCCGAAGGGATTTTTTGGGGACGGGAAAGGTTTGTAATCAGAATTGGAACTAGGGTTAGGGCTGGAATTCTCATCAGCATATTTTATCTATGGTGGATTCGGCTTAGGTAGGGATTTTGTTGGAGGGGGATCAGTAAGTTTTTGTTGAGGTGGTAGAATATGGCTTAGGGAAGGGCTAGAGTCGCACAGATTGATAATCGGCTGGTTTGAGTACATGTTATTAGGTAGAATTTGTGTGAGGTAGGATGAGTGGGGTTTCCAGTTTGGACTCTGAGGTTGGAGGAGTGATTTACGGGGAGATAAGGTTATTGGAGGAAATAAGATGGGTTGAATAGGCTTATTTACTTCCATGACATCTGTCTGTTTTAATTTTGAACTGCCATAATTGAGGGTCTTGACTTGCTGATTTTCTGGCAAGGAATTTGTGGGTACTAAATGGGAGACTTGATTGATCGCTACATTCTTGGGAGAGGAATGAGCAATAATTACGGAGCCTTGAAGTGGTAACGGTTTTGGGTCAACTCGGGTAGGCGACTCTGGGGGTCTATGTTTTTCTAAGTAAGGGTTCGGGGTCGGGTCTTGTGACTCAGTCCGCGGGTTAGCTATCGAGGGGCTAGATAGGGATGATCCATAGATGCGTTGCATCATAGGTTCAAATCAGGTTGCTCGGAGAGTTGCAGGGTACGGGAACTTCGTCTCGGACTCAACACCGGCAGTTTCGTATTGTCGTACACATGATGAAGACGCATGATCCAAGAGTCCACACGAGTAGCAAAAGTTTGGGAGACGTTCATACTTGAAGGAAACCAGAACTTCATCCCTTCCTTCGATGTTTATTTTCAGGACACGACGAAGCGGTTTACGAACATCCATTAAAATCTTGAGACGAACAAATGGCCTCCATGGTTGTCTTTCATCGACATCAGCTTCGACAAACTTGCCAATCCTATTTCCGATGAGCTCCATAGTCGACCATGAGCGGGCCCAAAACGGTACATCGTAGATTTGAACAAAGAATTGGCACCAATTCAGATCAATCTTTACCGGATCAGAGTTATCATCAAGTTCTTGGAGAATAACCAATTGTTTCTCGAAAGCCCAAGGAGAAGCATGCATTATTCGACGGCGATCGAGTTGATGGTTGAAGCGAACAATAAATCTGACATCATCAATTTGATACATCTCCATACCACGACCTGGATTGAATGCCGAAGTTAGAGTCCGTTTAAGGGCTTCAAAATTATATGACTTCCGAGCAAGAATCCGCCCAACTACTTCATAGCCTTTCCCACTCACTTTTGGGCCAATATCAGATTCCGTGATTTTGAGTTCGCTCAATTCTTCTTCAGTTAGTTCCCAATCTTTCGCATCCATTACTGACCAATACCGCTATGAAACGAGACGAGAAACCGGACAAAGAGTAAAACAAGCGCCTTGAGACAGCAACCTAAGATTTGGCAAAAACAGTAAAATTTATTAAGGCTTATGGAGAGAAAAACAACGTTTACTTAGAGAAGCAATTGGGGTTTCGAAGTAGGAAGGCGAAGTTCATAAGGGAGGGAATACAGCCTGAGACACGACAGTGGTAGAGATCGCTGGCAGCTTTCACGTAGACGGTTGTAATAGTTCGATCCCCATCGAGGTGCCGAGCATTACAAGGTAGACGGAAAATAATAGGGCAGGGTGGATGATGATTGTGCTGTTTAAAACTCTCATGCGAGAGGAAGAGAACACTCATTCGAGAGAGGAACACTCATTCGAGAGATACTATTATCTTTATTTTCGTCGATAATTAAATTAATGCAAACATCACATGCATGCCCAAGTCAAGAACCGTGTGGTTCCTCGTATCATAGAACGCTGAGGGAACTAACTGTATCAATAGAGAGGGGGTATAGTATAGAGATATCTTGCCAGTTTTGGGATAAAGAAGAATAAACAGATCGCACACTGCGAAAAAATGCCATTGTTGCGCTGTAGGCGGTGAGAGACGCTGAGCCGTACCACACGGCGCATAGTGTAGTACCTCCACGGTGGTCTTGACAAGTGAGATTGTCGATATAGCCCCTTCCTTACCGAACAACGAATAATTATCAGTAAAATTAATGCTAACATCACGTGCATGCCCAAGTCAATAACCGTGGTTCCTCATATCATAGAACGCTGAGGGAATTAATTGTATCAATAGAGAGAGTATAGATCTTACCAGTTTTGCGATAAAGAAGATAAACGGATTGCACACTGCGAAATGCCATTGTTGTTTTGTAGGCGGTTGTACCGTGGTGAAGGCGGTGAGGGACGCTGAGCCGTCCCACATGGCGCATAGTGTAATACCTCACCGGTGGTCTTGGCAAGTGAAATTTTGGATATAGCCCCTTCCTTATTAGCAGCATTGATGCTCGAGGTATGCTTTTCCAACTTAATTAGAAAGCAGAATCGTGCAATATTCCACTTGTTCACACACAAACACACACACGTGTTTATTCAACGGAACAACGAATAATTTAAACCTCGATTACGCAGTAGCCTCTTCTTTGGGAGGGCCGTTCCACTTGAAGTTGTCAGCATATGACTTTACCTGCAGTGCAGCGTACCAACCATTTAGAGTGTAGGAGTATTTAAAAACCAAGAACTTGGTAATCTAAGTATATCAATGGAACCTTCAATAGGGGGGGGCATTTGGGTTTTTAACCTGCAAATTGAAGAAAAGAATTTCAAATTTCGAAGCTAACACAGCCGTGATAATATCATATGCATCAGCAGTTTTGGTCAAGAAAATTATATATTATTAGATCAACTTCTTTTAAATCAAATGTTAGGTTCGGTGAGAAAAAAAAATTCTCAATGTGCGAGCATGAAGGTCATATACCGCGTACTCTCAGCCATGTCTCCGAGGAAAGTCAGTAGCAGCCTAGCTCTTTGGTATCGAAGTATAGTGCAGATTCATTCACCAACATTTGCATATGGGTCTCCCGTGGATGTCCAACCCATCAGTGGATTCTCCCATCTACAAGTCCACAATAACGTATATTATCAACGATCATCAACTAGAGGACAGAAAGAATAAATCAATTTGGATGACTGATATGCAATGCAATGCAGGACAAAAATGTAGGCGATTGTAGCAGAATGAGCGTTTATCACGCTCTGGGTTACAACTGAAAATAGCAGAGGAAGTAAACTACATGGCAAACCACTTGAATCCATTGTCAAAATTCTTACCTATGAAAATCTATAATGGCAAAACCAGAAGAGACATTGATCAAATCACATAAAAACTCAAAATCAAGCATGAAATTTAAACCAATAAAGTATAAAGATAGTAATCACTATGAAAATTAGGGAACAGAAAAACACCAAAAAAAAAATTAATCAGAAAAGAGTGGAGAAAAAGGCTTACTTCTGTGTGGACATGAAATTAATTTTCCACCGCCCGACCTTTCCAGACCCTTGTTGCGTAGCTGTGCTGAGCAGGAGAGTAAATCAGAACCTAAAAGCAAAAGAACTGCTGCCATCTACATTCTCTAGTAGATCATATCAACAGCAAGCCAATAATTATAAAAGAAATGATACCCGGCCCAAACCCTAATTTCCCTAAGCAATCCGACAATCTAATTCAGCTAGCAAAACCAACAAGTAATCACTTCCGCAACAGAATCCAACAATAAAGACAAATAAAAAAATGCACGAGTCATAAGGAGAAAATAAGGCAATACCCTTCGTCGGAGGTGATGTTCGGGTATGCCCGAGACAACACCAACCTCCCCAGGTTTAACTTCCACCAGAGAATCGTCCGTCGCGAATGCCCTCGTCAGACATGGACGAGATACAGCAGTCCATGTCTGTGGGTGAATTTTCTTTTTTTTTTTTTTCCGACAAGTCTGTGGGTGAATTTAATAGAAGGAAATAGTTGTTCAATCAATTGAAAAAAAAAAAAAAAGACTCGTGACTTGAAAAAGAGAGAGAGAGAGATTCCATTATTTAAACATAAAATTTGATTTTTTTTTTAGGAACCTGATTTAATTATAATATTTAAATAATTTAATATATTTATTTATTATATTTATGAACCCAACGCCGTCCAACTAACCTATTGAAGAACAAAAACGCAGTTTAAAATCAAACAACGAGTAGATATCGAGTTATTTGAAAAAGATATCGAGCTCTTTGAAGAACACAGATCAAAACCAAGTGAGAAGCAATAATCATAGCACACAAATTCACTCACTAGTTCTTTAAAGAATACAGGGTAAGTTAGATTGAGTGTCGTCTCTCATTATGTATCTCACGGATTATTAACCACATTATGCATTTCGTGTATGGGTATTTGCATTCGCATCATGGGTAGCTTTAGGTGTGATAGACATTCGCATCACATATCCGAATTGAGAGAATTTGATGATGAAACCGTTCATTATTCGAATTCGAATAATATGCGAACTTTATAATTCGAATTCGAGTTTTATGCTAAAGTAAACATTCGAATTCGAATAACTCATTTCTGAATTAATTAATCGAATGCTGAAAAGTTATTCGGTCTGTGGTGTTCGAGCTTTTGTTCGGTTCGAATAATATTTGAATATTACGATTATGTTTTTTAATTCTTTAAACATATTATTTTTTAACAGTTTCATCTCCATGCAGGTTACGCCGACAAGCATCATTCTTACTTACGATGGAGAATAGCAACACGGACTTGAGAACAAATATAGATGGTATCCGATGACGGTTAGGAACATGCGACCTATAGGCTTCAAAGGAGGTTGATGTTCGTTGGACGATCTAAAAAATGAAATATAAATGTGTATTGATGCGAGCGAGAGACCGGAATTGAAGTTGAGTTATCAACCATGCTTTAGAGGTTGTGAGCACGATGCTCCATGGTATATAAGGAATGACAGCGAATTGAAGGGATATATTTATCTAGGGGGTCCAATGGATAGATCACTTCTCCAGGTAGAAATCAGACTCGCTACTACTCTTTGGCCTCAAACTCTTGTCGAGGACGAAGTTCTGCATCAAACTCTTGCCGACGACGAAGTTCAGCCTCTTGAAGTTGAAACTACGATAGGTAATCGTGGTTACCATGATGACTATTTTGATCGTATTATCAAATGAGAATTGCGTGGATAAGGAGAACTATGAAGCAAACATTGTTATTGCACACCGGAACGTGGAAATAAATTTTGACAACATCGATGAAGAAAATATTGAGGGATGAGAGTGAGGGAACAATGAGGAGGAAAATTCAATCATTCCTAGTGATATATATTCTTTTATGGACGGTTCTACCATGTGAGTTGGTGATAAAATTTGAAAACAAGAACGCCATAAAAAAGAGGATCCCAAGAGTTGTCATAGATGCATCCTTCGAGATTCGGAACATCAAATCTTCCCGATTGATATATGCCGTCTCAGAGAGGAGGGATGTAGTTGGAGGATATGGACATCACGGATAAAGAATACGTTCGTATTTTCGATACGTATATATTGCAGCACTCATACATGTGACCTAACAAATAGGAACGCAAGACTGATTCAAGCATCTTCATCTTCAGTGTGCGATATGTCGCTTGAATCTTTCTAGGGTTCTGCAAGTACAATGGCGCCTAAACTAATCCGAACTATGATGAAAATGTTGGGAATCCCCGGTGGGGTCCCGAGGCCCTCGTTCCTTGAACGGCGGAAATTTAAAACTTTTTGGGATTCCCGCCTTTCCCTTGGACCGCTCGGTAATAACACGAGAACATAAGCACGAAAAGAAGAGTTTTAGCCATTATACCTTGACGAATATCGATGAAGGTGGCTAGCTACGAACCCTTCTATTCCCCAAGATGTTGTATCCCTCTCCTAGCACCAAATGCGCACGAACGGGGCAAGAGCGTCACGCCGGCACCTTACAAACGTCGCAGCCGTACCTTGCTTGAGACGGCTAGGCCAAGGCTCGGCAGCTCCTCTGATCACACGCACGCCGCGCGCCGCGAGAGAGAGGGAGAGAGATGAGAGGACGAGAGAGATGAGAGAGATGAGCACTAGGGTTTTTCCTTCTTTTGCCAAAAGTGACTTAGAATGACTTAGGGTTTTTCAAAATGAAAAATCCCCTTTTAAACCCTAGGGCTTGGCCGAATTTTTCAAGTGAAGTGGGGAGAATTTTTCTCATCCACTTCAAGCCATACCAAGTCAATTTGACTTGGTCTTGGTTTACTTGGTTTTGTCTTTTGAATTTAAATCAAATTCAAATTCAAAAAATTAATATTAAATAAATTAATATTTAATTCTATATTTAGTATATTTAAAATATATAATATCCAATATAAATATATTTATTATTTTCGAAATTAATACTATATTAAAATCGAAAACTATATATATATATCTAATACATATATTTTATTTAATTCTAAATTAAACAATATTATTTATCTAAAACAATAATAAAGATTTAAATCACATTTAAATCATATACTAAATATTAAATATCAAATATTATATTTCAAAAATATTTCGTGAGGTGAAAAGACCATTTTGCCCCTCACTCGTTTTATCCAAGTTTTCGGCCATTTAGGGTTTCGGCCAAGCCCCAAACCCTAATCTCTCAATCCAGGCCCCAGCCTGCTCTATTCTCATATAGACGTTGTGTCGGTTGCCCTTTTTAAGCCCGACTCTCTTGGTTCGTCTCAACCGGCTCTGGGAGGAATCCAGGAGTTCGGTATTCACCTAGCCAGCCCCGTGGTACCGAACCGATCCCTAGTTGAGTACGAATAGGTATAATTCACGAACTGACTATAGATTGTTGTACAACGTATAAACCCTTTACGTTTGTCCCGGTCGAGTGAAAGTCACGCGTAGTCGAACTTACAGGACTCGACTCTATGATGTTCGTGTCGGTGACATTTACCAAACTGCCCTCCACGACACTCGTGAGTCAGTTATGTGCTCTGGTCAGAGGCTTAGGTAAATTTCCGCACATCGAAACTGCATAGGACGTTAACCTTGAATTTAATCAAGGCCGTAAATCCCGCTCAGCGGTATAACCGGCAATCACATCAAAAAGTCAAGACCGCATTTCGTCCCTGACCCATGCTACATGTAATTTGGGCCTAGCAAACTAGTGACAAATCAAGACCTTAAGACCAACTCCGAGTTAAACCCTTTCGGTCTAAGGTTCACGTAGACTACTATAGTCAATCGATCGATCAGCGACTTTACCAGCGTGTGATCGTTCGATTACGAGTCAGTGTCCAAATACAGACAATCCCCTGATTCGTCTTGTATCAATGTCACGAGCTCCCACTTCCCAAGTGAATGGTTGGCACAACCGCTTTGGACCCGTCGACAAACAAGTCGTACTCGTCAATCCAGTCACCCTACTGGAGACTAAGACTTGTGGACTTAATTTAATATTACAGTGTGTCAGCTTACTGGTGCCCCCTCTCTGTCCCCACAGAATCAGTAAATGAACTGTAAATATTGGGGTTTTATTAATTCGTCTTATTACCCGACTGCAAGGTTAATTTATTTAGACGAAATAATAATCTGCCGTTGTATTGTTTGTCATACTAAAATCTACAATAAATAAAATGTAATTCAATTATCAAATAATCCAATTACAAATAGTAAACACTACAAAATTACACAAATGCCCTCGTACTATCTAATCCTCGTACGGCATCTAGGGCATAAACCTCAACAATCTCCCACTTGCACTAATGCCATGCGTTATAATATCTCAACCCCATTTTATCGAGGTGACGATCTAGCACTGCCTGAGACAGTGGCTTCGTGAACGGGTCCGCCACATTTTCTGCTGAGGCAATCTTCTGCACGGCTATCGAGCCATTCTCAACGAACCCACGTAACACGTGGTATTTTCTCTCTATGTGCTTGGACTTACTGTGAGCACGGGGTTCCTTAGCTTGTGCGATCGCTCCGCTATTGTCGCACCACAATGATAACGGGTGATCCACTATGCTAGGTACCACCTGCAGTTCTTCTACGAACTTGCGTATCCAAACACCCTCCTTGGCAGCTTCTAAAGCCGCTATATACTCCGCCTCAGTGGTGGAATCAGCAGTCGTGCTTTGCTTGGAACTCTTCCAAGTTACTGCGCCACCATTGAGCGTATATACAAAACCCAAAGTAGACTTTCGGTCATACACATCTGATTGGAAGTCCGAATCCGTATAACCATCTACCTCTAATTCTCCTGGGCCGTAAATCAGTATGAAGTCCTTAGTCCGTCTAAGGTACTTAAGGATTGTCTTTACTGCCGCCCAATGTTCCTTACCAGGGTTCGCCTGAAACCTACTCACTACGCTCACAGCGTACGCTATGTCTAAATAGGCGTATTCCGAGAATATAGGTCGCTTCTCCCAGGTCTTTCATAAAACATTCGGTCGAAAGCCAAGCTTTGACCTCTGAAAGCATCCCAATGTCGTTTCCTATCAAAAGGATATCATCTACGTACAATATTAGAAACGACATCTTGCTCCCACTGGCCTTCTTGTAAACACAGGGCTCATCTTCGTTCTTTATGAATCCATAGTTCTTAACTACTTCATCGAATCGAAGATTCCAACTCCTTGAAGCTTGTTTCAGTCCATAAATGGACCGATTCAGCTTGCATACCTTCTGAGCATCTGCATCTGACGTAAAACCTTTGGGTTGTTCCATATAGATCTCCTCCTGGAGGAATCCATTCAGGAACGCGGTCTTTACGTCCATCTGCCAGATCTCGTAGTCATAGTATGCTGCTATCGCAAGCATAATGCGAATGGACTTTATCATCGCGACTGGTGAAAAGGTCTCCTCATAGTCAATACCCACTTTTTGACTATACCCTTTCGCTACAAGCCTAGCTTTCTACGTTTCCACCTGTCCGTCAGATCCAATCTTCTTCTTGTAGATCCATTTGTTCCCGATCGGTCTAAAACCATTGGGTAGGTCTACAAGTGTCCAAACCTGGTTTGAATACATAGAGTCCATTTCGGCTTGCATAGCCTCAAGCCACTTGAGGGAGTCTGTACCGGTAATTGCCTGGTCGTAGGTGACGGGATCGTCCCCGACGCATCCCTCAATCGCAGCATCCCCATGAAGGTGGCGCGTAAAGCGACAAACACCCTGTGTTCGTCTGGAACGTAAAAGTAGTACCCCATTGAGTCCTCGGGGTATCCGACGAATCTGGCCATAATCGACCTTGATTCTAACTTGTCTGCCTGTAACTTCTTCACAAAGGCGGGGCAACCCCAGATCCTAATGTGATTCAGGCTTGCCTTACAATTATGCCAAGCTTCGTAAGGGATCCTGTCGGCAGAACGGGTAGGTATCCTGTTAAGGATATAGGCTAATGTCTCTAAAGCATAACCCCATAACGAAATGGGGAGATCTGTGTAACTCATCATTGACCGAACCATATCAAAAGCATTCGGTTTCTTCGCTCGGTTACGCCATTTAATTGTGGTGTGCCGGGAGGTGAGAACTGTATAACGATGCCATTTTCTCTGAGAAAAGCATCGAACTCAAGGCTCATATATTCGCCGCCTCGATCTGATCGAACAGCTTTAATGACCTTGCCAGTTTGCTTCTCCACTAATGCTTTATACTCCTTGAACATTTCAAGAGCTTCGGACTTTTGTCTCATCAAATAGACAGTCCCGTAACGGGACTTATCGTCCGTAAACGTAATGAAGTAGCGGCAATTACCTCGGGCCGTTACTCTAAACGGTCCGCATACATCAGTATGGATTAAACCCGACACTTCTGTGGCCCTAGTAAAAGTTCCTGTAAAGGGTGACTTGGTCATTTTGCCAAGGATGCAAGACTGGCAAGTTGGGATCGGGCATGATTTCGCTGTGCGAATCAGGCCGTCCTTCTCCATCTTGTCAATCTTCGCTTCCCCTGCATGACCCAATCGTAGATGCCAGATGTATCGCTCGTTCGACCCCGTCGACAAGTTGGTAATTGCGTTTACGGTTTCCACCTTATCATTTAGATTGACGTAATATAAACCATTTATTAACGTCGCCTTTCCAACGTTTTCATTTCTAAAATAAATATGGCAAACATCATCAATAAATCGAAACTCATAACCAAGTCTGCTCAAAACAGGAATCGAAACAATGTTTTTAAGCCCCTTGGGCAAAACCAAAACATCAGAAAGTTCTAAAGAATACAAAGATGATAAAAGCAAAGTCTTCGATCCCATGTGCGTTGATGCAACACTATTTCCGCTGCCGACGTTGATCGAGACCTCACCAGCTCGAAGCTTCCTACTTCGTTCCAGACCCTGGTTCAAAACACAAATATGGGAGCTTGCCCCTGAGTCAAGTATCCATGAAGTAGAATACACAGAACAATTAGCTTCGAAAACTAATTGCTTACCTGAAGCGTCAGAAGACGCCTTCAGCTTAGGACAGTCGCGCTTCCAGTGTTCCAGCTGCTGGCAATGGAGGCACTTGTCAGTGGGCTTTGCCCCCGACTTTACAGCCTTCTTGGATTTCGCCTTCTTGGCGATTCTACCCTTAGGCCCGCTGTGCTTGCTCGGCTTCTTCTTCGACCCCTTGGACTGAGTAGTCGCAACAAGCGCCACTTCCTTGCCCTTACCCTTATCGTTGCGATACTGAGTACTGGCTGCAACCAAATGATTGATCAGGTCAGGTATCGAATACTCCCGATTGTTCAGGTTGCAGTTCACCACGAACTGGTGGAAGGACGGTGGGAGGGACTGTAGTATGGTGTCGATCTTCACCTCGTGAGGCAAACCAAACGCCAGCGCATCCAATCGCTCCATGTACTCATTTAGCTTCAGTAAATGAGCATGGACATCACCACCCTCTGCGAGCTTTGTGTTGAAGAGACTATATGTGATGGCGTAGCGAGCGCTCCTAGACGACTCACCATAAAGCCCAGCTAAATGCACATGTATCTCTTTAACACTCATGAACTCATGCTGACGCTGCAGCTCTGGGCTCATAGCCGATAGCATGTAGGAGTGGACCTTGCCAGCATCCTCAACCCACTTATCGTGGAACTACAGGTCTTGCTCTGTCAAATCAGCATTGGGAGTCAAAGGCTCCTCGATGTCCAAGACATACTCCAATTTTTTCCAATCTAAGGACGATCTTCAGATTTCTTAGCCAATCAACATAATTTGGTCCCACCAAACAATGTTTTTCCTAAAGTACGGATAATGGGTTTGTCATCGTATAAAATAAAGTAGAAAATAAACTGCAGAAAGAAAAACAGATAGTTAGGATTTGAAGTGTTCAGACTAAAACAGGACTTTAATTTTTCGTCTGACTCCCACTATTTTTCTCGAAATCCTGTCTCCCGTTAGGAATTTCGGAAACCTCGTTGAGTAGTTTCATAGTGGCGTTGATTTACCCGCGCTGCATCAAATTAGCCTCAACTTAACAGTTTGTTGGTATATTTGATCAGCCAGGTTCATGTCCCACACGATTCTGTCACACAGAAGTTTCAACGAAATTGTCTCAGTCAGGGTCCCTCTGCCTGTAACTCAGACTTCTTGGGAATGACTGTGCAAGTGCTGCCTATCAACGTCCTGCTAACCTTCCACTTTTGAGTGAATTTCGCCTCCGTAGGATAACACTTTGTAAGAGGACGAAGAGTGGTTGGCTAGCGGCATTATCAAAAATGCATCAAAATACGTTCACGTCAAAGACGAGGGTTTTAGCGCCGTAACTCGGTCAACCAAAACCGTACCCCTATGTCGTAACGTTTTTGAACTTGATAGAAGACAGGAGCCCCGCCCCTTTACTCACTTGATATTTTAAAGTCTAATTTCGGGAGAATCCTCAAAGATAAGAACGAGCACATTATGTACGATATCACGTTCGAAACCAACACGCACATAATAGACTTTAATAGTAAACCTAGTTTCAACCTATTAAAGTAAATGTGAAAGATCGGGGATATTTCTAGTTCTATCATATTTGTACAAAAAGTAAAACTCTAAGTCTTCGGGCTTGTCACGAACGGACATCTCGGCCACCGTCTTGTTCGTTCGTCCTCGTCTCGATCGTCTCTCGTTCGACCGTCATTCCTGTACTACTATAGCCTATGACGGGGGGATCTTTCCCTTAAAACAACAAAGCCCGTCTTTCTAGAAAAACTGTAAAGTACAATCCGGGGGGGACCTTGTCACCCTTAACATATCACCCGGTAAAAAACAGTACCTAATCCCCAATCAATCACCACGTAATTCAAATACTACATGCATCACGACAATTTTACACAGATCAAAGCCTTAATCCACATTTGGGCTTTTATCAGATTTTGGTCAGGCCCATTGGGCTTCGAGGCTTGACCACGCGACCCTAGTCGTGACCGAGCCGGCGCCGCCCACGCGGCCCGACCAAGTGCCGCGCGAGGCCAGCCAAGTGCGCGCGCGGCCAGGCCTGCGTGCCGCGCGCACCTGCGCGTGCGGCCTGCCCTGTGCGCCGCACACCTGTGCGCGCGGCTGTCCCCGTGGCCGCGCCGCGCGCCCATGCGCGCGGCCATGGCAGCATGCCACGCGCCTACGCACGTGGCCCGCCGAGGGCGCCGTGCGCTCCACGCGCGCGGCCAGCTCTTCCAAAAGCTTTCGTTCGGGCTTCGTGGTCATAGTCCCGTGACTTAACCGAGCAGGCTCTGATACCACTGTTGGGAATCCCCGGTAGGGTCCCGAGGCCCTCGTTCCTTGAACGGCAGAAATTTAAAACTTTTTGGAATTCCCGCCTTTCCCTTGGACCGCTCGGTAATAACACGAGAACATAAGCACGAAAAAAAGAGTTTCAACCTAAATGAAATGAAAGTAGATAGAAGAAATAAATATATCCCAAAACTCTTCCAAGATATATCAAGATTAGAGTTATGGATTCATATATGTTCTTGTTTGTTTTGCTATGATTAAATCAAATTAGTATTAAGATATTCTGGGATGAACATTATGGAATCGCTTGGAATAAAAGCTTACAGCTTGTATTGCGGGATACCAGTATATGAGGAAGGTTGTATGCATCGACGGGATTTGGTTGAAAGGAAAGTATAACGGCACTTTACTTATTACATCGGCCGAAGATGACGATAGCCATCAATATCCTTTGGTGTGGGGCATAGTCGACCACGAGTCAACAGATTCATGGTCATGTTTATTAATGAACTCTTGGCGGTAGTACATGATGAAGAAGATCTTGTAATTGTCTTAGATAGAGATGCGTCAATCAAAGTTGACGTTGAAAACATTTACAGACTTGCACATCATGAACACTGTATATGGCATCGGTCACAGAATATGAAAGTTTGCTGTAAGAAATCGGGTGCAACTGAGATATTCATATGCATAGCAGAAATTTACAAGCAATGAGAATTTGATTCAATGTACAAGAGTTTCGAGGAAAGGTTTCCCGATGCAGAGAAGTATTTGAGAAAAATAGATTCTAAAGATCGATGAAGTGGGCTTACTTCTCCCGTGTCTCGCTACAACATTATGACGACGAATGGCGTGGAATCAAATTAATGCACGACTTCGAGAAGAAAGAAAGCTCTCGATCAATGCGCTTTTGGACTCTATAAAAAGAATGACGTGTGATTGGTTCGCTAGATACATACTAGCTTCCTTGCAAGCAACAACACAGCTTACCCCAACAGTGGAAACATTAATTCGTAAAAGGTATATGCTAAGTCTAAGGGTATGAAGTCACTGAAATAGGTTTGCTTGAGTATGATGTTCGACGCTGTGTTGCTGTTAATTTGGGGTCGAAGTCTTCTACGTGTCGAGTGTTGGGAATATGGCCTCGAATGATGTACGAGGATTGAGAGTACAAGGACATTTTAGTAATTTATAATGTTAGACTTTATTTTGATTAGATTTAGACGATTGTTAAAATCGAATATTTTATAATTTACTCGTATCCTTTTTATATTTATGGTTATTTACAAAAACAACAAGGCACATTATTTATTTGTCAAAAATATATTTAATAAGGCGTTAGTAAATAGACAAATAAATAAAACCAAACCATAAATAGTTTATCCACCAATTTTGTGGGACAGAGAGGGGCACTGATGGACTATTATTCTATAGTGTGAAAATCGTCCACAAGTCTAAGTCTTCAGTAGGGTGACTGAATCGATGAGTAGGACTTGTTTGTCGACATGTTCTAAATGATTGTGACAGTCATTCACTCGGGAAGTGGAAGCCCGTGACATTGATACATGACGAACCAGAGGATTTTTCGTATCTGGACACTGACTCGTAGTCCACTCGATCACACGTTGGGGTATTAATGATCGAGTGATTGACTATAGTAGTCTACGTGAACCTTAGACCGAAGGGGTCAATGCCGGAGTTGGCTCCGGGGTCCTGACTTGTCACTAGACGCAATTGCCGAGAGCATGGGTCCTGACTAGTCAGTTAGGCGTGATTACCGAGAGCATGGGTCCTGCTAGTCAGTTAGGCGTGATTGCCGAGAGTATGGGTCAACAACGAAATGCGGTCTTGACGTCGGAGTGTGATTGTCGTGTTGGGCCGCCGATCAGAATTCACAACCTCGAGTAAATCAGGGGCATATGTCCTATGGAAAGTTCGGGGAACGGAAAATTAATAAATCTATGGTAAGAGTACCAAACCGAATCGCAATAGTCACGGAGGGCAGTACGTATTTTCACAGTCACGAATGAGATAGAGTCGAGTCCAGTGAGTTTGACTAGTCGTGGCTCTCACTCGATCGAAACATGTGTGAAGGGTTTATACGTAGGACGAAAATATATAGCCAGTTCGTGAATTATGATTAGATCAAATTCGTGTTCAACGCGAGATCGGTTCGGTACCACAAGATTGGCTAGGTGAATACCGAACTCTTGAATTCCTCCTAAAGTCGGTTGACACAGACTAAAAGAGTCGGGATTAAAAAGGATCACTTTGGTAGTGTAAAAATGAGAGACCGGCCTAGGCGCCGGATCGACGGGATAGAGTTAAGGCCAGGCCAAGTCCTGATTAAATAAAGTGGGACGAAATGTACTTAATTAATTATTGAATAATTAAATTAAGAGTGCAAGGGCAAAATTGGAATTTGCACCTATTAATTTTCGAACTTAATATATATATATATAATAATTTAAATTGGATTTAAATTTAAATGTTTAGATTTGATATAAGCTTAGTAAGAGATCGATTGAGATTTTTTCTCCTGATTTGATTTGGTTTTGCTTTTCTTGGAGATGATCTTTAAAAACTCTTCAACCTCTTACAATAGAAATTTCAGACACTATATATTATTTTAGAGCACAATTTTCGAGGCATGCTTTGGATGTAAAAAAGAAAACCTTCGAAATCACATCCTCTTACTCTCTCTTGGCCGCACCCGTCTCTAGCCATCCAAGGAGGTTCGGACCGAGACACATCGAAGGGTCGCGTGACTCTCTTGAAGGGTCAGTTGCGAGCGAGACATCAAGGACGAAGGCGCGACACGTACAGGCGAAGCAAGGCAAGCCGGGGATCGAAGAAACGAAGTTTTCGAAAACGATAAAAGGCTGGACCCTTTTATTTTTCACTTTATTTTGCATACTCATGTCGTGATCCGGATGATCCGGGAACTCCAACAGTGGTATCAGAGCAAGGCTCGGATCGCGACGAGGCCATCGGTGGCAGCCAGCGGCATACACGGCTAGCCCTTGAGACGTGCGCACGACGCGTCGACCTTTGGCACCCTGAGGCCATGGCTTGGTAGCCATGTGGCCAAGATCAACATGGTTGGGCCGGTGGAACCCCAACAACAAGATATGGCCGCACAGGGCGTGGCTGCAGGCAGATCTCGGTGCGCAGCAGCACACACCGACCCTCGTGGAGGCACAACCTCGCACGACATGGTGCCACACGGAGACGAGCGCCTCAGCACAGATCGCGGCCTTGGCCCGCACCATGTGCATGACATGGTGGTCATGTCGTGTGCTTGTACGCGCCCGGCCTGCATGAGGTTAGGACCGTGTCGCGTGGCTACAGATCGAGAACACGCGGCTAAGCCGCGTGCTAGGGTTCAGCCGTGCGCGCTTCGCTTGCCGAGCATGCAGCTGGGCTGCGGGCGGCAACGCAAAGGAGTCCACAGAGGGCTGCGCCGGTGGCGCGGGGCTGAGCGCATCAAAGCACGTGAGTGGCCGCGCACGAGACTTGCGCGCCCAGGCCGTGCTGCAGAGACGGCCTTGCACGTAGCGTGCGAGGCTATGCGCACGCGGCTAGGCCGCATCTTTGAGGTCGCCCCGCACGAAGCTCGCGGGGCTAGCGCATACATCGCCTGCGCAGCGCGCGGTTCTTGCGCAGACCGCGCATACGGTATGTGCAGCTCGGCTGGTTGTCGTTGGGGTTAGTATCTAGACTTCGGTTTAGACTCCGGCAAGCCAACTTAATCTACTCTCCTTCACCTTGACCAAAGTTTTTACTATACTTGGCCGTACACCGACAACAAAACAAAGGGACGCCATATTCAACATCTCGACGTTCTTCTCGATGTCGGTCTCATCTTCTATCCGCCCGTCAATTTCTTCTCCAAATCTTCTAAGTAAATTTTTTCCCTTCCATGTAAGCAATAAGAAAAAGTATAAATAATAAAGGAGAACAATATTTATATTGATAAAAGAGGAATCATACCATTGAAGTGTCTTTGGGCAAACTCATTCAGAGCCTCCTCAAGCCCCTTTTCAACGAGCAGAGCCTTCATCTTCAATTTCCAGAGCCCAAAATCGTTTGAACCATTGAAAATTTCCATTTCCAGTCGAGTTGCAGCCATTCTGTGAAGATCGCGTCACTTCTCCACGCTCACCGCACCAATTGTTGATCTATGACCACCGTTCGACTCGTGATTTAGTGTAGTTTTTGTGTGTGTGCGTCAATCAAATCAATTCAACCTATCGCAAGCTCAATCGAGCTGAAAAACGCAGCTCAAAATCTCAGAAACGAAAACAGAGTTTTACGTGGTTCGGCTATCTTCTAGCCTACTCCACGGACCAACCGAGCACCCTTTGTATTAATCACCACACAAAAGTTACAGCCTTCTATGTCTACTACAATTTTCATGTTTACACCTCACCGTGATTCTCTCTCATACAAAAGATATCTGCTCACCAAGATGCCTAGTCGAAGCCCTGCGTCTGATATTTATAAGCTGAAAGTCACAAGTAATGTGTGACTTTCATTTAATCTCAGCCGTTCGTCTTGATCGATCCAATGATCCACAGCCTTCCCAATGCGCGGGAGAAGAAACATAAAGCGTGTGACGAGTTTTTCCCGCTTCCCACCTGAGCCGTCCGATCCATTTTAACGCGATCCAACGTTCTACGTTAAATCCTCATTCGATCGAATAAGTATTGATCTGAGCCATCCATCTCGCTTTCCTCCAGATCCAACGCTCGATATTTAAACGCTCAGCTTCAAATATCATCCTTCCGATCTGGCGCGCATCTGATCCAATGGCTCACGATTGATCTCAACGCTTAAACAAATTCTTTTAGCAGAATTCGATCCTTCTTCAACCGTGATCATCTAAGCTCCTTCTGGCCATCTCCGGCGACACTCTGACGAGTTTGAGGCTCGCTTTTCTCAACCTTATAGAATTTAAAATATTTTTATTTAAGATATGATATTTCTATTTTATAAAAGATTTTTGACGCATACAAAGTTCTGTCCGTATATCTTAAAAAAATTAACGACTTTTATAATATTACAGTATCATAACTTAGTTATTTTATTAACTTATACTAATTATACATAATTAAAACCCGTGCATTGTACGGGTAAAAAACTAGTTATAAAATAATGAAAATGGGTCCGTCCACATTGGGCCGTTCAGTAGCCCTACTACTTTAATCGAAGCTCAGCCCACGTCATCAACTCACCTCATCTGTCTGGCCACCTTATAAAGATGCGTAGCTGAAGAAAGATCACTAATAATACGTCAGTGTAAAAAGAAACACGACGACGACGCACGGCTCTGAGACGCAACTGAGCCGTCGAGCCCTACACTGGTATAATTTCTTTTTTTATATTTAATTTCTGGGGCGTTGGGGGGTTTTTCAGGCAAGTTCGTGATTTTGTACGTTTAGCTTATAAGCGGCTGGTAAATCTTCTTTTTTTTTTTTCGGTGATTGAGTTTGGGTTTTGCATGCTTAGGTTTATGTAGGTTTGCTTCATCTCTTGTGAAGAATCCTTTTGAGTTAGCAGTGCAATGTGTGTTTCTGAGTTGTGATCATTGAGATTCTCGTCCTATTATATTCTGATTTGCGTGATTGGGTTGAGGTGTCTTTTTTGATATAATGGTTACCTTTGTTTGTAACGCTTGTTTACTGGTTTATACTTTATAATCCAAACTCTTGTTATTTGTGATTTTCTTTTGCCCCCATTCATTCAATTTGTCCATGAAAATCAGTGTTAGAAGGATTAATTGGGATAAAACAAATAAATAATGTAGCACCAATGATTTAGTCTTTTTTGATTCATCAAAGTCATGGGTGTAAAAAAAATGGATTATGTGTGTTTCATGGGTGTAAAAACTGGATGGTAATTTTCCGTGTTTCGCCAGGTTTTTCATAAGACCAATTCAAGCGCAGGTCACGTGTTATTTGCTCGAAAGTCGAAGACTTGTGAAATGGGTGCACGAAAGCAGAAATGGACTGCTGAAGAAGAAGCTGCTCTTAGAGCTGGAATTGAGAAACACGGACTTGGGAAATGGAGTTTGATACTTAAGGATCATGAATTTAGCGTTATCCTGAAATCTCGGTCCAATGTAGATCTCAAGGTACCGAATGGTTACCTTATACCCCTCTCTGCTTCTGCTTTCTAAAGGGAGCTGTTAAGAGTTACATTTTTTTCCGGTAATATAATCACTTAGGACATGGGTCCATGTTCTCACCGCCCTTCGATACGGAATTAAGTTAGTAGACATTTATCTAGAAAAAAAAAGTGTTTAGCAACTTTTGGGTTCTATACTCAGATTTGTCACTGCAATTCGCTGTTATTTCAATTAATTTGACAGGACAAGTGGAGAAATATATGTGTCATGGAAACTGGATCTAGGCCACGGACTAGGATCAAGCGTCTTGATGATTTTGCAAAAGCTGCTGAAAAGGATTGTGGTGATGAAGTTCATAGCGAAGCTCGTAAACTATATGAGATTAACATCCCTAGTTTGGCTGATCATGGGAAGAATGTTGTTATTTCTTCTAAGAGTATGGCCATTGATTCAGCTAATGAAGCTGCTTCTGAAAGTGCTCATGATGATAATGCTGGTGACGACGTTGTTGGGAAAGATGATGCTTTTGGTGTCAGGAAGAATGCTGTTGTTGATGCCTATCCTCTTTCTCTTGATGCCTATCCTATCGAGAGGTTGTGTTGTTTGATTTATGTGTGTCTATGCATTTATAGCTTTGTTTTTCTTGATACTAATGAGTTTTATGAGGACCGATGGGGTTGATAGGTTGGATGGTTTTGTATTGGAGAATATTGCCAACTCGAAGGAACCTAGTGAAGCCTGTCAGCGGCCTATGAACTTGAATCTTTTAATCGAGGAGAGGCGAATAACTAAGGTATCAAATTCTTGAAGGCTTCTTTTCTCTTTCTGTATTATTTTTGTTTCGTCGTCTGAAGTGATATATGAGAAAGGGGCACTGGTCACTTCTTATATGTTATCATGGATACATTTTGCTGCAATATTCAATGATCATCCCCCATTCCTTGGACCTTTGTCTAAAAGAGTTTAGTTAAAGAGAAGCTTCACTAGATAATAGAGTCTCTCTATCTCCATCAAATTCCCACCAAACTTTTGCCACGCTGAATGGCTCGTTAAAGGGTCAAACATGAACGTCTCCGTGTCATTAGAGTTCCTAGTTCAGTATCATAACATTGCAAGTGCATAAGATGGATAAATCCAAAGAAGGGTCTATAAGCTAAGTACTATAACAATCTGTCCGTGAATTTTCTGTAAACAGGCGAGGGACCATAACAGACTTGTTCGTGAGACTGCATCACCCAACAATGGAAAAGCTAAGCCTGCAACAGCACCAAATCTGGATTCTGAAGGAGCTTTGGGATCAAACACACCACCTAAAACCATAGCTCAGATTGAAGCCGAGCTGATCGAGACAATGAGGAACATGACTCCACAAGAAGCTGCAGCTTTTGCTGCAGAAGCGGTCGCCGAAGCACAAGCTGCTATTGCCTTAGCAGAAGCTGCAGCTAAAGAGGCAGAAGAGGCGGAAACTATAGCACTAAATGCACGCATGTTTGCTGAGGCATCTGATCCAAAGTCCACCTACTTTGGAAGATTCTAACATATCCTTTGAATGTGAGTGCCTACTAAAGTACTGTTGGTTCTTGTATAGATCGTCTGGTCGGTGGCTGCAAAACTTTGAACAATTTGTTAGCTTGAAGTCGAGGCACGTACTACGTACGTTGTCCGTAAGACGTTATTGCCCCGTATTTCAGTGCTTCGGGTTTTCGCAATCCGTCCCGAAGATACAACGACTTCGGAATTTTGATCGATGCACGATGAACCAAAATTATCAGCGAATCTTAATCGAGACTCGGGAATTTCTTGCTATTTTTGACTCTGGGACTTGAATGCTCTATCTTTCTAATGCAGGGAGTGAATTGAATATTTTTTCCAATGCTTCTGGGGGGCTATTTATAGGTTTTCAAATGACCTGGGGCGAATCTGAAAGAGTTGCAACTTCTGGGCAGGGGCTGATTTGTGAATAGTCACAACAGTTGACCATTTGATCAGATTTAATCTGAGCCGTCAGATCTGGATCCAACGATCCAGATCGCACCCCATCTGATGCGACCCATTGGACCGAACCGCGGGTTTTGGGTCGGGTCGGGCATCCCCAATGCCTCTCTCTATTCGCGAACCGATGCGCCCCATCGACCCAACGGGTCGATCCACCTCATCGTCGTCTCACGTGGCGCTGCGTCAGCGCCACGTCGTCCTTCTCGCCTATGTGTCACTGACACGTCATCAAGTCCGCCACGTCACCAATACTGCCGCGTCATCGCCACACTGCGTGCTACGTGGACGACACGTCATCGCCCCACCTTGCCACCTAGACGACACGTCACCATCGGTGCCACGTCATCATCGGTGCCACATCACCGGAGCATAAATTTAATTCCGGGTATGGGCTTGGGCTAGCGGGCCGCACGCGTGGGCTCGGGTTCGGGCTCACGGGCCCTTGAACCCATCTCCTTGGACTCACCACTTGTTTGATGACTTATGATGTGTATCTATATATAAGGTGGAGAAACTTGAGATGTTTTTCCAATGTGGGACTTTTGATCCCCTCTTTTACACCTCTTTATTCATTAATATTATTGGGCCGAGATTAAAAATTAATTTCTCATTCACCCGACATCGGTTTTGAGCAAATTAATATTCGATAAATTCCCCTCGAAACGTAGATTATGAATCTTTCATCAATTTCGAGTTTCGACGAACGATGACTTCTCGATTTAATAAAACCGATATGTTTTTGACATTTGGGCCAAAAACCCACTTTCGAAGAATATTGCATTCCTTGATTCTATTATCATCCCTGCGTTCATATCAGAGATTTCTGACTTGTGCACTAGAAATCTGTATGCACTACTGTTATTAGCATATCCAATGAAAATGCAGTCAACAGTCTTGGGTCCTATCTTAACCTGTTTCGGTTTAGGTACTTCGACCTTTGCTAGGCACCCCCACACTTTAAGGTAATTGTAGGTCGGCTTCCTACCTTTCCATAACTCGTATGGAGTTTGATCCCTCTTCTTGTGAGGCAACATATTTAGAATGCGATTTGCTGACAGGATGGCTTCCCCCCACAAGTTCTGTGGTAGCCCTGAGCTGATTAGCATAGCATTCATCATCTCTTTTAGAGATCTATTTTTACGTTCAGCAACGCCGTTTGATTGAGGTGAATATGGCGCGGTTGTTTGATGAATAATGCCATGTTCTTTGCAAAATTCTTCGAACGGCGCCACATATTCCCCTCCTCTGTCACTCCGAATTATTTTAATTTTTGAGTTGAGTTGGTTCTCAACTTCACTCTTATATCTCGTAAAGGCTTCAAGAGCTTCGTCTTTGCCACTTAATAGATAAACGTAACAGAATCTTGTGCAGTCGTCAATAAAAGTAATAAAGTACTTTTTCCCACCCCTAGTCTGCACGAACTTTAGATCACATATATCTGTATGGATCAGTTCTAGAGGTGAACTGCTTCTTTCGACGGAGAAGAATGGTGCTTTCGCCATCTTCGCCTCAACGCAAACCTCACACTTTTGTTGTGAGTCTATTTCCATTTTAGGAATCATGTTTAAACTTATTAACTTTTTAAGTTTGTTTAAACCAACATGTCCTAGTCTATCATGCCACAAACTAGAAGACTCAACCAAGTAAGAAGAACTTGTTTTATTACTAGCGAGCTCAATCTCGCGTTTTACAGGCATTACACTTAATTTAAAGAGCCCTTTCTCAAAGTAGCCCTTGCCTATGAAATGACCATTCTTGGTCAGTACATATTTATCGGCCTCAAACACTTGTCTAAATCCGGCTTTGCACAGGAGGGAGCCGGATACTAGATTTTTGCGGATGTCCGGGACATGCAACACATCCACCAGTGTTATCTCCTTGCCCGAGGTCATCTTGAGGATCACTCTTCCCAATCCTACAATTGGTGAAGTTGCCGCGTTCCCCATGTATAGCGTTCTTCCGGAGATCGGGATGTAGTTGGAGAACATATCTTTATCGGAGCAGATATGTCGTGTTGCTCCGGTGTCGATGTACCACAACCTTGGGTTTTCTACCACATTGGCTTCATATACGACTGCGGCCAAGTCTATCTCCGACAGATCTGATGCCAGCTTTGCCTCGGACAAGTGGGCCTGGTTCCTTTTGATCCTTTTCTTCTGTCGGCAGTCTTTCGCCATGTGTCCGGGTTTGTCACAGTTGTAGCAGTTGCCTCTTATCTTGTTAGAGTTCGGCTTCTGCTGGTTCTGTGACGTATTCGCCCGCTTGCGTTTCTTGCCGGTGCCTGACTCGGCCAAGTTCGCTCGTGCCTCCATGTTGCCCCTCTTGTTCTTGGCCTCGATTCTCCGGTTATCTTCCTCGATCCGAAGCCTCACAATTAGGTCCTCAAGCCCCATTTCTTTTCGCTTGTGCTTGAGGTAGTTCTTGAAATCCTTCCACAGAGGCGGCAGCTTCTCGATGATTGCAGCTACCTGGAAGGATTCGCTGATCTGCATATTTTCCGCATGGATATCATGGATGATAAGTTGCAGATCCCGGACTTGATCCAAAACTGGTTTGGAGTCCGTCATTTTGTAGTCCAAAAACCGACCGACTATGAATTTCTTTAGTCCGGCATCATCGGTTTTGTACTTCTTGTCCAACGAGTCCCACAACTCTTTCGCAGTCGTAGTCACTGCATAGACGTTGTATAGGGAGTCATCGAGGGCGTTCAGAATGTAGTTACGACACATGAAATCATTATGATTCCATGCGTCTAACACTGCTTTTTCCTGCACGTACTGTGGATTGACCACAGGTGCGATGTCTTCTTCATTCTCAGCATCTTCAGCATTCCCAAGAATCTGGGCGTCTGCCGTCACCTTGGGCGGAACCTCCTTTAGGAATCGAACCAGGTTCAAAGTCGTCAAGTAAAACAACATCTTCTGTTGCCACCTTTTGAACTCGGTTCCGTTGAATTTTGCCGGTCTTTCGGCATGGCTGGAGCCGGTGGGCAGCGGTAGTGCAACTGGAATATTCGCCATCGATCAGACAGAATAACGTCTTACGAATGTTGGTTCTTGTATAGATCGTCTGGTCGGTGGCTGCAAAACTTTGAACAATTTGTTAGCTTGAAGTCGAGCCACGTACTACGTACGTTGTCCGTAAGACGTTATTGCCCCGTATTTCAGTGCTTCGGGTTTTCGCAATCCGTCCCGAAGATACAACGACTTCGGAATTTTGATCGATGCACGATGAACCAAAATTATCAGCGAATCTTAATCGAGACTCGGGAATTTCTTGCTATTTTTGACTCTGGGACTTGAATGCTCTATCTTTCTAATGCAGGGAGTGAATTGAATATTTTTTCCAATGCTTCTGGGGGGCAATTTATAGGTTTTCAAATGACCTGGGGCGAATCTGAAAGAGTTGCAACTTCTGGGCAGGGGCTGATTTGTGAATAGTCACAACAGTTGACCATTTGATCAGATTTAATCTGAGCCGTCAGATCTGGATCCAACGATCCAGATCGCACCCCATCTGATGCGACCCATTGGACCGAACCGCAGGTTTTGGGTCGGGTCGGGCATCCCCAATGCCTCTCTCTATTCGCGAACCGATGCGCCCCATCGACCCAACGGGTCGATCCACCTCATCGTCGTCTCACGTGGCGCTGCGTCAGCGCCACGTCGTCCTTCTCGCCTATGTGTCACTGACACGTCATCAAGTCCGCCACGTCACCAATACTGCCGCGTCATCGCCACACTGCGTGCTACGTGGACGACACGTCATCGCCCCACCTTGCCACCTAGACGACACGTCACCACCGGTGCCACGTCATCATCGGTGCCACATCACCGGAGCATAAATTTAATTCCGGGTATGGGCTTGGGCTAGCGGGCCGCACGCGTGGGCTCGGGTTCGGGCTCACGGGCCCTTGAACCCATCTCCTTGGACTCACCACTTGTTTGATGACTTATGATGTGTATCTATATATAAGGTGGAGAAACTTGAGATGTTTTTCCAATGTGGGACTTTTGATCCCCTCTTTTACACCTCTTTATTCATTAATATTATTGGGCCGAGATTAAAAATTAATTTCTCATTCACCCGACATCGGTTTTGAGCAAATTAATATTCGATAAATTCCCCTCGAAACGTAGATTATGAATCTTTCATCAATTTCGAGTTTCGACGAACGATGACTTCTCGATTTAATAAAACCGATATGTTTTTGACATTTGGGCCAATTACCCACTTTTGGCCCAAAGGCCCAAAAGCCAAAAACCCAACAAGTAGTAGTAGTTAGCAACTTCAACAAGAATTAGTTTCTATAATTACAAAGCTTATTATGCATCATTAATCATTACATTCTCCGGATTAGATCTTCGATTCTTGAAATGGGCATGCGCCTGTTTCTTGTCCGTAAATTTGAAGTTATATTAGGTTATCTCACAGTTTTCGTTTCTGAGCGTGTTCTCTTGGTTGCAGCAGGTGTTTATCTCCATGTTTTGTTGTAGAACCAAACTGGCTGAAAGGTTTCTTATGATTGTGCTCATCAATGGATGTATGTTGGGCGTAACAACATTATCTTAAAATTATACTTAATGTTGCAAAACTTGCATCAAAGCATATTAGACTTAGATGATGTTTTTCATGCTTTGTTGTTTTAATATCGATACTGATGTGGAAAGAAAGTGCATGTTGGGTTTGAAACTCAAGGAGCTTCCGATTTTTATCGGAATTTGGTGGTCCAGCCCAGCCCAGCCTATTAACGACCGAGCGTATTATATATAGAATATTATCATTTTATTCTAATAATAACATAATAATTGATCCTTGAGGCATATAAATAGCCTGTATTAGTTTATTGTTAAACACACAAAAAAAAACAGAAAAATCCCAATGAGTGAAATACTAGATGCATTATTCGAATGGATAAGGGTGATAAATTCTACTGTGTAATCATCTCAATATGACGAATTATTATTTCTCTCTAGAGTTAAACGATATTAACCAAACTACCTAATTGTATTCTGATAAAGTTAATTATAACTAGGTCGTATTTGAATATAGTATAGTCATCTTTTGCATTTATTCGTGGTATTTACACCTATTTTGATATTGAGGAACACAAGACAACAGTTGAGGCGAATCGAGCGAAAACGAAGTAAAAAAGACGAAAATTTAAGGCTTCTCGACCTCTTGCAAGATGTGACACGGCCATAACAGTACATCATAAAGACTTAGGCGATTACAGAAAAGCATCACGGCCTCTTACAAGGAGTGTCACGACCATGACCAACCAAGTAGAAACTTTAAGCCACTCGCGCACAATCTTCACGTCCTCTTGCAAGGAGTGTCACAACCATGACCAACTAAGCGGAAACTTCAAGCCACTCGCGCACAATCTTCAAGGCCTCTTGCAAGGAGTGTCACAGCCATGACCAACCTTCACGACCTCTTACAAGGAGTGTCACGGCCATGACCAACAAAGCAGAAAATCAAGGCACTCCCGTACAATCTTCACAGCCTCTTGCAAGGAGTGTCACGGCCATGACGGTTTACATAACAAATTAAAAGTCCTCGCGAAGATGTCACGGCCGTGAAGGCCCATAACGAAGCCGTGAATGAGACGGACAATTATAAAAGCTCATTTTTAAAGACCTAATTGAGATCTAATCTTCCATAATTCGAATCTCACGACCTAGGAGAACTAAAAGGAGTCTAAAGAACCCTAAGAAACACATTGGTGATTCCTAAACGCTAAAAGGAGAATCCAACGAAGAATCATAGCATAATCAGACGCAGAACGAAGACAACCATCAAGAATTCTCAAAACGCATCCGTATATTATAGGGAAGAATTATGGTTTCTCATTTCTCGTCTTCATCTTTAGTCATTTTTTATGTCCGTAGTCTGAGTAGCTAAATCCCCTTTAAGTTTGGGACTATATGACGCTAGGTACAATCATTGTTTTGGTGTAAATTACTCGTGAACGCTCTTTGATTATGTAGTTCACAGATTTAACATCCAATCAATGAACTTGAGCATAGATCGATTGAGACATACCTTGTAATTAACGCGCGGAAGACTTTGGGTAATTATCAATCAACCTTCATTAAACCTCAAGCTTTCTCAACAAGTAATCCCCTTTCTCTCTCTACAATTAAGCCCTAATTATGATAATGATGAGAGAGTGTTTCTAGTGAGAGAAAGCTAAAACTCAAGTTGTGTTTATTTTACACACACTTGCCATATATATACCAAAGCATACTTTGGTATATTTATACTTTAGTCCCTATATTTACATAAAATACAATTAAGTCCCTAGACAAAGATAACATGATTATTGAACACTAGAAAATATTCATAACAATCTCCCCCTTAGTGTTCAATTGTCATTGAAGCGCCGGTTGTCTTTGTCTTTGATAATCTTCAGTCTTCATCATCATTTGAACACAATAGACAGATTCCTAACAATCTCCCCCTTTGTGTTCAACTTTGAATTTGACACGGCCTTTGTTGCTGTTTGAAGAAAATAGCTGAGAGCATCTGGAGAATCTTCAGTCTCCCCCTATTTACATGCACCCTCTTTTTCTTCTTTGCAACTTGAATCTTCGTCACCTTCTTGCATATATCAGAGTCGCGTGGATCGTCAGCATTGACTTGTCGTGTATGCTCGAACCATGGAGAGAGGTCTTGTTTGTTGCGGTTCAGCACGTGCGTTGAAAGCTTGGCTTCTTTAATGAGTTCACGTGCTTCGCCTCCTTGATATACTTCTCCCCCTCATGGCGATTCATTTGTATCGTCATGCTGTGTGATCAAGGTGAACCTGAGTGTACGCGGAACGTGTTGTCGTTGAATTCCGGATGAAGTACCTGAAAACGGGACAGACGACCGATCATCGTGAGACATCCCTTGATGTCACTCTTGGTCGTTGATGCAAAGTCACACAGACTTGCATTTGAAGGGACTACGGGGCCACATATGCATTCCGTTGACATCGTTCTAGAGTCGTGCTCCAGAAGATGGCCTGCTACCGTTGTTGCTTTTATGTTGCAACGGCAGGACTTCCTTCTGATCATAGAAGCCCATCATTGAATGATGCGTCTACAGAAGTCCTGGCATGGTCACGTAGACCTGCAATATGTGTGTAAAAGAATGTACGTGTCCTAGAAAATTTTAAAAAACATTTAGGCTATAAGGACACACTAGACATTTACGTGTTCAAGAAAGTCGTGGTGTGGGGCTGTGGACCACTTTGTTCAATATCTCCCGCTTCCAAATGAAACGGTGATAGCATATGCGGTTCCCCGTGAGATATTGAAACATCTGTCTTTAGGGAGACAAATGAGTAGCTAGGAAAGGGTGTGCATGCGCTTTTGGACCATATGAAGCGTCTTCTACCCGAGATCTGATAAATCAGTCATGTACCTATATGGTTATGGCTCGGATAGTTTGTGGTTGAGTTGTAAGGATTTCATCGTGATACGCTCAAATACCCTCACATACACTCGGGGTTTGTTCCTGGGTTAGGATCAGTTGGGTCTACTGAACCTTTGGAACAGGTATGCGAACAACTCTTTTGTGTCCATGCGCTTGTTGGCATTTAGGTAGCACTCGCTCTTCAAAGCATGAAGGTTGTCTTCAGGGCATTCCCTTTTAAGCTCTAGCGTTGTTTTTAGGTAACACTCCCCCTAAATACTTGCGCTAATTCTAATGTGATGCCCGTGCTCCCCCTAAATAGATGCGCTTTTTGAGAAATTGCATATTACGAAGAAATCAAGCGCGTTTTGTATTTGAAGTGACACTCCCCAATAAATGTGCCCTTTTGCACTTATAAGTATCACTCCCCCTCGAACATATACGCTTTTTATATTAGAACTATGGTAATATGCTCTTCTGAAATTCATGCACCTTGCCTATCTATTATCCACTCCCCCAAAAAGAATATAGAATATGAAGACCGAATATTCTGTAAAGGTAAACGCTATTTATAATAAGTCGAACTCCCTATGAAAATCAAAAACTTAATATATAGAGTTTGACTCCCTGAAATCCAAGCGCTTTTTGAATTTTGTAATCGGCTCGGCCTTCTTTAAACATTGTAGCTCAATTTTTTTTTTTTTTTTTTTATTTATTTATTTATTTTTTGGCCTTTTCTTTTCTTTTTCCCTTTTTTTTTATGGCTTTTCCCTTTTTTTTTTATTGGTCCTTTTCTTTCTTCTTTTTTTTTTTAATTTTTTTTTATGGCCATTTTTTTTATGGCTTTTTCCTTTTTTTTTTTATAACAGAAAAATAAAAAGGAAAAAAAATGTCAAATCAAGAGCTTTGGAATAGTCTTGATTTGGTGTGTTTGCTCACGTCACATACCGATCACGAGTGTGGAGCAAACCAAATACCACACGTGTCGGGGACTTGTGCGACTGCTCATCATCGCATACCGACCATACATGTGGAGCAATCGTCGTCTATTTACCATGTATGATCGGGAACCTGAAAAACAAATTATCGGGACTTTGGTACCCATTTTTGGACGGGTCCTCCCTGATTAGTAGATAACATTTTAAGCATAGAAGGTTCAAATTTGGAATCAAAATTATCACATAAAGTAGTCATAGGAATCCACATTTGTTGAGGACTACTTATTTCCATTTGTAGCTTAGGTTTCCAAATTTGTTTAATCTTATTGAAATTTAACGTTTTAGCATCGGTGAATGTGCGTCTTTTTGTAGAAGAGAAATTTTTTTCTTTCGCCAGTCGCTTAAGATGCATTTCGGATTTGACTTTGACCAAGTACTTGAGAGAGGAATTGTTGGTATACGTTTTGATCCTAACAACCTCACTTAGGGACGATTTAACCACGTTTGAATATGGAAAGAATTGATTCAACGTGGGGTGTTGTGTTCTTGAGAGGTGTTTGGAGATTCTCTCTCTAAAATACTCTCTCTAGATTGATTTACACAAAACACATTTTATTATGTGTTAGGGTTCAAGTATTTATACCACATTTTGGTATATAATACTTGGGCCCCTAACAAAGCCCAATTACACTAAGCCTCTTATAATGATAATCTTTATAAATAAACTACAAAGATAATTCTAATTAATTGAACACAATAAAATAATCCTAACAATCTCCCCCTTTGTGTTCAATCTTCAATTTGGCATGGATTATCTTTGCGGGGCTTAGTGCATTTGCCTGAGTCCTACGGGAATTTCCTCCTTGTCTTGTCTTTTGACCTCTTCATTTGGAGATCTTCAAGCTCACCGTGTCTTGATCTTCGCTTCTCGGCACCGGATCTTCTTAATCTTCTTTGTAAGCTCGACTCGTAAATGCCGGAAGGAATTTGAAGTCGCTTGTCGGATTTCTTCTTTTTGTGTTTGATCTCTCCTTTCGATAATAGTGCAACTCCCCCTACTTTTGGTCAACCTTATGTTGGGATTGAGAAGTTCTCTTTGAAATTTGGAGAGACGCACACGAGGCAGCAACTTTGATCTGTGTAGTCCATGGTGTTCGCTTGATTCTTTGACGACGCTTGAGGATTTAGCGTTTCTGATCTATCTTGCACTTTCGTCGTGGTATTGCTCCCATTTTGCTTTAGTACTACTCCCCCTCATGAAGATCGAGTTGGGGAGATCGCCATGCGATGGGTCAAAATGAGGCATTATCTTTGGCAAAAAGATCACGTCGTCGGGACATGAGGATGGCGTTGGTAGGAACTCAGGTTAGGTAATAACCTGACTTAGCCACTAAGGCAGTCGTCAAGTCTTCTTCAATCTTCTTCTTCTCGGCGCCGGATTCGTCTTCTTCGAAGGAAGTTGTCTGGTTCGGCCTCGAGGAAGCTTGTCTGGCTCCGGAAGAAGGTACGCGTGGGGTGTTAGGCTCCTTTGGAATGTTCCATTCAAGTGCAGGGGAGCCCGACTTCAGAGTGGTGAGCGCGGCGGAGATTGGTGGGTGGTCCGACCTGTTTGTTTATTGCGTGTCCCCTTCTCCCCCTCATGGCAATTCGTGTTAACGAGATCGGCATGCTTGTGTAGGAAGATTAGGAGGACACAAACGACAGGTCGGTGATGGTAATAACCAGACGGAGCCACAAAGGCAATCCGTCGTGTAAGAAACCGGGGTCACGAAGACTTCCCGTTAACATCGATATAGGAGCTATGCTCGTAGACGATGCCTGAAACCGTTGTTGCTTTGATGTTGCAACGGCAGGACTTCCTTCCGATCCTCGAATCATGTCGAAGCAAGACATGTCTACGAAAGTTCTTACTTGATCACAAAGATCAGGTGTTTAAAAGTGTATGTGTCCTAGAAAATATAAAAATATATGGAAAGTGAGGACACACTAGACTCGAGTGCGCAAGGAAGTGTGGTGGTGGGGCTGAGTACCACATAATTCAATATCTCCCGCTTCCGAGTGAAGCGGTGATAGAAGACGTGGTTCCCCGTGATTTCTGAAACACCTGTCTTCTGTGAGACAGACGAGTGGGTAAGGCTCGGTTGTGCACGCGCCGTTGGACCTATTGCGGCGACTTCTACCCGGGAGCTAATAAAATTAGCACCTGTACCTATGGGGGTTGGTCCGAATAATTTGTGAGGTAAGGAAATCATGTAGCGTCGGTCTTTTCAAAAGGTTTTAGTAGACGTGGCTGTTTCTTTGTGATTCGACTGACTCTCGGTGATGTCCCGGGGTTAGATTCAGTTGGGTTTGACTGAATCGTAGGAACGAAGTATCCATGCATCCGGTAGGAAGTAGTGAGTGCTGCTTTGTATGTCAGCAAGCCGGAGCAGGTCAGTTGAAGCGAGCACCGAGATTTGCATTTGTAGCCACCGTCGCCTTTTGAAAAGAGTTGACCGTTGTACGGTCGAGATTCTTCTTTTGAGGTCCATCTTCGGATGTCGGAGGTAATCTCCATGAAGCTTGATGAAGAGGAGAGAAGATATTTTTTTTTTTTTTTTTTTTATGGCCTTTTTTTTTTTATATAAATATTGATGGCCCTTTTTTATATATATATATTAATCGTTATTAGTAAAACATATTTTATACTATATATTATGTAGATATATATAATATATATATTTATGGTATTAGTAATATATATTAGTATATATATAATATAGTATATGCATATTATATATATATATATATATATATATATTATGTTATTCATCCCCTCAAAACATGCTTCCAAAAATAAAATTGCTCCCCCTCAAAAGATGCATGATAAGTTTGAAAAATTTGTAATCTCTTTCCCTCAATTCACGTATTTGAAGTTCGCTCCCCCTTAAAAATGTAATTATTGCTCCCTTATAAAGAAATAAGGGTCACTTCTCTTTTAAAAATAAAAGGTAGCTCCCCCTCAAATTAAGCTCATTCAATAAAAAAAATGGTATCTATCATTTCCGTGCGTAATATGCATTTTATACTTTTAATGTTTAGAAAATGCATATTTAAAATGTACCATTTTGAAAAATAGGTATTTTTCAATTCAGCTCGTATGCATATGCAAATTAAAATTTTGAAAAGTTGATTAACATACACATAATTAGAATGTACCTATAAGGTAGGGTATTTCGAATTTCGTCTCATGCAAAAAATAGGTATTTTTTTGCGATTCAGCTTATATGCATACATGAAAGTTTAAGCTCGAAAATCTTAAAATTGTATGCATATGAAAATGTACCTATAAAATAGAGTATTTTGCATTTCGGCTCATGTATGCACGCATGCAAAAATTTGAAGGTAAAAGTCCTTTTGAAGCATGCATAGCTATATTGTACTCTATTATTTTTAAAGTAGGTATATTGTCTTTTTCAGCTCGATATGCATGCCAAAATTTACTATGGAATGCATATATAGAATTTACCTACGGTGTAGTTGCTCACCGTGTTTTACCTTTATCATGTATGTGGAGCACTACGTCAGATTGTCATACATGAGGGATGCGGTTGCTCGCGTCTCTTACCAGTCATGCATGTGGAGCAACCCGAGTACCGTGCATGCTGGAATTTGTGGTTGCCCTCGTCTCGTACCGATCATGAGTATGGAGCAGCCATCTTCTAATTACTACTCATGATCGGGGTTTTGTGGTTGCTCTCGTCTCATACCAATCACGCGTGTGGAGCAACCATCGACGAATTACCACACATGATTGGGCTCCTGCAAAATATTAGCGGGACTTTGGTACCCATTTTTGGATGGGTCCTCCCTGATTAGCAGAAAACAATTTATGCACATTTGGTTCAGATATACATCATAAATCATCCTTTAAAGTCCTATTTAATTTGATTTCTGATTTAGGAATCCAAGTTTGGTGAACCTTAGAGGGAAATGACAATTCAGCGCCGGTGAATGTGTGTCTAGGTTTAGAAGATCTGAAGATTTTCTCCATAGCCAGTCGCAGAAGGTGTCTTTCAGACTTAATCTGGACCGGGTATTACAAGTATGAATACGAGCTTATCGCAATATATGCATCATCAGATGATGAGTCGTATTGCCTACAAGAATTGACATCATTCACTCTATAATGATGAGGAATAAGCGTGGAAGTTCGCTTGCTTAAGCTTGGAACTTCTTCTTTGCACGCTTTCCTACTAAGAGGAATAGGAGAGGGAAAATCTTGAGCATGTTCGACCTTAATTTTTGAAAATAATGTTGATTTTCCTTTCTCCTTCCTAATTTTCTGTTCCATGGAAGTATTAAGCTTAAGGCTTTTACTTATCTTTTCTACGCCAGTCAAAGGTGACTTAGAATGCATATTTTGTTTCGTCACCGTTGACTTAGAATTATTAGTAAAAGCTTTCTCAGTTTTAGGAACAAGGATGCTTTTCTTCACCTGTTTCGAGGAAGATGTATCTTTTGAAAGATCATTGGAAACAGGTAAAGACGGGGAATTTTTGAGATATAAAATCTCCTCTAAAAGCTTTTTCTTTTCCGCTCGAAAACCTACTCTTTCTGATTCCAAGGTTGCGTTCAATTCTGCAATTTTACTAGCAACCTCTGGAATTTCCCAACTAGAGATAGGTTTATTAGAATGTAAATTATTTTCCCCTAAAGACACTAAGTTAGAAGGGGGATTTTCATCTGCCTGACTTCTTTTACCACAAGCGTTCTCTAAAAGTTCAATCTTAGAGGAAAGCATACACCGTTCCTCTAAGATTATCTCATATTTTGATGAGACACGATTTCGCTCATCTTCGCAAGAACGTAATCTTTTAGTCATATCACAGACATTCTTTTCACTAATTTCTAACTTAGTTTCTAAGCTAATGACCTTTGACCTCATGTTAGCCAAATCCTCATTAGCGAAAGCTAGATCTTCCTGTTGCTTAAGCAACACAGAGTAATTATTAGCAAATCTTGCTTCTAATTCCTCAATTTTTCTAGCTTGAGCATCCATAATAATTATTTTTTTTTTTTTAATTTAAAAATTTAAAATTTGGCTTTTGGAAATTCAGTTCCGAAAAGTTTGGTTTTATCAAAAGGTATAGTGAAGTATCGAAGATAGTAAGTGTCGAAATTTTTTGGTTTGCACCTAAAAATTTTGGAATGATTTCGAAAACTTCGGGAAAATTACCAAAACTTTTTCTATAATATGCCAAAAACGACCTAAGTTGATTGTTGGATACGTGATCGTTGACGCGTATAGTGGATTTGCCTTCAAAAATTAGCGAAAAAGTTTTCTATACCGAAAATTTTGGCCCGAAAAATTTATTTTGAAAATTTTCGAAAAAAGTGTAAAATAGACTATGTCCGTTGGACTCAGAAAATTTTTCTCTATCAAATGATGTATAAAAAATTTTTTTTTTTTTTTTGCTACTTAAAGCCTTTTTATTCCAAGGGGGGGCCGAAATATTTTTGGTGATCGAAAATATTTAAGTGTAATTTTTTGGAGAGTGAGTGATCGAGAATTGTGAGACTGTTTTCGATTGAGAACAGTGAATTCTCGGGTAAGACTTTGACCGAAATTCGGGTAGGTAGAAAGAATTTGAGTACAAGGAATTTTCGGATATGTAGAAATTCGGGTACACTGATTCGGATGATTTGCCCAAATTCGGATAATTCAGTCCGAAAATCAGACAATCGCCGAGAATAGGCAAATTCGGGTACGCATGCCCGAATTCGGGTCTGCCCGAAAACTAGAAAATCGCCGAGAATTTTAAACGAAAATTCGGGTGATGAAAATCGGGTAAGTGCTAATTTTCGCCGTGCAGGAAATTCGGGTGATGAAAAATAGGCAAAAATTCGAAAATCGGGTAGAAACACGCCGAATTTCGAACAGAGTCACCCGAAAATCAATGAAAATCGGGTAGAATCAGCAGAAAATCTGGGCACTGTTACATTCATCTACCCGAAATTCAAATCTGCAGAAAAATGACGAGTTTCCTATGCGATTTTCTACCTAAATCTCACTCAAATCAACTGAAATTTGTTGGGTAAACACTTAAAATCACTCGAAAACAACTTATTTAGCTCTTGAGCTTGCAAAATCAGTAAAATAAGCTCAAAAACTCAAGATCAAGAGCAAAAAGGTTTCGAACTCAAAGCTATGAAAAAGCCCAAAAATTTCAGAAAAATCGCTCAAATCCGAACGCGTTTGGCTCTGATACCACTTGTTGGTATACGTTTTGATCCTAACAACCTCACTTAGGGACGATTTAACCACGTTTGAATATGGAAAGAATTGATTCAACGTGGGGTGTTGTGTTCTTGAGAGGTGTTGGGAGATTCTCTCTCTAAAATACTCTCTCTAGATTGATTTACACAAAACACATTTTATTATGTGTTAGGGTTCAAGTATTTATACCACATTTTGGTATATAATACTTGGGCCCCTAACAAAGCCCAATTACACTAAGCCTCTTATAATGATAATCTTTATAAATAAACTACAAAGATAATTCTAATTAATTGAACACAATAAAATAATCCTAACAGGAATACGAGCTTATAGAATCAATAGCATTAAGTAGAGAAGTATCGTATTTCCTACCTTCTAGACTCACATCATTCACTTTGTAATGTGTATTAAATGAGCTACTTTTGTTTAGACAATTATTATTTTTAGACGTTTCAGCTTTAATAGAGAATGTATAATTATTGTCTCCTTTAGTTTTAGTAGCTTCTTTCTTTAATTTTGATTTTAGAATGACTTTGGGTATTTTTGGATTAGGAATAGAGGTAGAACCAAATTTGGTCGTGGTAATAGAAGATAATTTGTCTTCCTCTATTCTTTCTTTCTTGATAGCTTTAGTCATTCTTGCGCCTTTTTGAGATTAATTTTTGAGAATTAAATTCTCCTTTAAATGCTAATCCATTTGAGCTCGAAACCCGTTTCGTTCGGAATCCAGAAGAGAGTGTAATTCATCAATTTTGCGAGCACTTTCTGGAATGTAGCAATCCTTAGGTTTGGGTTTTATCGATAGTATAGAATGTTCCTTGGTTGGCACTGACTCAATTGTTTGAGTCGACTTGTTTAGAGATCATTTTTGCTCATTTTGATCTTTCTTTGCAAGAAGAATCTCTAGTTCTTTAATTTTAGAGTTTAATCTAGTGAGTTCTTCAGAAAGACATTTATTTTGAAGTTGATAATTTTTATTTTCTTTTAGTTCTTTTGTTTCAGAAAGTGATTTAGCAAGATCATTGTCAAGTTTAGTTATTTTCTCGTTAGCTAATTGAAGTTGTATCCCAAGATTGGCTTCTTCTAGTAGGTGTTTTCTTAGGACACGTTCATTATTTGCTAGTCTATCTTCTAGCTCTTTTATAATCTTTTGTTCGTGAGAGGTACTAGTATTTATAGTTTCAGATGGTATTCTCTCAATTTTTGAGCTTGAAGTTTTTGAGTTTGTTGAGGAAGATGAGCTAGATAATTGTTTATGAAGTTCATACATTTCTTGATCATATGTATAATAATCCATTTTAATCTTTTTAGCTCAGATATGGAATTTGAAAATTAGGTTCAAATAATATTGATAATTAAATTCTATATAGAATGTTGGATTTTTAAATTTTGTTCAAATAAAATTGTTGGATGTATATGATCGTTGACGTGTTTTAGAATTGATTTAATTTTTGATCAATATTTTTTTTTTTTATTCTGTTTAGAAATTTTAGATATTGATATTAACCGCAAACTTTTAATTTTCAGTTCAGTTCATAAGCTTTTCATCACAGCAAAGTTTAGATACAAAATATTAATTATTGACTTAGATTGTATCTTAGACTTTGTATATTATTAAAAGAATGTAAGTTTTACGGTTCTGATTTGACACAATATTAGTTTACGAATGAAAGAGAAGCTGTAAACAGTGTTTTTTGGTTTACGAGTAAAGAATGTTTACGAATGAGAATCGTTCGTAAACCTTTAAGAACTGTAAACAGTAACTTTCGTGAAGTAAAGGTTAATCGTAAACTAATAGCGCTTGTTTACGAATGAAGAATATTCGTAAACCTTTCTTAAAGATAGTTTACGAATGAAATATATTCGTAAACAGTAGATATGTGAAGGTTTACGATTGAGATTGATTCGTAAACAGGAACAATCGTAAAGTAAGGCTTTAAAATTTATGAATGAGTGAGAGCCGTAAACAGTAGATTCGACAAAGGATTAGTTTACGAATGATCTAAAGCTATGAACAGTAACTTTTGGAAAGTATCAGTTTACGGGTCTAAGTTTGTATGAAAAGGTTTTCGCAAATATTTTTAAATGATTTAAAAAAAAATTATATCGAGAGTAATTTTTGTACTGAAAAATTTTACAGGTATAAAACAAATTTGTTGTTTCCCAAAAATTTTTCCTAAGCCTCGGAAAACCTTTGTAACGTAGGTACAGAAATATCTCGTAGCAAAAAAATTTAAAATTTTAGGACTTTTTTGCTACTGAAAATCTTTTCAAATGTTTACGGGTATTTAGGTTTACGAGCAGAATTTGTTCGTAAAACTTGTTCGTAAATGAGTTTACGAATAAAAATGATCCGCAAACAGTGCCTTTACAGTTTACGAACGAAATGTATTCGTAAACAGTTCACTTAGATAGTTTACGAATGACCAGCTTTCGTAAACAGTAACTTCCGCAAAGTAAAGTTTACGATTGAAAAGTATTCGTAAACAGTGTCTTTCGTAAAGTAAAGTTTACGATTGAAAAGTAATCGTAAACAGTGTCTTGAGATAGTTTACGATTGAAATTTATTCGTAAACCTTCCATTTACTGTTTATATCGTAAACTTCGAATAGTAAAGTTCTTCCCGTATAGTTTCGATCGCAAACTTGGGTTCGATCGTAAACTTTTATGATTCGTAAACAGTCTCTTACAATTAGTTTACGAATGAAAAGTTAATGAGGTTTACGATTGAGATTGATTCGTAAACTGGAGTCTTTGTGGTTTACGATCGAAATAGGTTTGTAAACCTTTTCCTAAATGAGTTTACGAATGAAAACTATTCGTAAACCTTTGTTATAGATGGTTTACGAATGAAATAGAATCGTAAACAGGAACTTTACGAGTGAAAACTAAATGGACCGTAAACTTAAGTGTTTGGCCGTAAACTGTAAAGCTTTGACCAATTTTGAAAACTTTCTTATGTGAGAGGCTCTTAAACCTTTTTGTTCGTAAAGTTTTCGTCCGCAAAGCTTAAATAACAGACTATTGCAAAGTTAATATTCGTCAACCTTTTCCTTAAAACGTTTACGAATGAAAAGTATTCGTAAACCTTTCTTAAAGATAGTTTACGAATGAAATATATTCGTAAACAGTAGAAATGTGAAGGTTTACGATGAAGTGGATTTTTAAACAGATAATCAAGAGGTTTACGATCGATATCCGATTCGTAAACTTTGCAATTCGATTAAATTCGATCAAAAACACTTAAGTTCTCGAATTAAGCTCAGATAATCGATCGAAAACAGTAAGTAAACATGTAAAAACACTCGATTAATCCAGATCAAAAGCAAAACATAAACAATTTTCGAATTTTCACATGAAAAGTTTGAAGATCATGATGAACAGTTCGATCAAATTCAACACAATTAGTCCAAATTCAGCAATAATCAGCTCAAGTAATCAATGATTACTCATCGCAAACATTATCTCATACATCATCGCAAACATCTAAGCACGCATATACAACAGCGCGATGAACAGTGATGACCGCGATGAACAGTGCGATGAATAGTAACTATCGTAAACATCAATTCATCAATCGAACACCATCGTAAACATCTAAGCACGCAGAAAAGAAAATCGATTAACAGTGATGAACAGTGATCGCGATGAACAGTGTGATGATCGTAAACTATATTTCAACAAAATCAAGCATCGTAAACAATCAAATTCAGCTCGAAATCTATCAATTCTTAACACGCATGCTCTGATACCAATTGTAGTTCACAGATTTAACATCCAATCAATGAACTTGAGCATAGATCGATTGAGACATACCTTGTAATTAACGCGCGGAAAACTTTGGGTAATTATCAATCAACCTTCATTAAACCTCAAGCTTTCTCAACAAGTAATCCCCTTTCTCTCTCTATAATTAAGCCCTAATTATGATAATGATGAGAGAGTGTTTCGAGTGAGAGAAAGCTAAAACTCAAGTTGTGTGTATTTTACACACACTTGCCCTATATATACCAAAGCATACTTTGGTATATTTACACTTTAGTCCCTATATTTACATAAAATACAATTAAGTCCCTAGACAAAGATAACATGATTATTGAACACTAGAAAATATTCCTAACAGATTATTTAACGTTTATGAAATCGTTTATTCAATTTAAAATGTTCATGTGTTGAATTGATTATCACTTCAATATGTTTATGTGTTAATTTGATTACGCGGTATATCATTTTAGGGCGACGACTAAATAAACGAGTAGGTCTTTCATAGAATGTTAGGAATAGGGCGACAACAAATAATCTACCCTCTTATTAGGTAATTGCTAATTTAAATCCTCATGAACATCTAGGGCGGCAATAAATTTGGGAGAAATTGTTGGGATCTAATCAATATTCACGTAGTAACGATAGTTTACGGCTTAGTCGATGACACCAAGCGGGATTCAATATTACGGCATAGTAACGAGCACGTCTTTTATTATCTGAATCTACTCATCTTTATTTCAATCGTATTTTTTAGTCTTTTATCGTGTTAGTTTAATTGTTGAAATTTAATTTCAAAATATAAATCAAACTTCAAGTCATTTATTAGGCTTGACATAGAGTCGATAGGTTCGTACTAGTAATTATATGTATTCCCTGAGATGGATACTCGTTTACTCACTAGGTTATGCTACAAACGATAGGTACACTAGATATCGCACGCTAGTGTTAGTTTTTAACTATTAGTTTTATTTATTACTTATCGGACACACACACACAATCATTCTACATTTTATTAAGCACGAGCATAGTGATAATTCAACATTACAATTATACTTACTTCACCACTAGAATGTGGATTAAGGTAATATGTCGTTATTGTGTTTGTTTTGGAATGATATTTCATTTTGCATATCAATGTGATATTGAAATATTGTGTTTGTTTAATCACCGTGTATGGTGATATTGTGTAAATGTCATATTTAACTCTATGCATATTATCTGGATAATGTGGATTAATATGTTGATTTTGAGATGGTATTTAAGTGATAATGATTAATGTTTCAATAGTAAGTTTTACTTTTTTAAGCATTAATTATAAGTTTTTTATATCATTTCAATATAAATATTTTATTTTTTAAGTATTAAATATAATGTTGGGTTAATTTTGTCTAGAAAAGTTGGAAACACCATCCCATCAAGATGATGATGGATCACCTAGGGTTTTTTTAGTGATCCAAAATTTGAATATCACCACTTTCTCATCACCGAGGTGATCCATCATTCTGGTGATGGCTCATTACTTGAGCTAAACAAACACAGTAATGAGGGACTGAAGAGAGGATCACCTTGACGTTTTGAAGGATTAGCCCAAAACAAGCATCCCCTTAAACTGACCCATACCATCGAATAAAGTACTGATCCGAATTGATTTCGTCGTTTGCTTGTAAAGTCACAAATCAGTTCACACGAATCAACAATGTGAGCTCTAACTTGAGATCACGGGAGAAACACTGGGCGACGGATTCACGAGATAGGTTACAGTGAATGAACCCAAATACATACGTTAGTAAGAGATAACCGAAACAGAGTTGGGGGAGCAAAACAAGATTAGGGAGTTGATTATATTAGCCTCTCGTGAATGTTGAAGTGAGGATCCTTAACGGGTCATTGGAGGCGTCTAGTGTCGATTTGTTAGGTTTTAATATTTTTATTAGACTATTTAATGTTCTATTTGATCAACTATAAATTACCATATTACCATCATTTGGTTTATTTTGCGTGTACATGATAAACTTTACGATTACAGTATATAAGGCAATAATCTACTGGGAAGCCACTATGTGTTAGCCCCTAAAATTGCAATTATTAGTAGTTGCGTTGAGTCTAAAATTAATAATTAGTTACCACTATGTGGCCAAACTGCATCTAACTGACACGCTTAATAAAAGTCATCTCAGCTTCCTTCACCTCGAAATTTCAAGGAAAAATGTTAATGTAAGAAAATGCTATTAATAAAAAAAATATTCGCGTAATAATGAATTGATAATGCTTAGAGAGAGAGAGAGAGAGAGAGAGAGAGAGAGAGAGAGAGAGATGAGGAATGAAAGAAACCTTTGTTGAACTTGAAACATAGGACTCGATCGAGTCATCATCTATCTCAACAACAAAAGATCTCAAGATCCATCCAAGGGACATACTACAATAAAACTGAGCTCCAAAGTTTCAGTCTTTTTGCTTCGTTTCTATTCACCTCTTAAGTACGATTAAACATAGAATCTCTACAGGGTTATTGTGATTTGTGTCAGAGGGACAAATATCGAAGCATTTATTGAAGGGAAATTTGGTGAAGAAAGCGATTTTGGGCGACATATGGTGGTGACAAGAGCGAGGAGAGCTAGCCGAAGCAAACCCATGTCGAGGAATCTAGTTCCATGCCTGCCAAGGTTGCCTTTAGGTAAGATGCTTTGACTTTAAGCATACTAAACAGTTTTTTCTGTATTATGTTCTTATTTTTCTGTTGTTTTTCCTTGATGGAATTTTCTGGAGCTGTTGTTAGATTGTTACTGCTATGTTGTTTGGATTTGTGAAATTAGATGGATTGTTGTGATACTTACTGTATGCCTAAGCTATTATCGAAGCTGATATAACTTGATGCTGATTCATTGTCTGGTTTGTTTTCTTGAGTTTAGAACACACTTCATATGATGTCAGTCTTCTTCATCTCTGAATATAACGGCTTTGTTGAAATTGTTCTGCAGATGTATACTATGATCTCTACAGTTGTTATCTTCTGATTTCATTGAAAAGAAAATAAGAATCACTTGTTACTAATTTGTTCCCGAAAAACGAAATAAATTTAATTAATCTGTGAGCATTTTCCCAGTCTCGAAGATATGAATACGAAGATGAGGACCAAACACAGGAGACCAACTACTTTATTACACTCCATTGCAGGGAACCGATGCTCGAACTCGTGCGTAATATGGAGCATAGTCACCATCCTTCTTCTGCTTCATCTATACTCTTTGCTGAGTCACACTGAGCTAAGAAACAACGGGAAACCCGATGACCCGATCCATAGCCCGCTAATGCACGATTTGACAACAGTCGAGGAGGAGAACATTCACATGCCTCCTCCTAGGAAACGGTCTCCCCGCGCCATTAAAAGGCGGCCCAAGAGGCCTACCACGATAATAGACGAATTTCTTGACGAATCTTCTCAGATGAGGCACGTTTTTTTCCCTAAAGCAAACATCATAGACCCTATTAAGGATTATGGTGGCAACAATAGCTTATACTATTATCCGGGGAAGATATGGCTCGACACCGAAGGGAACCCCATTCAAGCCCATGGTGGTGGTATTCTATACGACGAACAATCTGCGACTTACTTTTGGTACGGTGAGTACAAAGACGGTCCCACCTACCGTGCTCACAAGAAAGGAGCAGCTCGGGTATGTAATTACTGATTTTGAAATCTGTGGTTATAACATCGAACTCAATCTTTCCATCTATATGTTGTTTGAGATGTTTGTCTACTTTTTTATAAGTGGGCAATTGGGATTCAGTCCCCAAACGTTTTCTCGTTCATGATTTACTGCTCGTCTCCACTACATCGCACTTTTATACCAGATGATGTCATGTTATACCCGTAAATTCGCTTTCATACCACTTTTTCAGACAGTTGAGTGATATCTAATTAACCCTTTTTTATATAGGTGGATGTGATTGGAGTTGGCTGCTATTCATCTAAGGACCTGTGGACATGGAAGAACGAGGGCATCGTCCTCGCGGCGGAAGACAAAAACGAAACCCATGACCTCCACAAGTCCAACGTACTCGAGAGGCCCAAGGTAATCTACAACGAAAAGAGCAAAAAATACGTAATGTGGATGCACATCGACGATGCCAACTACACAAAGGCCTCAGTAGGCGTAGCCGCGAGCGAATCCCCCGTGGGCCCATTTGAATACCTATACAGCAAGCGGCCCCACGGATTCGACAGCCGGGACATGACGTTATTCAAAGACGAAGACGGAGTTGCTTACATAATCTACTCATCAGAAGACAACAGCGAGCTCCACATAGGACCGCTCAGGGAAGACTACCTCGACGTCACTGATGTAATGAGGAGGATCCTCGTGGGGCAGCACAGGGAGGCCCCGGCCCTGTTCAAGCACGGTGGGACTTATTACATGGTCACCTCGGGCTGCACCGGGTGGGCCCCGAATGAGGCCCATGTGCACGCGGCTGAGTTTATTCTTGGCCCTTGGGAGACGATGGGCAATCCTTGTGTAGGTGGGAACAAGGTTTTTCGTATGACGACGTTTTTTTCGCAGAGTACTTTCGTTCTTCCGCTGAGGGGCTTTCCCGGGGTTTTCTTGTTTATGGCGGATCGATGGAATCCAGCTGATTTGAAGGATTCGAGGTCTGTTTGGCTGCCTTTGATAGTGAACGGAGCGTCCGATAAGCCGTTGAGTTATACTTTCGGTTTCCCCCTCTGGTCGAGGGTTTCGATATATTGGCATAAAAGGTGGAGGCTTCCCAATAATGTTTTGAGGGTTGAGAGGTGATTTTGTCTTTCTTTTATCTTAGCTTTTATTTGTTGTTTTGGTTTGTTTTGCTTTGGTTTGCTTTTCTTTTTCTTTAATAAGCAGTTGTAACATTGCTTCGGCTTACCTTTGTGAATATTATATTGAGTGTATAGAAATCTTCCATGCCCATTTTTTTCTCTTTAGCAGCATATTTTTGTGTTCTGTAATGTCAGCTATGCAATTTTCTAACCATAACACAGAGCCTATCATGCACAAAACCTTGTTCAACTACTAGCAAAGCATAGATCCATTATTACATGGGCTGGTTAAGTTACTAGGATTCTATTTTTCCTCGTCCGATTTGTGTCGATGATTCTCCGATTTCGTCTTTCCTTTACCATTTTCTTGCTTCTTCTGCAGCCGAAACAGATTGCTCAATCCGCTCATCAGCCTCCTCCCAAATTTCTTCTCTACGATGCCGTTTTTATGATCGTAAATCTCAGATGATGGATCTTCTTCTCTCCTTTTCTTGATTTCCCTTACACTCAACGAAGAAACCGAACCGTTTTGACCCCTCGATATCTTACTGTCCTTATGATTCGCCTCCGAGATAAACCGAAAGCTCGCAGAACGTCCCGAGTCGATCCTTTTCCCAGAATTATTCTCGGATTCAGACAGCAACTTCTTCATTCCGCTCAATTCTTTCTCCAACTGCTGAATACGAGAATAAGTGGCGTTCATGGTTGTCTTTAGATGGGAAACCTGGCGAAGAGCTGCGTCACGTTCGAGAATGGCTCCGAGGGTATTAGGGTCTTTTTCCTTCGACGCCATGTGATTACGTCCTTTAGGGTTGACGAGGATAGGCTGACGAAGGCGGTGATCGTCGGCCGCTGAGGTAATGGAGTGGCGAGTGCTGAGCTGCTCGACGAACATGGCTTGGACTACGAAGTGGAGGGGCATTTTGGGGTTTTGCACGGCGTGCATTAGAAGCCCCGGGGACAAGCTGCCACAGTCTATGTAGTTGCACATTCCGATCTTTTGTTCTTCGGTTACTTTCCCGGCATTGTCCTGCGGCAATAAATATGAAAAAAAATGTATCAATAAAATGGATGATTTCGAATCATTAACAAAAAAATTTTGACAATCACTTGTATTAAATTGTCAAATTGACCACATCGATCCGTTAGCGTCCCACATTGAAAACGTCATACTACTCGGTCATAAATTCAAGGAATACAGGTGTATATGAGACGAGCCCGAGCAGAGGCGGACCCAAGATTTTATGACTGGGTGGGCCTCTTGTTTACTCCGGCGGTCGGGGGGCCAATGGACCTTTCAGCCCGCACGTAGGACCGCTTGGTTGGTATGAAATATACCCGATCATCCCCGCGGTCGGGGGATCAATTGACCCCAACCATATACATGGGTACGCCCCTGAGCCCGAGCCAATCTCAGTTTCTTTTCTAGGCTCGAGCTCAAAATATATGATTTGAGATCGTTTGCTCGATAATATTTTTAAATTTAATATAAAAAAAAGAATAATTAGATTTCGATCAGTCACAATCAAACTCTAATTCGTGTTGAGCTTCAATCGAGCTCAGTGGCCGGACACAATAGCAAATAATGACAAAAATAGGATTTATTCAACCTACCAATGTTCGAAACCTATCCAACTCCGTTGTATTTGCGCCACTTCAATACAATTTTGAATTTTCGATGATGTGTCGCAAATCCAATAGAGTTGGGTTGCCACCTAAATGGTTAGGTTATAATAGACCTAGAAATATAATGTAGTTAATTGCAAGATGAAAATAGACGGAAAAAAATATGGAAAATTCTGATTGGTACCTCTATGTTTAAGGATTTTGTAGTTGGTGCCGAAAGTATTTTTCAACTCTTAAGGTTTTTTCAGTAGTTCTTCAAATTAGATAACCAAACGCCAATGTGGTCTAAAATTAAGAGCTCAAAATATGTCTTCGTTGCAGAATTAAAGCCGGAATTGTGAATAATAAAAATGTTTTTTATTTGGGTGAAAGATTTGAAGAAAAATTTAAATGAGGTGAAAAGTTTGGGCATTAACGGGGAAAAACCTTAACCATAACCTTAAACATATTAATAGCAATAATAGGGAATTGAAGCTGCATGTATTGTATCGATTTTTAATATTAGTAATTACCTCGAAATAAAGATCGATAATTGTGTAAAGAAGGTCGTGGCACTGAGTTAAACGCCGACTCAGCGATGCAAGAATCAACCTAAGATCCTCGGCCCGCAACTTCCTTACCACGCCGTCCAACCAAGTGAGGTCTCCTCCATCGCGACCCATGGATCCCAACGCCTCTATGCAGCGGCTCGCGAGGGAGGACGTGGTTTCGACCTCGGGGAGCAGCGAAAGGCATGAGTCAAGCACGATGAGCGCACACTCCCTATTCTTGACCACCACGCGGAGGAAGTAGCCCTCAGTCTTCTGTCCCAGGTTGTTGTTTTCTCCCTCCTCCTCCTCCGTCATCTCCAGCAGCTCCGAAGCAGTGCGGAGGGCCGCCAGGTTGAACGGGGTTATCGCCACGTAGGCGCCGTAGCAGAAGTCGGTGACCAAGGAGAACGTCTGGGCAGTGATGTTCAGCGGCGGGGATAGGGTTATCTCCGACGCTATGCTGAGCCGGCGTTTCAGGTAAGGGCTTCTTGACGTCAGCGCCGCCTGTGCCAAAAGGCCTCACTGTTGTTAATATAAAAAGTGTCTTTTCAACTTTAAAAGTTGGATAATAAAGATAATGGTTGACCTTGTGAAGCTTGAAACAGTAATCCTTAACATGTATCAATACATCAGGCTCTTGTCCTGTCTCCAAACACCTAATTATTCATGGCATGGCAACACATAATAATGTGTTATTATTACAAAGAAATGAAACAAAGAAAACTTATACGATGAGTGTGGGGAAAAAAAACCATCTTTGCTTCACAACTCCAGAAAACCGTGGCGGAGAAGGTGTACGATGATCCACTGATGGAGTAATAATACTAGACAACGTATCTTCTTCTTCTTCTTCTTCTTCTTCTTCATCTCCTTCTTCATAAATGGTGCCCGCAACTCCTAATTCATCCCAAGCTCTTTGTCCCAAATCCATCGTTTGTCTCGCTATTTCTTCTCTCTCACTTTTTATTTTAAGTTTTTGAGCGAGAAATGAATAAATAAATAATATGTTGGAAGAATGTTTGAGATGGTTATAGTAATACTAATATAATATAGAAAAGAATTGTATGAGGTTTTTGGTTTTCATACAATTTCCTTGTGAGGGCTCACGAAGGAATGGAATTGCCTGTTTCGTTTTGATTTCTTTGAGGATTGTGCAATAACTGCGGTTGGTATGTAAATTTATGTACTACCGTGGAAATATTAAATGCCCATGAATTAAATTCATCCGTGATGCCTCAACTCCCATAGCTGGAAAATTAATTTACCCTCATGGAAACAAGTTAAATAGAATTTAGTATTTGATTGGTGGTGATGATGAAGTACTCGGCGGGAACAAGATGAGATGAGACTGTTCCGTGTGACTTGATATGATATTTAATATGCTTGTCGGTCAATATTTAATAATAGTACACCACGAAGAAATCCATCGAGAATGGCTTCATGTCATGAATTGGTAGGGTAGGTGTATGTAATTAGATCTATTATGCATGCATGCCTGTTTGAAATATGAGGAGTCGACTCATAAGCCCCATGAGCACCGGCTCGAGGTCATCATTATCGAACTCGTGATTGTCGAGCGTGAGCTCGAATTCTCATTACACGGCTTGTGAGTTTTTCTTATTTATATTATTATTTTCGAAAACATAAAGCTCGTCGAGTTTTAGCCTGATATAAAAAAAATTTTAATTCGAGCTCGAGCCCAGAAAATGAGATAGCTTGACTCTTTTCATCTCTGAAATATTCAAATTTCAATTTTATGGAAATGTCATATTATTTCATACTCTAAATCGGGTAAGTGGTCCTTTGTGTTAGAGTAAATGATCGACGTTCCAACTCGATTGGATATTTTTCTACTTGTAAAAGACAATTTATTGGAAATTATATCAAATAAGAGGCATTGTTTTATCTTATGTTTATGCATTATTTGCACATACGATAAAGTTCTTTGATCATTATAAGCTGAGGACATTATTGCGCATTTGATGGTAATCAAGGAACATGTCTTAGCTAGGCTATGATCTTAAATAAGTTCCAAGTCGATGGGTATTTCAAGACATGACATTGAATAACCCGAAAAGACTTATGCATATGATGTATGCTTGTTCGACGAGAATGTTATGTTCCATTAACATTAGCGTGGAGACGCAAATGCATATAATTGGGTGTGATGTGAGAGGAGGCGGACTGTCACGACCGTGTGACGGCGGACATTTTGATAGACTACGGAGAAGAGGAAGACGGCGACTAATTGGTCTCGTACAAGATTGGGCTCGGTCCATTCAATTAGCAATTTACATATAATTGTTGTGTTTAGTTTACTGAACAATGTATTATAAAGGCTCAATAATCCATGTTTACATTTCACTTTGCAAAACCAACTTATCTGTAAAGCCCGAGACAATAAACATGCACATTATAATAATCCAATGGACACAAGATAAATTATCTACTGGAATTGGGTAAGATTATTAATCCAACCAATAATACTAATATTGAAATGACTACAATACCCTTGCTCATTGTCCAAAAAGCCCTATTTTTCATCGTGAATGCGCGACACCCAAATTAAAATCCTTATATTTCACAGTTAACGCGCGACACCAAAATTGCAGCTTGAAATCCTCTCTTGCCACCTTCGATTGCATTGGACGAGATCGATAAGGTAATGTTAAAATCCAGATATCCATTTTACGCACGATGATTTACGAGTTTCTCTAATTTAACGTGCTCAAATTGCTCAGACGTGGCCAAATGCATGCATTATTTTTTGGGCAGTCATTACTCCGACCACTTTAAAAAGGGACTTACGCCAATAACCCATGTAATGACAATTTGAGACTTTGATTTATGTATTAGACAATATTATGGTTCGTCTAAACGTCGGGTTCCAAAATAAGACGTACATATATTAACATGTGTTTAATAGGTGCCAATTTATATTTTATTCATGACTAAATTTGAGCTAAATTTATGAGGTGAAAATTTATGTTTGTCATTGAGGATTGTGCATATTACGTTGAAAGTGCATTTCTATTCAAGAGCATTGCTATTTGACGGGGATCGGGAATTACATGTATTAAGTCATTTCACGTAGATAGGGGTCACATTTATTATCTAGTTTTGTCTAATTATCGTGTTCGTTTCAGAGGAAACATTGATATTAATATGAGAAGGCAAGTAAAAATGATTCATTTTACAATCATTTATTCAACAAAATATTATGATGTTACTCTTAGTGCTCATCTGTTTATTTAAGGCGTTTACGGAATAGAAATCTTTACAAGCAGAAAAGAACTTCAACAAAATACAGTTTGATAGAGAAGATACTCAAACAGATGGATCGTATTTGGAAGTTAGTCTCGATGCCCGGTATAACGTGCCAGAATCATTTGAGAATGAATCAGAACATATTTGTAACACTCGTGTCTCTTTTAGAAAATATTAGTGGTATTAAGGTATCTAAATTTACGACAGTGAGATAGGTTGCAATTTTTTTATTATTATGTCTCATAAAACCGAAAACTTGGTAGTGCAAAAAAACTTCAGAAAATCTGGGGCCTCTATTTCTAAATACTTTCACGAGGTTCTAAATGTTGTCTTGAAATTGCATCGTCTGCTAATCGTGCCACCCTAATCAATAACTGAAGACATCGCGGACTATAAATGGAAACATTTTAAGGTAGTTATTTTCTTATTGTTTAGCTTCATTTATATTGAATTACCTCGTAATCACATTATTCCATTCCAAATATAACTTCATGTAGGGTTGTCTTGGAGCATTCGAAGGAACCCGTGTTAAGTGAATAGTGGCCGAATTTGACAAATGGAGATATCGCAATTGAAAAGGCGATGTCACGATCAACATACTTGATGCATGTGACCCAAACATGACGTTTACTTAGATATTAAGTGGTTGGGAAGGCTCTGCGGCAGACACTAGAGTTTTAAGGGATGCAATTTCTAGATGATTTAGTCTTAAGATCCCAAAAAAAGGTACCATTTTTGGTTTATTTAATTGTACATGAATCGAATTTATAAATCTTAATAAAACATCGTTTTCCTATCTTTACAAGGAACTATTACTTGTGCGATAGAGGGTTTATGAATGCAAAAGGTTTTTTGGCACTGTATAGGGAAATACGATATCATTTAGACGATTTGGATAAGGTAGAAATGCACCACAGAATCCAAAGGACTATTTCAGAAAAGCAGTGCCATGCACTGGGCAGACCCCCTGGTGCACAGCTCATCCATTGGGCGACGAGGTGGCTGAAATCAGCAAGACATTTGAGCTGCCCTTGACCGAGACCTTTAAATAGGTTCAGATGGTTCATTTGCAAGAGAAGTTGGTCACTTCAAGTCAGCTTAGTGAGTCCATTCGAGAGAGCCATCGTCGAGTTTTTGTACAAGTAGTCTAGTTGCCATCCTTAGCTAGTCCTTGTACTTCCTCACATTTTGGGGCTCCCGTTCTATAATAGAAGTGGGTTGGGAGATTCTCCCGTAAACGTGTGTTGAGAGTTCGTTTGAGTTCATTGGTGTGAGTTCAAAGTTAACGAGAGCACAAGTCTTGAGCAATTTGGCCAGTGAGGTTCAGAAGAAGGACACTTCACTTCAAGCGCGTTTCCGCAATATACATTTGGCTTAGTATTTGGTGCGGCCACGCCAAGTCGCTGCCGTGTTGCGCCCCGAAACTTAGAGCAAAAAATTTCTAAGTCATTTGGGTCCGTGGCATTCCTGGTATCAACATGTATCATAGCAGGGCTAGAAATGTTAGTGAAAGGAGCTTTGGCTTATTGAAAAAACATTGGACGATACTACGATTATCTTCGTACTTCTCAAGTTTGGAGTCTTTGTCGTACTTTGTAGTCGGGTCCTCCAGTATTTTCTTGAAAGTTTGATATCTATGCATGAGGAAGTCGATACGTTGTTCGAAATATCGTGCTATGCAAGTTATTGATGAGCGGGGTATACAGTTTGTCCACTTTAAAATTGCCAAGTTGATTTTCAAGGTTTAAACTATCAATGAAGAAATCATCAACTATCTTCGTCCAATATCGGTTGAATAAATAATCCGCTTCCATCCTTATTTTGCTAGTGTGTAGCCCTACATCAAAACTTATAAACAACATATCTCTCCAGCAATATTAAACAATATTATGTAAAATGGAACTGTTGATGCATAGCCCAACATCGAAACTTTTACACGTAGTTGAAATATTGTGAATTATACATACTTAATATCCTCATTTCTCTACCTATGCATGTTGCTTTTGTGCCTGATAGAACTCCAAACCATCTTTTTATAGCCACATCAAATGTGATGATAAGGAAAGAAGTTAATGTGGCTCATTAACAACATAAGTCTTCAACCACAACTTTAAAGAATGAATACAATTTAAGATTTGGTAGAGATAACACTCAAGTGGGTGTTGCCAAAGATTGTCAAATTTGTGTTAACTGCGATTGACAAATGCGAGACATAAATTGAATACAAGTATGTTCACATGTCACGTTCAAAAAGCACTTTGTTTCTTGTAATGACTCAGACAAATAGAAAAGTATTATGAAATAATTAAATATGGATGTTTTAAATAATAATATTAGTTAAATTATTGATGATTTGGAAGTATTATATTAAATGATGATAATGTGATAAGATGATAAGATGAGGTGTTTAATTGAAGAGTTTGTATTTTAGTGTGAGGTGTATAATTGTAATTAATGTGATTAGTTATAATAGTGAATTATTAGTAGTATAAATAGGTGATTAGAGTTCATTGTAAATCACACCAAGTATTGAAATACTTAATCTCTCTCTAATCTCTCTCTCTTTATTATTATAAGCTATATTATCATTCTAATCTTAATATAAGTATAATTATAATAAAATAATCTTAATATAATATTAATCACAATTAATATTTTTATAACACGTTATCAGCACGATCGCTCTCCGTCGTCAAGATCAACCTCCGTCGAAGATCTCGTACGAGTTTAGTCGAGGTACGGTAATTTAATATTTAATTTATACTAATCATATATTAATTGTGATTAATTTAAAAATATATTATAAAGAATATTTTAAAAGTTTTATAACTAAACGCCAATACCCGAGTGGTTTCGCGGAATATCGTTCACTATAAGTGACGAGAGGTCCAGATTTCCATACCCCGTGGTGGTGTGTGGAATTTTTATTTACGATTTTTTTTTTATATATTCACGTACACAACACCAAAAGCCCACGAGGTCTTGTGTTATCCCCACCTCAGTAGCGGCATATTATTAATTTATTTATTGAGCAATTTGAAGTTATTATTGGATCGAACAGATTTTGGACAATGGACAAATTTTATTACCACAATCTTACCCGAGCTTGGATAATAATTATGAAATAATAAAGAACGCATTTTATGAAACTATACATATATTTTATCATTGATTTATATGTTATCTGATTATTATGTTCTTATTCATCTTATAGAATCATGTCGTTTTATACAAAGATGGATCTTCTGTTGCTTACTTTATTTACGGTGATCCTTACGGCTATGTGGATAATGTTTTTACCAATGTTTTTAAAATATAATTATTAATTATAATTTTTCTTTAATATTATAATTACTGAAATATATTTTATTTTGAAGGATGACGCTTTGTCCGATGTTTGATCTATTACTTATGATTATTATTACGGCGACAGTTATTTGGATGTGGATATCGTTTTTCATTAGAACTTTTACAAAAGAAGATATAAAAGAAGATTAATTATAATTTTTCCTTTTAATATTTTAATGATGATTTTATTTTTATGATATCAATATTGAATTTGGCAAACTTTGATTTATCACTCTCGATTTTATACTTGCTAGTGATTTACGCAATTACTTCGGTATATTATAAAGCATTCACCACGTTCAGTCCATCGGATATAATACGAATAAATATCGTGAGAAAATGATCAGAAAATATTATGATGGATGAATGAAAAACATAAGTCCGACTAAATGATTATGTTGCATTCCCTGAAGTGAATGTATGCGCAAACAATAAAAGTGGTCGTGAACATTATATTTACCGTGGTTATTATTAATATTTCCCCCGAAGTGGACAACTAGTATATGATTGAGAAAGATGTATTGAGCAATATAAAGATTATTATATATTATCGTTGGTTATTATTCGCACCCAAAGATCCCGTTGATCTTTATAAAGAGCAATTAAAAGTGAAGTGTCGATGAAATTAAATTTTGCTCAAGATTACGATATTTCAGAAAATTGGTGCTAGATCCTATGCTCATTTGAATATTTTGGTTTTGTTAAAGATCCAAATAAAGAAAACTGAAGTGTCGTTATAAATTTTATTTAAGCATTATTTATTTATTATTTTATCTTTATATATATAATTTTATTTTGACGCTTATTTATTTAATAATTCTAGTTATTATATATTTATCAATACAATGGATACAAGCATGTGCAATGGGGAGTTATGTCTTGCAGATTGTGCAACGACTAATACGATTCTAAGAAATAAGAAATATTTCTCCCATCTTGAAATGAAAGAAACAAGTGTTATCACTATATCGGGTAGCACAAATATAATTGAGGGCTCCGGAAGAGCCAATGTTATACTGCCCAGAGGGACAAGGCTAATAATTGATAATGCCTTATATTCTCCTAAGTCTCAAAGAAATTTATTGAGCTTTAAAGCTATTCGACATAATGGATATCACATTGAGACTGCAGAAAAGAGAAATATTGAATATTTGCACATTACAAAAGTGGTTTCGAATGATAAACGAGTTGTTGAAATATTACATTCATTTGACTCTGGATTATATTATACGTATGTTAAAACAATTGAATCGCATGCTATCGTAAACCAGAAGTTTACTAATGATAATACATTTGTTGTTTGGCATGACCGGTTGGGCCATCCCGGTTCAATTATGATGCGGAGAATAATTCAAAATTCACGTGGACATTTAATGAAGAACCAGAAGATTCTTCAATCTAATGAATTATCATGTGCTGCTTGCTCTAAAGGGAAGTTGATTATTCGTCCATCACCAGTAAAAATAAAGAATGAATCCATAAGATTTTTGGAGCGTATACAAGGTGATATTTGTGGACCGATACATCCATCGTGTGGACCATTTAGATATTTCATGGTATTGATTGATGCATCAACTAGATGGTCTCATGTGTGTTTGTTATCAACACGGAATGTAGCTTTTGCGAGATTGCTTGCTCAGTTGATTCGATTAAGAGCACATTTTCCGGACTTTCCAATAAAGAAAATACGCCTTGATAATGCTGGTGAATTTACTTCCAAGGCATTTAATGAATATTGCATGTCTATTGGAATTGATGTTGAGCACCCCGTGCCACATGTACATACGCAAAACGGTCTTGCAGAATCGTTGATTAAAAGGCTGCAATTAATTGCAAGACCATTATTAATGAAGTCGAAACTTCATTCATCTTGTTGGGGACATGCTATATTACATGCAGCGGCACTAATCCGCATCAGGCCAACAAGTTATAACGATATCTCCCCGATACAAATGGTTTATGGTCAGGAACCAAATATTTCCCATCTGAGAATTTTTGGATGTGCGGTATATGTTCCAATTGCTCCACCACAACGCACTAAGATGGGACCTCAAAGGAGGTTGGGAATATATGTCGGATTTGAATCTCCATCGATAATAAAATATTTAGAACCTCTAACTGGAGATTTATTTACGGCTAGATTTGCCGATTGTCATTTCGATGAATCGAATTTTCCGACATTAGGGGGAGAAAAGAAACAGCTGGAAATGAGTATTAGTTGGAATGAATTATCGCTAAATCATTATGATCCTCGAACGAAAGAATGTGAACTAGAAGTTCAAAAGATAATTCATTTACAAGGATTAGCTAATCAACTGCCAGATAGCTTTACTGACCTTAAAAGAGTGACTAAGTCACATATACCAGCTGTTAATGCTCCTGCAAAAGTTAATGTTCCTGGAGAACATATAATGATCGAGCCTAAGCCACAACTAAAACGTGGTAGGCCCTCGGGTTCCAAAGATAAAAATCCTCGAAAAAGAAAAGGAGCAAATAATAAGAATGGTCCAGTCGAGGATTTATCGACTCTAGAAGAGTCAATGGGCATTAATGATTATGATAATGGAAATCAGGTACCTGAAATTTTTGAGAATAATGATAATGAAGAGATCTCGATAAATTATGCCAAAATGGAATTAGATGGAACCGAGAAAAAGTCAACGTTGACAATAAATTCTCATTTAACGTAGCGCTACATGAAATGAATGAGATAAATGAGAATGAGGATCATGAACCAGGGTCTGTAAAAGAATGCAGACAAAGAAATGATTGGCCAAAATGGAAAGATGCAATCGAGGCAGAATTAAAATCACTTGAGAAACGAAAAGTTTTCGGACCTGTAGTCCGCATACCAGAAAATGTAAAGCCGGTTGGATATAAATGGGTTTTCATTAGAAAGAGAAATGAAAACGGTGAAATTGTGAGATACAAAGCACGGCTTGTTGCACAAGGCTTTTCACAACGACCTGGTATTGATTATGAGGAGACGTATTCTCCTGTGGTGGATGCAACTACTTTTCGTTATTTAATTAGTCTGGCAGTACGTGAAGGACTCGATATGCGTCTAATGGATGTTGTCACCGCTTATTTATATGGATCACTTGATAGTGATATATATATGAAACTTCCCGAGGGATTTCAGTTACCTGAAAATTCAGGGCCCCGAAATGAGTACTCAATCAAGCTAAATAAATCGCTTTATGGATTAAAGCAATCTGGGCGTATGTGGTATAATCGCCTAAGTGAATATTTATCGAAAGAGGGGTATAAAAATGATCAAACTTGCCCGTGCATATTTATGAAAAGATCTGGAAATGAATTTGTCATCATTTCAGTTTATGTTGATGATATTAACATAATTGGAACTCCTGAAGAGTTATCAAAAGCCGTTAATTGTTTGAAAAAAGAGTTTGAAATGAAAGATCTCGGTAAAACGAAATTTTGTCTTGGACTGCAAATTGAATATTTAAAGAATGGGATATTCGTACATCAAGAGACTTATACGAAAAAGGTATTGAAAAGATTTTATATGGATAAAGCTCATCCATTGGATACTCCAATGATTGTTCGATCTTTAGATGTGAATAAAGATCCGTTTAGACCTTGCGAAAACGATGAAGAACTACTTGGTCCTGAAGTACCATATCTCAGTGCTATTGGAGCCCTAATGTATTTAACGAGTCATACGCGACCTGATATAGCGTTCGCTGTGAATCTATTGGCGAGATATAGTTCGTCACCGACTCGTAGACATTGGAATGGAATTAAGCGGATTTTTCGATACCTTCAAGGAACAACTGATATGGGATTGTTCTATTCTAATGAATCAAAAACAGATTTGATTGGGTATGCAGATGCTGGTTTTCTATCTGACCCACATAATGCTCGATCGCAAACGGGCTATTTATTTACACATGGCGGAACCGCTATTTCATGGCGGTCAGTTAAACAAAGTTTAACGGCTACTTCTTCTAATCATGCGGAAATTTTAGCTATTCATGAAGCTAGCCGAGAATGTGTTTGGTTGCGATCGATAATTGAGCATATACAACAAACTAGTGGGCTAGTATCGAAAAAGTTACTTCCTACGATTTTATATGAAGATAATGCTGCATGCATTGCCCAATTAAAGGAAGGATATATTAAGGGAGATAGAACAAAGCATATTTCACCAAAAATTTTCTTTACACATGATTTAGAGAAAAATGGTGATATTGATGTACAACAAGTGCGATCAAGTGAAAATCTTGCAGATTTATTCACGAAAGCACTTCCCCCAATAATTTTCAAAAGATTGGTATATTCAATTGGAGTTCGAAAACTTCGAGATCTTAAATGATGTCATCATCAGGGGGAGTAAATACGCGTTGCACTCTTTTTCCCTTCACTGAGGTTTTTCCCATGTGGTTTTCCAGTAAGGTTTTTAATGAGGCAACAATCGAAAGCGTATCTAAAAGAATCATGTACTCTTTTTCCTTCATTAGGTTTTTATCCCATTGGGTTTTTCCTAATAAGGTTTTAACGAGGCATATTCTTTGAAAACATCCAAGGGGGAGTATTATGAAATAATTAAATGTGGATGTTTTAAATAATAATATTAGTTAAATTATTGATGATTTGGAAGTATTATATTAAATGATGATAATGTGATAAGATGATAAGATGAGGTGTTTAATTGAAGAGCTTGTATTTTAGTGTGAGGTGTATAATTGTAATTAATGTGATTAGTTGTAATAGTGAATTATTAGTAGTATAAATAGGTGATTAGAGTTCATTGTAAATCACACCAAGTATTGAAATACTTAATCTCTCTCTAATCTCTCCCTCTTTATTATTATAAGCTATATTATCATTATAATCTTAATATAAGTATAATTATAAAAAAATAATCTTAATATAATATTAATCACAATTAATATTTTTATAACAAAAAGATTTTATTATCATGCAACTCTGTGTGTTTTAGAATTTATGCGAAGAAAGAAATTTTTGGTCCGAATGAAACTCAAAGTAACAGCTAACCAACAAATGATCTCGCAAAAAGAGACAAGTCAAACCATGAAAGGAAAACTTAACACTCTAATCTGCTTTAGAAAACCATATGATAAGTTGGGATCTTATGTAGTTTATATACCCCTAAACTTGCAATTTTTTTATCGTTATCTATCCAAATAACCTTGAATATATATTGTTTAAGTCACTTAACGTATTTTGAATGTATCAAGATAAAAAGAACTGAAAAAGAGAAGTTTCGGACGAGAAAACGAAGTCAGCCGAGCAGTTTGCCCCACGGAAGTGGGAGCTCACTGAGAAGCGTTGCCAAGTTTCAACTCAACTCCACGGCCGTGAAGGTTAACGCAGGAGGCCATGGACCATGTTTCGAGCACTGAGAAGTTTAGCTCAACTCCACGGCCGTAGAATATAGCGCACGAGGTCGTGGAACTTGTTCTGAGGCCGGGTTTATGCTCAAGCCCACAGCCGTAGAAGCTCGAACACGAGGCCATGGAAGGTGTCAAAAATGCAAATTTGATCACGGTCACATGCGTGCAACTCTTGGGCTTCTGATTAAAAATGAGCCAACTTTGATAGGCAATTACATGTTAAAGTGGTGACAAACAATGCATAAAAAATTTCACTGCATTGAAAAGAAAAATCCAAACACATACAAAAGATACTAAGAAGATTACAATCGAGTAAGATCAATGATTAACAAACAAGAGCAAAAGTTATTATGTCTTACAAGATATTATAATTTAGTTGAAATATACAAGATACAATTGGAGCAAAACTGAAAGTACATCCCACTTCTTCATATTCGAAATGCTTCTACATTGTGTTTTAGATTTCATCAGTCATCCATCATTGTTGACTTGATTAAACCAACATCAATGCTAATCTCCTTAACATGCCTTCTATTTCCTATAACTTGATGATTCACATGGTCAGTTCCTCGTAGATGGCACTAACATCAAGAGTTAATTCATCAACTTGATCATAATATTCTTCGTTGGATTTGATGTTTGGGTGTTAGAGTTCTAATGGGCGTAACCATTTTCAATCCGACATGCAGGATTTCTACAAATGAAATACATCTTACCAACAGTGGGCTTACTCGGACCAACTATTTCGATGAAAGTTTGTGTTGTGTAATGCCAATAACATTTCTAAACTTTATATCGTATATCCATTACTTGACCATGACGAAATCCATGTTCGGAGGACATCCTATAATAGAAATTTTCCACGGTTAATCTCATCATTAGGGATATTAAACATACCAACAATCAGTAAGTAGGTAATCCATGGAGTCCTGCTAAACAGTTCATCAATCAAATTGAACATAACAACACTTAAGCCTAAACATACTCAACAACAAACGAAAACATACCAAAATTCAATCATATTGTTATGCAACCAAAAACAAATTTGAACCGCATAACCGTGAATGAATCATTAATTAATTTGGTTGATATGGTGATGTCCAATCAAAACAAAGATCGATACCCTAACAGTGAATGAAATTTTTGAAAGGGTCTGTAAATTAATCAAACCCACCTGGTAATTTTATGGGGGAAACTCTTCGTTAGTTGGGGTGAGAAACTGCAAGAAGACATGCCCTACCTCGTCTACAGTTGCGATGCAGTGAAAGAAACCAGGCCCGTTGAAACGAAGAGGAAAGAAAGAGCAGCGTTGGACTATTTAAGTTTAGACATGGTTATAATTGTAATTTAGCAGGGCTGACATGAGATAATAATATTCTTATCTGGTTAAGTAAACAAGATTATTAATTCAATACAATGTGGTGTATTACGGAAACTGAACGTTACAAATTGTTATAAACCTACACTATAATATCAAGATACAAAAAATCTAACGTTGTCTTATCCAACATACTAAACAGTCACAACCAATAAGTTTAGTTAGCCCATTATGGCCTTTGGCCAATTATATATAATAAGTTTAGCTAGTCCATTATGGCCTTTGGCCAATTTCTTGGATGTGATGTAATTGCATTTATAAACTGTGGAATTGAGAGGTAGCGAATAATTGCATTTATACACGGTACTGTGATTTAGTAGATTGACTCATCTGTTCCCATTTTATCTATTTTATGTTTCCATCTTGTGTTCCACCAATCAGGTGTTGACACGCGTCCACTTATTTAATCATGGAGATTGATGGAATTATGAGATAGACACATGTCAACACCTGATTGGTGGAACACAAGATGGAAAAAAACAAATTGATACAGAGGATCTCATACCGTAATTTAGAGGTATCGAACAATTACGCAACAATAAATACAATCTCTCTGATACAATCAAGCCTTAAAGACGAAGGAGGTTAAAAAACATGTATGCATTTACAATCTTATTTTTACAAAAAAAAAAAATTAAAAATATGCGTATTTCCGCGATCATTCCGCGACAATACAATCTGAATCGGTCATGTACGCATCGGCGAACCATGCTAGAATCGGACATATAGATTCCTTAAAGCAGTTTAACTGGGACAAAAATCGTTTATTGACGAGGTCGAGACACAAAAACACATATTTTGTAGTAATATTTTCAATGCTATATGCTATCATCATCCGAGCTCCTATCGTTGTTTCGCACGCTGTATCTGCTAAGTACCGGCGGCAAAGACGCATTCATCGGCATTCGAAACGATCTTCCCGAACCCATCGTCGCCCTGTCGTGCATCGTCTGAACATCCTTACACACGTTATCCAACACGCTGAGAAAATCTCGGACAATCTTGAAAATCCTAAAAGAATGAGCCTCTTCTTTAGTCGCCCCACCGTGAAAATAATGAGTTACCTCTCTCACCATAGACAATGCCTTCCTCTCTTCCGCTTTAACCCTCGAAATCTCATCGACGGACTCTTGAAGAATCGCTTTCACCGAGTTAAAAAACTTGGCTCCTTCTTCTCCTTTGGTATGCTCCGCACATTGCAAGACCTCTCTGACCTTCGAAAGTCCCATTTCGAGCTTCGAAATGTAGCTGCTCAGTACATCCGAGTCCATCCCAGCAGCTTTCTTCACGTTGCTCAGTTCTTTGCCTAACCCCGACACTACTTGAAGGCCTTGCTTGTTAAAATCATCTTCTTTGCATTCGACGCTCGTTTCATTCGGCAGACGAAAGCTTCTCGGATTGTAGCACGTTGCTTCCGACTTGATGATCTCTCGGACCACAAAGTGTAGCAATGTCGTCTTACCATCCGTTCCTTTAACGTCCGCTAGTCTCAGCAAAGTGTCCAGCTTGAAAGCTTTTGCGTCCCCGAAGTTAGTCCCCGTATTCATACGATTCCCCGTCCTTAGAACCGCTTCGAGGAGTTTAAGGAATAACCGACTGTTCTTTAGTTCGCTACTCGCTTCCTGCAAGAAAAATGAACTCATAGATAACTCCAAGAAAAGCCAAGTTGAGATGAGGTCTTGGATGCAGTGTAGTACCTCTAAGGTTCGAAATGATTTTCTCAAGTAATCCACTTCAGAGTCGAAGTTCGATATGTATAGCAGTGCATCGACTCTTCTAAAGGCGAACGGAATATCGAGTATTGCCTTGAGGAACCTCTCTGCTGGGCCTAATCTGACGATTTCTCCGTCGTAGTTCTTTAGTTTGATCTCTTCTTCTTTGGATGGTGCCATCTTTGCTAAAGTCTCCCAAAGTTCTGGGCCCAGCTCATGTGGATTCCCTTCCATAGAAAAGGACAGTATGACGAGTTTAACATCATCTGAAATATCTTAATTTTCAGCTTTATTTATTGAAAAAGGGAACATGGAATATATACCCACCCTCTAAAAGTGCTTCAGCAACCTCTTCTTTTGTAACGTTCAATGCCCGCAAAAGTATAGCGATGTTCTGAGACTTCTTCGAATCTAATACTCTGTTTTCATGCTGTTGACGAACTACGATTATTGGCTTCTTGACCGCTGCCGACTTAGATCCGAACAAAGAGTCCATTGCTTCCTCGTTCAACCTGTCGGGACAATATTGTATGTAATAATAATAGCACACTAACATCATCGTCCTAAAAAAAGAAAACAGATCATTCATTTATTCAGTTACTTGAATGAGCTCGACTCGAACTGATCCCAAACTGTGTTTCCATCTGAAGACGATTGCACTTTATCCCAATGCAGAGGCTTCATCTTGGGGTTAGACTCAATGTTGTTCTTGTCAGAATCTTCAACAGAGGTCCTCTTCGAAAGCGACGGGCTTCCTCTCGGGCTCGGACTTTTCGACTTTGGCCTTGCCACCCCTTGCCTTAAAGCCTGCATCGGTCTATGTTTATGTAAAAATTCGTATTTCCTTGGAATCGCTAGCGGCGGCGGTGGTGGTGGAGGAGGTGGTGGTGGGAGCATGGAAGTTCTTGGCATCAGATGATCATCGTCAGTTATTGAACTGAGACGCTCCACATCCAACGGCGGTGGTGGAGATGTAAACTTCGATCTCTTCGGAGTATATGAAAGAACAGTTCTAGAAGCCGCATAAGGCGACAAAGGTGGCGAAGGCTGCATTCTTTCTTGGATCGACGATTCTATTATGGGTTTCGTGTCGGGAGAAGAAGTAGAAACTCGGGATCTAGGCGAAGTTCTCTTCGAATGAGGCAAAGACCTAACAACACGGCGACTCAAATCCACTTGATTCATCAAAACTTGGCCATCGTCATTGCACGAACTAGGAGAATCCTTGGTAATAACACAAGCCTTGTGTGGAGCAGTAGTAGTATAAAACCCATTAATGTCCTGGCTCTCTTCCTCGTCCGACGAAGACATAGGCGGCGGCGGCGAATTTATTCTTGCCGGCGGCGGCAAACTCGGAGGTGGTTCAACGTTGTGACAACTCCTATCGTCTAATAAAGCGGCGGTGCATGGCTCGGTTGGTCCAATACAGAGGGAAGCAGCAGAGAGTGGCGCCACTATCCTCGACCCCTCGTTGATCCACGGCTGGTCTCCACGGCCAGAGGCTAGCTTGTGAGGTTCTTGCACGTTTTCCCCATGCTGCTTGTAAACATAGAAAGCCAGGCCAAACACCAAGCCTAGCGTAAGAACGACAGACGATGCTGCCACTGCGATTTTCTTGGTCGGGTTGGACGGTTTCTGACCGGGGGCTCGTGACGCTGACGATGGTTGGGTCTGTTGGGACGTCGGGCTGGGCACTTGGGTCGTGGTCTCGGTTGTATCTGGTGGCTGTTGGGTTCCGTCGAATGCTGGGATTTCGTGGGCGAAGGGTTCCACGTCCTGGCCCCACCGATCATCGGATTGAGGAGTAGACGGCGGCGGCGGCGGTGAAGGTGGTAGAAAGAGAGGCTGGTGAAGTATTCTTCTTGGGGGGCTGACTTCATCAAGAGAAGAATTGACTTGTGAGGATGTGATGATGACGATGATCAAGAAACTGATCATACATTTAGATGATCCCATAATGGGCTTTGGTGTATTTTTATTTTTATTTTTTCACTGGGTGGTGTTTTATGGGGTTGTGAAAGGTAAGGAGGTAAGAAAAAGAGAAGCTTGTGGGAGCAGTAAAGAAGATTTCAGATTAAGATGCTCTCTCTCCTCCACACTATTTCTTCTTACATTCTATTTTCAAATACAACACGCTAAGCATCCTTCCTTTGCTTGCACATCTTATGGAGAAAGGACAAAGAAAGGGCTTATTTTACAAGGTTATGAGCTACTTCGATTTTTTATTTTTATTTTTTATGTTTTGTGAATCAAATGTAAATTGATTTTCGATGAAATTACATACATTAGTGGGATTGATTAGCACTGTACCCACAGTAGTGGGCTTGGCTGTAAAGATGATTAATTAAAATGTGAGTAATTTACGTGGAATCTATATATTGATATAGATAGTAGTATGGTAATTTATGTTTAGAATGGTCTTTTGATTAAAGAAGTAAATGGTGCTTGTCAATTATATTTTGAGGAATTGTAATATATAACACGTTGGTTGAAAAGAAAAATCCAAATTTAACTTTGAGCTCACCTATACCTATTCAATTCATCATACAATTTCAAAAAACATTTCATTTATAGCATAAAAAACGAAATAGAACCATAAAATCGTAATATAAAGGTATTTATTATTATTATTATTATTATTATTATTATTATTATTATTATTATTTGTCTCAGCAGTCACATTTATTTGGCTCTTCAACTATCGAATTATCGCACTTGTTCACTACCGTCGTGCTTTCTATTCTAGGTCTAGCTAATGTACGAACGACATATTACCCAACATATCTTCCATTCTTAAAAAGATTTGCGTGCATTGATAAGATAAGTTCATTTTACTTTTATAACAAGATTATGCATTAAAATGCTTATAAAGGTACTTGCATAACTAAACACGACACAACTATGTAAGGCAATATATATATTGATATATATTATATCTTATAAACGCCTATGGCAAAATGAACAGTAATATCGTCGTAATCTATTATCTCTTTGTAATGATGTGGCCTACTGCACCCTATTTTTCGTGAGAATATCCTACATATCGTGATATAGTTTCTTCAACCACAAAACGTAATCATCTTATCATTTTCATTATTTAGACAGAGAAATACTATTATTTAACAACAATAGTTTATTCTTATATAATAAAAAGATTATATATTTACACCACTATGCCATGGTAACTAGGGATGTGCATTCCTTAAAAACAATTAATTAAACAACCCCAATAAAATCAAACCTAATTAATATTTCTATTACAGCAAATCTATTTAATTAAAATAGTATTAATTAAAATAATAATAATGTCAGTGTCCATTAGATGCAATAATGTGGACCTAATAGTTGCAATAACATCTATTTATTTAATAACTTTTATTTCAAATATATTTAATCAATTTATATGAAAAATGCCTTATTTTATTAAAAAATGCCTAGGCGCGAATTAAAAAAAAAATTGAGTAAACTTTGTAAATTAAGAGAGTAGAAAAATATGGCATATTTACGAAAGAGTGACAGATTCGAACTTGATAGTAATATATTCTTAACATATGCCAAAATATAAGGACTTGATATTAATATATTCTTCAATATTAAGTAAAATTCAAGTACGGAAATTTCAATTAATACCAATACTTTTTAACTTTTATTTAAAGATTGCTGAATTCTGTATTTCTTTATTTATAGGGGTGTCATTTGAATTAAGAAAAAAATGAGCGCACTTTTGTAAATTTTGGTAAATTACGAGAGGAGAAATATATGGTATATTTACGAAAACAACTTCCATAAGTTCTCTTATCTGTACGTGTACATGAAGACTCACAACACAAAAATAAGCATTGTCTTGCCTATCCATTTGGGTATAACCCAAGTCCAATCAAATTTTGATATGTGACACTTTACACATATCATACTCATGTTGGTATGATAGAATAGAACACGAAAATATTATTAATTTTATACATAAAAAATAGTTGTTACAATGTTTTTACTCAATAATTTAAAACACAATATATAAAATAATACTATTTTTAAGTTGATAGATATTGTCACTAAAAATCGAGTAATGTTGTTCATCAACCAAAAAAATAGATATGAATATACTGTTAGATTGGAGTATTCCCTGTATTTTTTAGTAAACCATAAAAATAATGTATCTATTAGAGTTGTTCTTACCAAACAACTTTTTATCCCATCTTCAACAAATCGGGTCAATCATCATAGCTATTTTAATTACTTCGCGTGTAATTCAACCAATTTTCGATAATTTTAGAACTATCTTGGTTCAATTTTCTAATTTTGATAGGAATATATAGGCTTATAACAGCTGATTTGAACGTCGGTCCAGAGTTCGGACATACCGGTCATGTCATAATAATCGAAACGACTTTGTTCAGGACATAGATGATGGTATATTTAGTGTTAATTTTTTTTTTTTTTTTTGAGAAAACGTGAATTTCTATTGCACTGTCAAACTTGGTGTACATTGTTTATACAAGCATATGAAATACAAACCAGCCCCTATATGTGATCTGAGTAATTGAAGGCAAATAAGTTCATATAACCTAAGCTGCTGCAACTTAGGATTAAATCGAGAACAAGCATGCATCCGAATTTTTACTTCCGCTTTAATTTGGTGAACGACCGTTTCTGTTTCTTGCTGAGTATCTTGGTATCTTCGCACATTTCTCTCCCGCCATATGTGATACGCCACAGCTGCCATGATCAGGAGAATAATCTTATTCTGACCTCCCGCCCCTTTGCCAAGTTGTGTCATCCAGTTTCGCCATGATAGGAATACAGACGGTATCCTCATGTTATCTAGCCATTGCGAGACACCTTCCAACACTGTTTGGCTGTAACTGCATTCATTCAAAGAACATGTGTTGCAGCTTCTCCTCTGCAGCATGACATAACACACACAAGTGTTCTGGACTGAGATGCCCCAATTCTGTAGTATATCCATAGTGCGCATTCGCTGGTGCATTATCAGCCATAGGATTAAAGAATGTTTAGGAATGTTTAACCTATTCCACACGGGTGAAAGATTTAGTGTTAAATTTTAATAGAAGAAAATATGGACATCGGGCTCCAATGTCTAGTATATATATATATATATATATATATATATATATATATAAACAAAATGAAAGATTGTATTGACGAAATCCACTTCACATAATCTATAGGCTTCCTAGTTATTACATTATTTGTCACTATAACCTAACGTATGAGATACGATCAAATAATGTGCATCCGTCTTTTCAATAACATTCTCTTATTTATCTATCAATTTCTAGTTATTAATTGAACACAATTTCAAGGGAAAACGCTACTGTTTGGCTCAAACTAATGATCATTTCTCGAATTTTACAATAAAAAGAACTGAATAAATTCTTGGGCAAATTCCCTATCATTACCCATCGAATTTTAAATTTCTTGTTCAGTACCTATCGAATTATTTTTTCATGTTCAGTACCCATCTGTGAAAAGTTGTGTATTTAATACTTCCAAACAGTGAAAGGACGAAAATAACCTTTCTCACAACAAAATTGGACATAATGATAACAGTTGGTATAATATTGAAATATGTTGGTATAATAACGACAACAGTTGGTATAATGTCCAGTTTTATTTGTAAAAAATTAGAATAACGTTATTTATTGGTATAATAGTGATATCAGTTGGTATAATAACGACAACAATTGGTATAATATTCAATTCAATTGGTATAATAGTGTTAGTAGTTGGTATAATAGAGACACCAATTGGTATGATGTCTAGTTTTGTTGGTACTAAACATGTGAAGTAAGATTATTTTTGTCTTTTCAACATTGACAAGACCATTTTAGGTACTTAATTCGCCAAATGTTACTGAATAAGAAGAAATAATTGAATTGGTATTTAAGAGAAATTTGAAGGGACTAATAAGAAATTTTCCCTAAATTTTCTTTAAGAAAAAGGGAAGAAAAAGTTTAAATCTCTCTTGGGTCAACAAAAATAGACGGATTAGGTTTCGACTCGGTCCAATCTCCGACGCCCCTCAACGTCTTCACGCACCACAAGTCCTCGGCGCACGATAGGCTCTTTCAATGAGGTATCCCTGACTTGAGTGGCTCACGACTCCCCACCTCCGTCACCACCGCAGCACAGCCGCACTCCCTCGCCATGTTATACGCCACGCTGCACAACCCTTTCACGCACTCGATCGCCTCAGAACCTTCGCCGAATATACCGTACAAGAAGTCAAACCCAAAGGGCTTGAAGAAATTCGGAACCGGCGGCAAGTTCAAGAAAGGGAAAGCCCCGTCCACCGCTCGCTTCGCACGCGCGGCGAACTTCTTCAGGCTTGACGCGCCGCGGACGCGGAGGGCAAAGAGTTCCTTGCAGTTCCACACGCTCGCCATGGCCCACGACTCCGGCGGCTCGTTTAGGAACTGCTCTGCGCCGAGCCACGGCCCTCGTCCGTTGTGGGCCAGGAACGTTCCTAGGCTCGGCGGGTTCTGGAGGATGGTGTGCATATCCTGAGGGAAGAACTCGGCGGCCGTGGAGAGGCGCCCGTGGTAGATCAATGCAGCGTCGGAGGGGTCGAGACGGAGGATGACGTGGCGGCGCGCCACCTGGACGCGGTGTGCAAAGACTGGCTGGACTAGAATGGTCGGGGTTCGGAAGATTCTGTAGCGGCATTTGTTCGTGAAGAGGTTTAGCGACGGCGTGTTGTCAGGTGACGTGGCCATGTAGGTGTACTCCTTTAGCGCTATGCCCTTTTTTTTTTTTTTTGGGGAATTTTCACTTATATATATATAAATTATAAGAGTACAAGAGAAATGCCAAACTGGGAACATGCTACCAGATCATCACAAAGGGCACGCAATTCGCTACATACGGTGCAATGCACATAACTGTAAACTATGCCGGGGTGACACGGAGACCAAACGAAGACTAAAATCCGATGTCCAATCTTCCTGCGTAACAAAGTCAAAGTCATGCATCTACGGGAAAACCTGCACTCAAAGAAGAGATGAGTAACTGTCTCGACATGGGATGTGTCACATAGTAAACACGCTATGCCCTTTCTTATGCAGAATCTCATCATCAACTCACACTCTAATCTATATATATATATATACATACATACACATAGACACAAAACAAACTTACCTATGTGCAGGAGAAACACGGAGGCCCAACACTTATCCAACAATGGTGTAGAGAGGAGAGAGATACACTTTGCTGCTACCATCGACGACTACTCTTTGTGTTCCACGTGTAACAGTTTTAACGCAACCCCTTATCATCCCCACTATCTCTCCGCCGCCCACCGTCAGTCTCAGCCACCTGCATGTAGTTTCATAGTATAATAAGGGTGTTAGTAATAAATAATTAACCAAGCAGGGCATGTCACAGAAAAGATATATATATATATATATATATATATGTGTGTTTGATTTAATGAATAATTAATAGGAACCAACTGACAAGCATTAGATATGCAGGTGAGTTACGGATTCTGCAGAGGGGATCGCCCATGAGATGGGTGTGTAGTGATAGCAGTTTGCCTTTGGGATGTTGATTAGCACTTTCGCACATTTTCTCTACTTCTTCCACTGCTTTGCAATCTCGCTTACCATCATATTATTCTCTTACTACCACCACCATTTGTAAATCTATTATCGCTAATAATAGACCAAGTTAATAAGGAGTCTGTCGTGCATATATATATATATATATTTGTGTTGTGTGTGTTATATGTAAGACGTAAGAGTTCTAAAGGTTTCTAAAGATGGAAAATCAAGAAAGTTGAATAATATCTATTAAAAAGAAATCATAAATGAACTAGAAAGAAAACAACTAAAGATGATGGTTGTGCCGTTGTTTCTGGCTGAAGTTTGCTTAAGAGCTAAACGAATTTTATCATTTCCATGATGATTATGATGGGCTTTACAATTTAGATTTCTGCCGAGAGAGGCCGACGTAATGCTTTGCAAATTGTGAATTTATTTTTCAAATACAAACAAAAGTGGGTATTTTGGTGACGTGGAAATAAATTATGTGCATGCACCAGAAGGATAGAATAATGAGTGAAACCTTGTAGAAAAAGTGTATGATTAGTTTTAGTGTTGGCATTTGATGACTGCATTATTACTTTATAATACGAAGTAATCTAATCACCGACTTCAACCCAATTTTGGGTCTTAACTACTGTGTGTATTCATTCCTTCCACAGAAATTAATAGATAGTTGCCAAAGCCCCGTAGATTTAAATCTTTCAACTAACATTAAGTTATATATCTAATCAACAGAATGAATGAATACACCAACCATCCAAGCAAGATGATGATGATGATGATGATGATGATGATAGCACCTATCCCTTTTTATTTGCCTCGACTTTTTCGGCTTTCCGCATTCTTGACCGGGTAGAAATAAGGATGAGCCTGCATATTTTGTATATATATAGTATGATTAATGCAAGCTCAAAACACAATAAGCACAAGTGTAATGCAGTTTGAGGTCAAAAGATTCACCATCGCCTCCTTAGCGGTTGGCCTTTCTTGATGATCATATTGCAGCAGTTTGTCAACAAAGTCAATTGCCTTCAGAGAAAAAAAAAAAAAAAAAAGAAGCATTATCCACTAATAAATAGTCTCCAAATAAAAAGAGCTCCATCACTTAATTCTACCTCTGGAACAGCCAAATGCTGATTATCAGAATTGATGAACCTTGACCATGGTTTTCGGCTATGCCTACAGTGAAAAACAAGCAAAACAATGAAAAAAAAATAAAAAAATGTTTCCATCTGCTGATAGATCATTAACAAAAAAAGAAGAAAAGGAAGTTTTCAAGTTAGAAAATTTTCTACCTCCCAACAAGGGCAACAAGATTCGGATCTAATTCCAATCTGTACTCGTTCAAGTAAGAGTTTAACTCGTCTGTGCCCAACACCTGCCACACATTTACAAATTTAAACACTTCAGAGGACATCAACCATTTCTTTAGTTGTATATCAAACATAAAATGGACAAGCACTCGGATCACATACGATAATACAAAGTCTAGAAGCCTAGCCTAGCCTAGCACATGCCTGCGTATAATAATGATAGCAGCACACGCAGTAAAGATAGTAATGTGCACCAATACCTTTGCAATCTTGACTAGTTGATCATAGTTATCATCCCCATGAAAGAATGGCTCCTTGCGGAATATCTGTAAAGAGAAGCTAGGAGAGTTAGTATTATTATATTGAGCACATCTGAGGCCAAGCCGCGGCTATTAAACCAGTAACCTCCTAATATGTCAAACTCAGATGGTTTGGCATAAGGAGGATAAAGATGGCCCCATCAATTCCTTCACAATAAAGCATTATCATGGGGATAAGTTCGCTCATGGGATTTTAAATCCATCCTTAGATGAGATACATGCAGCTATATTTCAGAAGTGACACTACAGGTCCAGTTGAAGTATACTATAATCAAGACTCATAAAGCACCTCTGAGAATAAAACACAGAGTTTGGAACTATGAGAGAGATGATGGCATCAGAAAAGCATACCATTGCAGCAAACATACAACCAAGGCTCCACAGGTCCAAGGAATAATCATAATCTTGCAAATCAACAAGAAGCTCAGGACCCTTGAAGTATCTGCAGATGGACATGGAGGGAGAATAATGAAGTTGACACAGATAATCTATTATCTAAATAAAGGAAAAAATAAACCAAATACTGAAATCATTTATACGTTATCATATAACAGGCCAACAAAAATTAATAGAATTGTAATCAGAGACAGCAAGAGTAGGATATATACAGTATGTATAATTCGAAAGATGTCCAACCTAGAAGCAACACGAACATTATACTCTTTGCCGGGATGGTAGAACTCAGCAAGTCCCCAGTCTATTAGCCGAAGTTTGCGCTGCTCGTGATCAATCATGACATTGTGTGGCTTCACATCACGATGCATTATGCCTTGCGAGTGGCAATAATCTAAAGCCTACATGAAAAAGTGATCTAACATTATAAAAGATCAAGGGCAGAACCAAATTGAAGTGCAGCCACTGACATGACAATGAATATATCACTAGAATTGTATTTAAATCATTATTAGAAAACAAGATTATTTGTGGAGCAAAAACCAAGCTCACTAAAGGTATAGTCAACAGATAGAATATTGGCAGTCAGTAATCAGTCACTAGAAAACACAATACAAAAATCTCATTATTCAGAGGGCAAAAACCACCATATGAAAAATTGCAGAGATACAACTGTTGCATTAAATCTGAACACTGAATATGGGCCTGTACGAAATTCTCATTCTCTTGTATAGAGAAGAGAACCTACTAATAAGGGCTAAAAGGACATCATTTTATCCTCCACAACAAAGGGAAACCTTAAAAATTAATAGCAAGGAAAACTCACCTTCAGTAGTTCATAAATATAGAATCGTATGTCGAAGTCCGAAAGTGTATGATACAGCACTTTGTAATCTATATTGTTCACATGTTCGAAAATAAAACTTGGTGTCTTTGACTGTGGATCTCTCACGATATCGAGTAACTTCACAATATTCGGTCCACCGCAGAGATTCTGCAAAATCTTGATCTCCCTCTTGATCTGCACAAAAAATGGTAGCAAACAACACCCTCAGTAATCGCTACAAATCTAGTTCAGAAGCTTACAAGTCAGCCCTAATCGTAGCTACCTTGAAGGAAATTAGCTAATAATAATAGATAGATAGATAATAAGAGCAGTCCGATTTTCAATCATGAAAGGTACTATCTTCATGGTCTGACATTGACTAGACATCCAAATTAGGTGTGGAAAGCGTAGAAAGAATTACCCACCCGCAATTGAAAATATAGTTCATCGACTAATACTGCAGAACGGAATTTTAAGGCCAATAAAAGGAAAAAGAAAGAACGAAAACCTTTTTCTTCCTGACGGGCTTTAGTATCTTGATGATGCACTTCTCGCTGTCCGTCGTATGTATCCCTTCGAACACCTCGCTATATTTGCCCCGACCAACCTTCTTCACCACCTCGTAATCGTCTTGTTCACTGCACCACACACACACACACACACACACACACACACACAAACAGCCCACCAGCACATACCAAAATCAACCCTAGCCCTAAGCGAAAAATGACACATGAAATTAAATCATTAAAACTTACCCCCACTGAACAGTGAGGGACTCGTAGTCCCAATACTCCGAGGGCCTGGCCACGTTGACGTCGGGGTAGACCCGAGCTTTGGACGGAGCACCGGGACGACGAATCGCCTTTCCTATCTTCTGTGACATCGTTTCGGGGACGGGCAAGTGGCGGCGGGGGATAGGAACGTAATGGTGCACTTGGTTATGGTGTTGCGTGGAAGCTACGCGCCGTAGAACGGAGGTGAGGTAGTGGTGGCCGCGCGAGACGATGAAATGAAATGAAAGGGCCTAACGCTCATCAGATGAATTATATATAGCTAAGCCTGTGAGGGTTAGCATGATGTTTAAGCAATGTTGGGAATGCGATTCTTTCTTTCACTTTGTAGTTTGGAATTGAATTGTCCCAAAGGAATTAACGATGTCGTTTTGTTTTTGGTTATTTTTGTTTCTTATGGACAAGAATTTAGAAATATCTAACTAACACTATCAAGTTTTAAAACTTGGTCAAAATGGGCCAAACCTGTGAACATTACGTCATCACTAAAATAAGAGATCATTGAAAGTCTGCCACATTTTAAAATGGGCTTGTTCATTCGGCTTGAGAACAAGTCAAATATCATAACTAATTTAAAAAAGAACATATCAATGGAATTTAAAAAACGAACTCGGAATTATTAAGGAAAAACTTAGCATTGCGTAAATTTTTTTTCAACTATTATCTCTTTGACATTTTTTTTATGTCGAGCTGCTTAATTCTGTCTTCGCTCCTCTAGATTCTGAGCATGATGTCTTCCAGATAAGGAGCTACAACTCTGATGTTTTCTCATGAAGTTTTCAGTTGAGTGACCCTTCTAGATGTCTTCGATAGTGAGTCGACTCTATGTCGGATTGCCTCTTGGAGCTGTGGGGGTTCGACATTGTAGTCTTCTCCTTCTTGGATTTCCGTTGGCTCTATTCGGAAGATGTCTGCGATGGACTGATTATATCTCTAATCCTCATCATCCTCAGGACAGCTTCATCGCTAGTTTTTTCCTTGTTTCTATGGTCTTGAAGAATGTACTCCTCGACCATCTCTTGCAGGTTTATTTTGGCAGGCTTGGATCTTCAATGGTTGTCTGGAATGTCTCTTGGACTTGAGGGGATGGAAGTCGGCGCTTGGATGATGACGATTGATTTTGTCGCCGACTTTGTGAAGATGTAGAAGGGTTAGAAGGTCTTGTCATGGTTTGGGGTGTGGTGAGCTACGTGACTCGGGGCCTCGTCTCCCCCTCAGGGCGGTCCTTATCGTCTGGACCGTCATGACTATGTTTGAAACCTAGAGGTTCGTCACGGCATGTTGTTGTTGGTGGTGGTGGTGGTGGAAGAAGGCATGAAAGGAGCTCGGCCATGTCTAAGTTGAGTGGTGTCTCAGATATGAGCCGGGACATGAGAATGTCACGAAGCTCCGGGAGGGGCATTGTGTACGGGTTAGGATATGGTGGAGGAGATGGTGGAGAGGGAAAAGATGGTGGTTGAGTGCGTGGTAGTGGGAATGATGACGAGGGCTCTTTGATGACGGGGGTTTTTCCTTTGTCCTGTATGGCTGTCGAGACTACTGTTGGGAATCCCCGTAGGGGCCCGAGGCCCTCGTTCCTTGAACGGCGGAATTTTAAAACTTTTGGGATTCCCGCCTTTCCCTTGGACCGCTCGGTAATAACACGAGAACGTAAGACACGAAAGAAGAGTTTTAAGCCATGATACCTTGTAGAAAACCAAAGATGATGGCTAGCTTCGAACCCTTCTATTCTCCGGGATGTTGTATCCCTCTCCTAGCACCAAATGCGCACGAACGGGGCAAGATCGTCACGCCGGCACCTTACAAACGTAGCAGCGAGTCCTTGCTTTGGACGGCTAGGCCAAGAACACGCTGGCTGCCCCCTCTTCACGCGCGCGCCGCAGCCACCGAGAGAGGAGAGTGAGAGTGATAGAGATGAGATTGAGAGAGGGAGATAATTCGCCTAGGGTTTTCGTTTTTAGCCACCAAATGACTTAGGGTTTGTTTTCAAAAACAAAACCCTATTTATACCCTACTAGGGTTGGCCGAATTCTACATGGAGTGGGGAGAAAGTTTCTCACCCACTCCAAGCATACCAAGTCACTTGTTGACTTGGTTTTTCTCTTTTGAATTTAAATTCAAAATTCGAATTCAAAAACATTGTTTGGTGGGACCAAACTATGTTGATTGGCTAAAAAATCTGAGGATCGTCCTCAGATTGGAAAAATTGGAGTATGTCTTGGACATCGAGGAGCCTTTGACTCCCAATGCTGATTCGACAGAGCAAGACCTGCAGTTCCACGATAAGTGGGTTGAGGATGCTGGCAAGGTCCACTCCTACATGCTATCGGCTATGAGCCCAGAGCTGCAGCGTCAGCATGAGTTCATGAGTGTTATAGAGATACATGTGCATTTAGCTGGGCTTTATGGTGAGTCGTCTAGGAGCGCTCGCTAGGCCATCACGCATACTCTCTTCAACACCAAGCTCGCAGAGGGTGGTGATGTCCATGCTCATTTACTGAAGCTGAATGAGCATATGGAGCGATTGAATGCGCTGGCATTTGGTTTACCTCACGAGGTAAAGATTGACGTCATACTACAGTCCCTCCCACCGTCCTTCCACCAGTTCGTGGTGAACTGCAACCTGAACAATCGGGAGTATTCGATACCTGACCTGATCAATCAGTTGGTTGCAGCCAGTACTCAGTATCGCAGCGATAAGGGTAAGGGCAAGGAGGTGGCGCTTGTTGCGACTACTCGGTCCAAGGGGTCGAAGAAGAAGCCGAGCAAGCATAGCGGGCCAAAGGGTAGAATTGCCAAGAAGGCGAAATCCAAGAAGGCTGTGAAGTCGGGCGCGAAGCCCACTGACAAGTGCCTCCATTGCCAGCAGCTGGGTCACTAGAAGCGCGACTGTCCTAAGCTGAAGGCGTCTTCTGACGCTTCAGGTAAGCAATTAGTTTTCGAAGCTAATTGTTCTGTGTATTCTACTTCATGGATACTTGACTCAAGGGCTAACTCCCATATTTGTGTTTTGAACTAGGGTCTGGAACGAAGTAGGAAGCTTCGAGCTGGTGAGGTCTCGATCAACGTTGGCAGCAGACATAGTGTTGCAGCGACGCACGTGGGATCGAAGACTTTGCTTTTATCATCTTTGCATAGTTTAGTACTTTCTGATGTTTTGGTTTTGCCCAAGGGCTTAAGAACATTATTTCGATTCCTGTTTTGAGCAGACTTGGTTATGAATTTCGATTTATTGATAATGTTTGCCATATTTATTTTAGAAATGAAAACGTTGGAAATACGACGTTAATAAATGGTTTATATTACGTCAACCTAAGAGATAAGGTGGAAACTGTAAATGCAATTACCAACTCGTCGACGGGGTCGAACGAACGATACATCTGGCACCTTCGACTAGGTCACGCTGGGGAAGCAAAGATTGACAAGATGGAAAAGGACGGCCTGATTCGCATAGCTAAGTCAGGCCCGATCCCAACTTGTCAGTCTTGCATCCTAGGCAAAATGACCAAATCACCCTTCACAGGGACTTGTACTAGGGCCGCAGAAGTGTTGAGTTTGATCCACACTGATGTATGCAGACCGTTCAGGGTGACGGCCCGAGGTAATTGCCGCTACTTCATTACGTTTACGGACGATCAGTCCCGCTACGGGACTGTCTATTTGATGAGACAAAAGTCCGAAGCTCTTGAAATGTTCAAAGAGTACATGGCGTTAGTGGAGAAGCAAACTGGCAAGGTCATTAAAGCCGTTCGATCAGATCGAGGCGGCGAGTACATGAGCCTTGAGTTCGATGCATTTCTCAGAGAAAATGGCATCGTTATACAGTTCTCACCTCCCGGTACGCCACAATTAAATGGCGTAGCCGAGCGAAGAAACCGAACACTTTTGGATATGGTTCGGTCGATGATGAGTTACACAGATCTCCCCATTTCGTTATGGGGTTATGCTTTAGAGATAGCAGCCTATATCCTTAACAGGATACCTACCCGTTCTGCCGACAGGATCCCTTACGAAACTTGGCATAATCGTAAGGCAAGCCTGAATCACACTAGGATTTGGGGTTGCCCCGCCTTTGTGAAAAAGTTACAGACAGACAAGTTAGAATCAAGGTCGATTATGGCTAGATTCGTCGGATACCCCGAGGACTCAATGGGGTACTACTTTTACGTTCCAGACGAACATAGGGTGTTTGTCGCTTTACGCGCAACCTTCATGGAAGAAGAGTTCATTAGCGAAGGCGGTAAAGGACGTGAAATAACTCTTGGTGAGTTAAGCGACGAATCAACTCCAGTTGTTACAGAGTCGTTAGACGACGTTCCAGAAAACCCGGCACAGCCGCAATTACGCAGGTCTAGTAGGATATCTCAAATGCCTGAGAGATATGGTATGGTACACGTCGAGCATGGGGATGCTGCGATGGAGGGATGCGTCGGGGACGTCACCTACGACCAGGCAATTACCGGTACAGACTTGTAGGTCACAGATTTAACATCCAACGAAGAACTTGAGAATAGATTGATGAAGAATTACCTTGTAATTAACGCACGGAAGCTTTGGGTAATTATCAATCAATCTTTCATTAAGAACCAAGCTTTCTCTACAAGCAATCCCTTTCTCTCTCTACAATTAAGCCCTAATTAATGATGATGGTGAGAGAGATATTCTAGTGAGAGAAAGCTCTTACTCAAGTTGTGTGTATTTTACACACACTTGCCCTATATATACCAAAGCATACTTTGGTATACTTACACTTTAGTCCCTATATTACATAAAATACAATTGAGTCCCAAGACAAAGATAACATGATTATTGAACACTAGAAAATATTCCAAACAATCTCCCCCTTAGTGTTCAATTGTCATTGAAGCGCCGGTTGTCTTTGTCTTTGATAATCTTCAGTCTTCATCATCATTTGAACACAACAAAAAGACTCCTAACAATCTTCCCCTTTGTATTCAACTTTGAATTTGATACGGTCTTTGTTGCTGTTTGAAGAAAATAGCTGAGAGCATCTGGAGAATCTTCAGTCTCCCCCTATTTACATGTACCCTCTTTTTCTTCTTTGCAACTTGAATATTCGTCACCTTCTTGCATATATCAGAGTCGCGCGGATCGTCAGCATTGACATGTCGTGTATGCTCGAACCATGGAGAGAGGTCTTGTTTGTTGTGGTTCAGCATGTGCGTTGAAAGCTTGGCTTCTTTAAATGAGTTCACGTGCTTGGCCTCCTTGATATACTTCTCCCCCTCATGGCGATGCTTTTGTATCGTCATGCTGTGTGATCAAGGTGAAACAGAGTGTTCGCTGAACGTGTTGGCGTTGAATTCCAGATGAAGTACCTGAAAACGGGACAGGCGACCGATCATCGTGAGACATCCCTCGATGTCACTCTTGGTCGTTGATGCAAAGTTACACAGACTTGCATTTGAAGGGACTATGGGGCCACATAGGCATCCCGTTGTCATCGTTCTAGAGTCGTGCTCCAGAAGATGGCCTGCTACCGTTGTTGTTTTTATGTTGCAACGGCAGGACTTCCTTCTGATCATAGAAGCACATCATTTAATGATGCGTCTACAGAAGTTCTGGCATGGTCACGTAGACCTGCAATATGTGTGTAAAAGAATGTATGTGTCCTAGAAAATGTAAAAAACATTTAGGCTATGAGGACACACTAGACATTAAAGTGTTCAAGAAAATCGTGGTGTGGGGCTGTGGACCACTTTGTTCAATATCTCCCGCTTCCAAATGAAACGGTGATAGCATATGCGGTTCCCCGTGAGATATTGAAACATCTGTCTTTAGGGAGACAAATGAGTAGCTAGGAAGGGTCGTGCATGCGCCTTTGGACCAGATGAAGCGTCTTCTACCCGGGATCTGATAAATCAGTCCTGTACCTATATGGTTATGGCCCGGATAGTTTGTGGTTGAGTTATAAGGATGTCATCGTGATACGCTCAATACCCTCACATACACTCGGGGTTTGTTCCTGGGTTAGGATCAGTTGGGTCTACTGAACCTTTGGAACAGGTATGTGAACATCTCTTTTGTGTCCATGCGCTTGTTGGCATTTAGGTAGCTCTCCCTCTTCAAAGCATGAAGGTTGTCTTCAGGGCATTTACTTTTAAGCTCTAGCGCTGTTTTTAGGTAACACTCCCCCTAAATACTTGCGCTAATTCTAATGTGATGCCCGTTCTCCCCCTAAATAGATGCGTTTTTTTTTTTTTTTTTTTTTTGTTTTGGGAAATTGCATATTACGAAGAAATCAAGCGCCTTTTGTATTTGAAGTGACACTCCCCAATAAATGTGCCCTTTTGCACTTATAAGTATCACTCCCCCTCGAACATATACGCTTTTTATATTAGAACTATGGTAATATGCTCTTTTGAAATTCACGTGCCTAATCTATCTATCTATCCACTCCCCCAAAAAGAATATAGAATATGAAGACCGAATATTCTGTAAAGGTAAGCGCTCTTTATAATAAGTCGAACTCCCTATGAAAATCAAGAACTTAAGATATAGAGTTTGACTCCCCTGAAATTCAAGCTCACTTTGAATTTTGAAATCGGCTCGGCCTTCTTTGAACATTGTAGCTCAAATTTTTTTTTTTATGGCCTTTTCTTTTTTTTTTTATTTATTGGCCTCTTTTTTTTTTTTGGCCTCTTTTTTTATGGCTTTTTCCTCTTTTTTTTTTTTTTTATAACAGAAAAATAAAAAGAAAAAAACGTCAAATCAAGAGCTTTGGAATAGTCTTGATTTGATGTGTTTGCTCACGTCATATACCGATCACGAGTGTGGAGCAAACCAAATACCACACGTGTCGGGGTCTTGTGCGACTGCTCATCATCGCATACCGACCATATATGTGGAGCAATCGTCGTCTATTTACCATGTATGATCGGGACCTGCAAAACAAATTATCGGGACTTTGGTACCCATTTTTGGACGGGTCCTCCCTGATTAGCAGATAAATATTTAAGCACAAATGGTTAAAGTATGGAATTTGCATGTAAAGTAGTCTTGAACTGAGGAACCCAATGTTGTTTTGGACTACTTATTTCTATTTCTAGCTTAGGTTTCCAAACTTGTTGAACCTTATGAAAATTAAAAATTTCAGCATCGGTGAATATGTGTCTTGCGTTAAATGAGAAAATTTTCTCTTTCGCCAGTCGTTTGAGATGCTTTTCGGATTTGACTTTGACCGGGTACTTGAGAGAGGAATACGAGCTTATAGAATCAATGGCATTAAGAATAGAAGTGTCGTATTTCCTACCTTCTAGACTCACATCATTCACTTTGTAATGTGTATTAAATGAGCTACTTTTGTTTAGACAATTATTATTTTTAGACGTTTCAGCTTTAATAGAGAATATATAATTATTGTCTCCTATAGGTTTAGTAGCTTCTTTCTTTAATTTTGATTTTAGAATGACTCTTGGTATTTTTGGATTAGGAATAGAGGTAGAACCAAATTTGGTCGTGGCAATAGAAGATAATTTGTCTTCCTCTATTCTTTCTTTCTTGATAGCTTTAGTCATTCTTGCGCCTTTTTGAGAGGAATTTTTGAGAATTAAATTCTCCTTTAAAAGCTTATCCATTTGAGCTCGAAATCCGTTTCGTTCGGAATCCAGAAGAGAGTGTAATTCATCAATTTTGCGAGCACTTTTTGGAGTGTAGCAATCATTAGGTTCGGGTTTTATCGATAGTATAGAATGTTCCTCGGTTGGCACTGACTCAATTGTTTGAGTCGACTTATTTTGAAATATTTTTAGCTCGTTTTGTTCTTTCTTCGCAATAATTATTTCGAGTTGTTTAATTTTTAAGTGTAATATATTGTGTTCTTCTGAAAGACAAATGTTCTGAGCTTGACAATTTTTTACTTCTTCTTTATAGGCAGATAAATCTTTTGTTAGTTCATGTATGGTTGTTTCATACTTTTCTGCCTTAAACTTTAAACTTTTAATCTCATCCTTAGCATTAGTCAAATGATATTGAAGGCTAGACTCATTGTCTAAATATTTTCTAATAATAGACTCATTATTAGCTAGCCGATCTTTTAGTTCTTTGACCGTTTTTCGTTCGTTGTTTGTAGATGAGATTTGTTGTAAGATTGTCTTGTTTTCTTCCTCACTGGCAGACAAACTTGATTTTAGTTCACATAGTTTTATTTCTTGTGAATCTGCCTTAGTTGTTAAACTAGCTATTTTTTCGTTGGCTAATTGAAGTTGTATCCCAAGATTTGCTTCTTCTAGTAGGTGTTTTCTTAGGACACGTTCATTATTTGCTAGTCTATCTTCTAGCTCTTTTATAATCTTTTGTTCCTGAGAGATGTTAGAATTTATAGTTTCAGATTGCATTCTCTCGATTTTTGAGCTTGAAGTTTTTGAGCTTATTGAGGAAGATGAGCTAGATAGTTGTTTATGAAGTTCATACATTTCTTGATCATATGTATAATAATCCATTTTAATCTTTTCAGTTCAGATATGGAATTTGAGAATTAGGTTCAAATAATGTTGGTAATTAAATTCTATATAGAATGTTGGATTTTAAATTTTGTTCAAATAAAATTGTTGGATGTATATGATCGTTGACGTGTTTTAGAATTGATTTAATTTTTGATCAATATTTTTTTTTATTCTGTTTAGAAAATTTTAGATATTGATATTAACCGCAAACTTTTAATTTCAGTTCAGTTCATAAGCTTTTCAGCACAGCAAATTTTAGATACAAAATATTAATTATTGACTTAGATTGTATCTTAGACTTTGTATATTATTAAAAGAATGTAAGTTTTACGGTTCTGATTTGACACAATATTAGTTTACGAATGAAAGAGAAGCTGTAAACAGTGCTTTTTGGTTTACGAGTAAAGAATGTTTACGAATGAGAATCGTTCGTAAACCTTTAAGAACTGTAAACAGTAACTTTCGTGAAGTAAAGGTGAATCGTAAACTAATAGCGTTTGTTTACGAATGAAGAATATTCGTAAACCTTTCTTAAAGATAGTTTACGAATGAAATATATTCGTAAACAGTAGATATGTGAAGGTTTACGATTGAGATTGATTCGTAAACAGGAACAATCGTAAAGTAAGGCTTTAAAGTTTACGTTTGGCTTGAACGAAATGTTAAATGCGCGGAAGCTTAATTCAAACCTTAATCGTTTGAGAAACCGTTCGATCTGGGCAGAGTGGATCCGAAACCTACTTGATTATCGAGCAGCAAATCCAGATGATAATCAAGAGGTCTTCAATTCATCTTCGATCGAATTTTGTTTGTGTGTTTCAGATAGAAGGTTTACGGGTCTAAGTTTGTATGAAAAGGTTTTCGCAAATGATTTTAAAATGATTTATACGAAAAAAAATTATACCGAGAATAATTTTTGAACTAAAAAATTTTTACCGGACTAAAAAAAATTTCTTTACCCAAACATTTTTCTAAGCCTCAGAAAACCTTTGAAAAGTAGGTACAAAAAAAATCTCGTAGTAGCAAAAAAATTTTAGGACTTCAAATGATTTTTTTTTTTGCTACCGAAAACCTTTTCAAATGTTTACGGGTCCTTAGGTTTACGGGCAGAATTTGTTCGTAAACCTTATTCGTAAACGAGTTTACGAATGAAAATGATCCGTAAACAGTGCCTTTGTAGTTTACGAACGAAATGTATTCGTAAACAGTTCACTTAGATAGTTTACGAATGAGATATGTTCGTAAACAGTGCCTTGACCTGGTTTACGATTGAACAGCTTTCGTAAACAGTAACTTCCGCAAAGTAAAGTTTACGATTGAAAAGTGTTCGTAAACAGTGACTTTCGTAAAGTAAAGTTTACGATTGAAAGTTATTTGTAAACATTACCTTCGTTTTGTAAAGTTTACGATTGAAAAGCTTTCGTAAACAGTTCCTTCGTTAAGTAAAGTTTACGAATGAAAAGTATTCGTAAACCTTTACACACTGTAAAAGTCCAAATTAATTTTGACTCAAAAGGTATGCAAGCTGAATCGGTCCATATATGGACTGAAACAAGCTTCAAGGAGTTGGAATCTTCGATTCGATGAAGTAGTTAAGAACTACGGATTCATAAAGAACGAAGATGAGCCGTGTGTTTAAAAGAAGGCCAGTGGGAGCAAGATGTCGTTTCTAGTATTGTACGTAGATGATATCCTTTTGATAAGAAACGACATTGGGATGCTTTCAGAGGTCAAAGCTTGGCTTTCGACCGAATCTCTATGAAAGACCTGGGAGAAGCGACCTATATTCTAGGAATACGCCTATTTAGAGATAGGGCGAAACGGTCAATTGGCTTATCGCAGGCCCTTTACTTAGATAAAGTCCTTAAAAGGTTTAAGATGGACGACTCTAAGAAAGGGTTCCTACCTATGAGGCATGAGATTCATCTCTCAAAGGCTATGTCTTCTCGCAACGAGGTACAAAGACAAGAGATGAGTGGAGTCCCCTATGCTTCAGCTGTGGGTAGCCTGATGTACGCGATGCTTTGCACGCGACCAGACATAGCGTACGCTGTGAGCGTAGTAAGTAGGTTTTAGGCCAACCCTGGTAAGGAACACTGGGCGGCGGTAAAGACAGTCCTGAAGTACCTTAGACGGACTAAGGACTTGATACTGATTTACGGCCCAGGAGAATTAGAGGTAGATGGTTATACGGATTCGGACTTCCAATCAGACGTGGATGACCGAAAGTCTAATTCGGGTTTTGTATATACGCTCAATGGTGACGCAGTAACTTGGAAGAGTTCCAAGCAAAGCACGACTGCTGATTCCACCACTGAGGCGGAGTATATAGCGGCTTCAGAAGCTGCCAAGGAGGGTGTTTGGATACGCAAGTTCTTATAAGAACTGCAGGTGGTACCAAGCATAGTGGATCGCCCGTTACCATTGTGGTGCGACAATAGCGGAGCGATCGCACAAGCTAAAGAACCCCGTGCTCACAGTAAGTCCAAGCACATAGAGAGAAAATACCACGTGTTACGTGGGTTCGTTGAGAATGGCTCTATAGCCGTGCAGAAGATCGCCTCAGCAGAAAATGTGGCGGACCCGTTCACGAAGCCACTGTCTCAGGCAGTGCTAGATCGTCACCTCGATAAAATGGGGTTGAGATACTATAGCGCGTGGCATTAGTGCAAGTGGGAGATTGTTGAGGTTAATGCCCTAGATGCCGTACGAGGATTAGATAGTACGAGGGCATTAGTGTAATTTTGATGTGTTTAACATTTGTAATTGAATTATTTGATAATGAAATTATTTTTGTTTGTTTATTGTCTATATTAGCATGACAAACAATACAAAGGCAGATTATTATTTCGTCTAAATAAATTATTATAGTTCAGTTACTGATTCTGTGGGGACAGAGAGGGGGCACCAGTAAGCTGACATACTGTGATATTAAACTAAGTCCACAAGTCTTAGTCTCCAGTAGGGTGACTGGATTGACGAGTACGACTTGTTTGTCGATGAGTCCAAAATGGTTGTGCCAACCATTCACTTGGGAAGTGGGAGCTCGTGACATTGATACAAGACGAATCAGGGGATTGTCTGTATTTGGACACTGACTCGTAATCGAACGATCACACGCTGGTAAAGTCGCTGATCGATCGATTGACTATAGTAGTCTACGTGAACCTTAGACCGAAAAGGTTAACTCGGAGTTGGTCTTAAGGTCTTGATTAGTCACTAGTTTGCTAGGCCCGAATTGCATGTAGCATGGGTCAGCGGCGAAATGCGGTCTTGACTTTTCGACGTGATTGCCGGTTATACCGCTGAGCGGGATTTACGGCCTTAATTAAATTCAAGGTTAACGTCCTATGCAGTTTCGATGTGCGGGAATTTACCTAAGCCTCTGGCCAGAGCATATAACTGACTCACGAGTGTCGTGGAGGGCAGTTTTGGTAAATGTCACCGACACGAACATCATAGTGTCGAGTCCTGTAAGTTCGACTACGCGTGACTTTCACTCGACCGGGACAAACGTAAAGGGTTTATACCTAGTACGATAATCTATAGTCGGTTCGTGAATAATACATATTCGTACTCAACTCGGGATCGGTTCGGTACCACGGGGCTGGCTAGGTGAATACCGAACTCCTGGATTCCTCCCAGAGCCGGTTGAGACGAACCAAGAGAGTCGGGCTTAAAAAGGGCAACCGACACAACGTCTATGTGAGAATAGAGCAGGCTGGGGCCTGGATTGAGAGATTAGGGTTTGGGGCTTGGCCGAAACCCTAAATGGCCGAAAAACTTGGTTAAATCAAGTGAGGGGCAAAATGGTCTTTTCACCTCACGAAATATTTTTGAAATATAATATTGGATATTTATTATTTAGTATGTGATTTAAATATGATTTAAATCTTTATTATTGTTTTAGAAAAATAATAATATTTAATTCGGAATTAAATAAAATATATATATTAGATATATATATAGTTTTCGAATTCTTATTTGATTAATTTCGAAAATTAATTGAATATTTATATTTGATATTATATATTTAAATATACTAAATATAGAATAAATATTAATTTATTTTAATATTATTTTAAATTTGAATTTGAGTTCAAATTTGAAAGATAAGACCAAGTAAACAAGACTTGGTCAAAAGACCAAGTCAAGGAGACAAGCAAGGAGAAAAACTTGGTCTCCACTCCACCTTAAAAATTCGGCCAGCCCCCCTTTATAAATAAGGGTTTTGATTTTCGAAAAATGGCTAATGCAACACTTGAGAAAAAAGGGTTTTATTTCATCTCTCTCAATCTCTCTCTCTCTCTCTCTCTCACGTTTTCTCTCCTCTCTCTCCCTCGGTGGCGCGCGCGTGTGAAGAGGAGGCAGCCGAGCCTTGGCCTAGCCGCCTATAGCAAGTTTTTGCTGCGACGTTCGTGAGGTGCCGGCGTGACGATCTTGCTCCGTTCGTGCGCTTGAGGTGCTAGGAAATGGATACGACATCCCGGGGATTCGAAGGATTCGTAGCTCGCCATCGTCTTGTATTCGTCAAGGTATAATGGCTGAAACCCTTTTCTATTTCGTGTTTTATATTCTATGTGTAATACCGAGCGGTCCAAGGGAAGGCGGAAATCCCAAAAGTTTTAAAATTCCGCCGTTCAAGGAACGAGGGCCTCGGGCCCCTACGGGGATTCCCGACATCTCCCACTTGCACTAATGCCACGCGCTATAGTATCTCAACCCCATTTTATCGAGGTGACGATCTAGCACTGCCTGAGACAGTGGCTTCGTGAACGGGTCCGCCACATTTTCTGCTGAGGCGATCTTCTGCACGGCTATAGAGCCATTCTCAACGAACCCACGTAACACATGGTATTTTCTCTCTATCTACTTGGACTTACTGTGAGCACGGGGTTCCTTAGCTTGTGCGATCGCTCCGCTATTGTCGCACCACAATGGTAACGGGAGATCCACTATGCTAGGTACCACCTGCAGTTCTTCTAAGAACTTGCGTATCCAAACACCCTCCTTAGCAGCTTCTGAAGCCGCTATATACTCCGCCTCAGTGGTGGAATCAGCAGTCGTGCTTTGCTTGGAACTCTTCCAAGTTACTGCGCCACCATTGAGCGTATAAACAAAACCCGAAGTAGACTTTCGGTCATCCACATCTGATTGGAAGTCCGAATCCGTATAACCATTTACCTCTAATTCTCCTGGGCCGTAAATCAGTATCAAGTCCTTAGTCAGTCTAAGGTACTTCAAGACTGTCTTTACCGCCGCCCAGTGTTCCTTACCAGGGTTGGCCTGAAACCTACTCACTGAAGCTTGTTTCAGTCCATATACGGACCGATTCAGCTTGCATACCTTTTGGGCATCTGCATCTGACGTAAAACCTTTGGGTTGTTCCATATAGATCTCCTCCTCGAGGAATCCATTCAGGAACGCGGTATTTACGTCCATCTGCCAGATCTCGTAGTCATAGTATGCTGCTATCGCAAGCATAATGCGAATGGACTTTATCATCGCGACTGGTGAAAAGGTCTCCTCATAGTCAATACCCTCTTTTTGACTATACCCTTTCGCTACAAGCCTAGCTTTGTACGTTTCCACCTGTCCGTCAGATCCAATCTTCTTCTTGTAGATCTATTTGTTCTCGATCGGTCTAAAACCATTGGGTAGGTCTACAAGTGTCCAAACCTGGTTTGAATACATGGAGTCCATTTCGGCCTGCATAGCCTCAAGCCACTTGAGGGAGTCTGTACCTGTAATTGCCTGGTCGTAGGTGACGGGATCGTCCCCGACGCATCCCTCAATCGCAGCATCCCTATGCTCGACGTGTACCATACCATATCTCTCAGGCATTTGAGATATCCTACTAGACCTGCGCAATTGCGGCTGAGTCGGGTTTTCTGGAATGTCGTCTAACGACTCTGTAACAACTGAAGTTGATTCGTCGCTCAACTCACCAAGAGTTATTTCACGCCCTTTACCGCCTTCGCTAAGGAACTCTTCTTCCATGAAGGTGGTGCGTAAAGCGACAAACACCCTGTGTTCGTCTGGAACGTAAAAGTAGTACCCCATTGAGTCCTCGGGGTATCCGACGAATCTGGCCATAATCGACCTTGATTCTAACTTGTCTGTCTGTAACTTTTTCACAAAGGCGGGGCAACTCCAAATCCTAGTGTGATTCAGGCTTGCCTTACGATTATGCCAAGCTTCGTAAGGGATCCTGTCGGCAGAACGGGTAGGTATCCTGTTAAGGATATAGGCTGCTGTGTCTAAAGCATAACCCCATAACGAAATGGGGAGATCTGTGTAACTCATCATCGACCGAACCATATCCAAAAGTGTTTGGTTTCTTCGCTCGGCTACGCCATTTAATTGTGGCGTACTGGGAGGTGAGAACTGTATAACGATGCCATTTTCTCTGAGAAATGCATCGAACTCAAGACTCATGTACTCGCCGCCTCGATCTGATCGGACGGCTTTAATGACCTTGCCAGTTTGCTTCTCCACTAACGCCCTGTACTCTTTGAACATTTCAAGAGCTACGGACTTTTGTCTCATCAAATAGACAGACCCGTAGCGGGACTGATCGTCCGTAAACGTAATGAAGTAGCGGCAATTACCTCGGGCCGTCACCCTGAAAGGTCCGCATACATCAGTGTGGATCAAACCCAACACTTCTGTGGCCCTAGTAAAAGTCCATGTGAAGGGTGATTTGGTCATTTTGCCTAGGATGCAAGACTGACAAGTTGGGATCGGGCATGACTTAGCTATGCGAATCAGACCGTCCTTTTCCATCTTGTCAATCTTTGCTTCCCCAGCGTGACCTAGTCGAAGGTGCCAGATGTATCGTTCATTCGACCCCGTCGACGAGTTGGTAATTGAGTTTACAGTTTCCACCTTATCTCTTAGGTTGACGTAATATAAACCATTTATTAACGTCGCATTTCCAACGTTTTCATTTCTAAAATAAATATTGCAAACATTATCAATAAATCGAAATTCATAACCAAGTCTGCTCAAAACAGGAATCGAAATAATGTTCTTAAGCCCCTTGGGCAAAACCAAAACATCAGAAAGTACTAAACTATGCAAAGATGATAAAAGCAAAGTCTTCGATTCCACGTGCGTCGCTGCAACACTATGTCCGCTGCCAACGTTGATCGAGACCTCACCAGCTCGTAGCTTCCTACTTCGTTCCAGACCCTGGTTCAAAACACAAATGTGGGAGCTAGCCCCTGAGTCAAGTATCCATGAAGTAGAATACACAGAACAATTAGCTTCGAAAACTAATTGCTTACCTGAAGCGTCAGAAGACGCCTTCAGCTTAGGACAATCGCGCTTCCAGTGACCCAGCTGCTGGCAATGGAGGCACTTGTCAGTGGGCTTCGCGCCCGACTTCACAGCCTTCCTGGATTTCGCCTTCTTGGCGATTCTACCCTTTGGCCCGCTATGCTTGCTCGGCTTCTTCTTCGACCCCTTGGACCGAGTAGTCGCAACAAGCGCCACCTCCTTGCCCTTACCCTTATCGCTGCGATACTGAGTACTGGCTGCAACCAACCGATTGATCAGGTCAGGTATCGAATACTCCCGATTGTTCAGGTTGCAGTTCACCACGAACTGGTGGAAGGACGGTGGGAGGGACTGTAGTATGACGTCAATCTTTACCTCGTGAGGTAAACCAAATGCCAGCGCATCCAATCGCTCCATATGCTCATTCAGCTTCAGTAAATGAGCATGGACATCACCACCCTCTACGAGCTTGGTGTTGAAGAGAGTATGCGTGATGGCGTAGCGAGCGCTCCTAGACGACTCACCATAAAGCCCAGCTAAATGCACCTGTATCTCTTTAACACTCATGAACTCATGCTAACGCTGCAGCTCTGGGCTCATAGCCGATAGCATGTAGGAGTGGACCTTGCCAGCATCCTCAACCCACTTATCGTGGAACTGCAGGTCTTGCTCTGTCGAATCAGCATTGGAAGTCAAATGCTCCTCGATGTCCAAGACATACTCCAATTTTTCCAATCTGAGGACGATCCTGGGTTTGTCATCGTATAAATAGAGAAGAAAATAAATTGCAGAAAGAAAAACAGATAGTTAGGATTTGAAGTGTTTAATCAGACTAAAATAGGACTTTAATTTTTCGTCTGACTCCCACTATTTTTCTCGAAATCCTGTCTGCCGTTAGGAATTTCGGAAACCTCGTTGAGTAGTTTCATAGTGGCGTTGATTTACCCGCACTGAATCAAACTAGCCTCAACTTAACAGTTTATTGATATATTTGGATTCATGTCCCACACGATTCTATCACATAGAAGTTTCAACGAATTTGTCTCAGTCAGGGTCCCTCGGCCTGTAACTCAGACGTCTTGGGAATGACTGTACAAGTACTGCCTATCAACGTCCTGCTAACCTTCCACTTTTGAGTGAACTTCGCCTCCGTAGGATAACACTTTGCGGGAGGACGAAGAGTGGTCGGTGAGCGGCATTATAAAAAATGCATCCAAAACCGTTCACGTCAAAGGCGAGGATTTTAGCGCCGTAACTTGGTCAACCAAAACCGTACCCCTAAGTCGTAACGTTTTTGGACTTGATAGAAGACAGGAGCCCCGCCCTTTACTCACTTGATATTTTAAAGTCTAACTTCGGGAGACTCCTCACAGATAAGAACGAGCACATTATGCATGATATCACGTTCGAAACCAACACGCACATAATAGACTTTAATAGTAAACCTAGTTTCAACCTATTAAAGTAAATGTGAAAGATCGGGTATATTTCTAATTCTATCCTATTTGTACAATAAGTAAAACTCCAAGTCTTCGGGCTCGTCTCGAACGGACACCTCGGCCACCGTCTTGTTCGTTCGTCTCGTATCGATCGTCTCTCGTTCGGCCGTCATTCCTGTACTACTATAGCCTATGACGGGGGGATCTTTCCCTAAAACAACAAAACCCGTCTTTCTAGAAAAACTGTAAAGTACAACCCGGGGGGGACCTGGTCACCCTTAACATATCACCCGGTAAAAAACAGAACCTAATCCCCAATCAATCACTACGTAATTCATATATTACATGCATCACGACAATTTTACACAGATCCGAGCCTAAGTCCACATTTGGGCTTTTATCAGATTTGGGCCAAGCCCATTGGGCTTCGAGGCTTAACCACGCAACCCTAGTTGCGACCGAGCCGGCACCGCCCACGCGGCCCGACCAAGTGCCGCGCGCGCCTACGCGCCCGACTAGACCAGCGCCGTGCGCTGTGCGCACGGCCAGGCCTTGCAGCGCCGCGCCCCCATGCGCGCGGCCAGGCCTGGCCAGACCAACTCCTACGCGCGCACGGCCAGCTCTTCTAAAAGCTTTCGTTCGGGCTTCGTGGTCATAGTCCCGTGACTTAACCGAGCCTAAGGCTCTGATACCACTGTTGGGAATCCCCGTAGGGGCCCGAGGCCCTGGTTCATTGAACGGCGGAATTTTAAAACTTTTGAGATTCCCGCCTTTCCCTTGGACCGCTCGGTAATAACACGAGAACGTAAACACGAATAGAAAAGGGTCATACAACCATTATACCTTGACGAATACAAGAAGATGGCGAGCTTCGAACCCTTCAAATCCCCGGGATGTAGTATCCCTCTCCTAGCACCAAAACACGCATGAACGGGGCAAGAGCGTCACGCCGGCACCACACACGTCACGGCCAAAGCTAGCCTAAGGCGGCTAGAGCAAGCTTGGGCAGCACCTTCTTCACACGCACGCCGCGCGCCGCGAGAGTTTAGGTCACATTTTTCATCCAACATATGATTAAACTTGAGAATTAAGATCAATCGAGATTACCTTTTATGTTTGCGCGGAAGCTTATGGATTAAATCTTCAATCAATCTTCATTGCAATCCAAGTTTCTCTCTACAATATACCTCACTCTCTCTCTCTACAATTACACCCCTAATTATGCTAATGATGAGAGAGAAATCTAACCTAGAGAGAGAAACAATTACTAAAGTTGTGTGTATTTTACACACACTTGCCCTATATATACCAAAGCATACTTTGGTATATTTACACTTTAGTCCCTATATTTACATAAAATACAATTAAGTCCCTAGACAAAGATAACATGATAATTGAACACTATAAAATATTCCTAACAATCTCCCCCTTAGTGTTCAATTGTCATTAAAGCGCCGGTTGTCTTTGTCTTTGATAATCTTCAGTCTTCATCATCATTTGAACACAGCAGAAAGATTCCTAACAATCTCCCCCTTTGATAATTTTTGCCTTTGTGTTCAACTTTGAATTTTACACGGTCTTCTGTTGCTGTTTGAAGAAAATAGCTGAGAGCATCTGGAGAATCTTCAGTCTCCCCCTATTTACATGTACCCTCTTTTTCTTCTTTGCAACTTGAATCTTCGTCACCTTCTTGCATATATCAGAGTCGCGCGGGTCGTCAGCATTGCTTTGTCGTGTATGCTCGAACGATGGAGAGGTCTTGTTTGTTGTGGTTCAGCACGTGCGTTGAAATCTTGGCTTCTTTAATGAGTTCACGTGCTTGGCCTCCTTGATATACTTCTCCCCCTCATGGCGATTCATTTGTATCGTCATGCTGTGTGATCAAGGTGAACCAGAGTGTTCGATGAACGTGTTGGCGTTGAATTCCGGATGAAGTACCTGAAAACGGGACAGACGGCCGATCATCGTGAAACATCCCTTGATGTCACTCTTGGTCGTTGATGCAAAGTCACACAGACTTGCATTTGAAGGGACTATGGGGCCACATAGGCATCCCGTTGACATCGTTCTAGAGTCGTGCTCCAGAAGATGGCCTGCTACCGTTGTTGTTTTTATGTTGCAACGGCAAGACTTCCTTCTGATCATAGAAGCACATCATTTAATGATGCGTCTACAGAAGTTCTGGCATGGTCACGTAGACCTGCAATATGTGTGTAAAAGAATGTATGTGTCCTAGAAAAATTGAAAAAATATTTAGGCTATGAGGACACACTAGACATTAAAGTGTTCAAGAAAGTCATGGTGTGGGGTTGTGGACCACTTTGTTCAATATCTCCCGCTTCCAAATGAAACGGTGATAGCATATGCGGTTCTCCGTGAGATATTGAAACATCTGTCTTTAGGGAGACATATGAGTAGCTAGGAAGGGTCGTGCATGCGCCTTTGGACCAGATGAAGCGTCTTCTACCCGGGATCTGATAAATCAGTCCTGTACCTATATGTTTATGGCCCGGATAGTTTGTGGTTGAGTTGTAAGGATGTCATCGTGATACGCTCAATACCCTCACATACACTCGGGGTTTGTTCCTGGGTTAGGATCAGTTAGGTCTACTGAACCTTTGGAACAGGTATGTGAACAACTCTTTTGTGTCCATGCGCTTGTTGGCATTTAGGTAGCTCTCCCTCTTCAAAGCATGAAGGTTGTCTTCAGGGCATTCCCTTTTAAGCTCTAGCGCTGTATTTAGGTAACACTCCCCCTAAATACTTGCGCTAATTCTAATGTGATGCCCGTGCTCCCCCTAAATAGATGCGCATTTTGAGAGATTGCATATTACAAAAAAATCAAGCGCCTTTTGTATTTGAAGTGACACTCCCCAATAAATGTGCCTTTTGCACTTATAAGTCTCACTCCTCCTAAAACATATGCGCTTTTTACATTAGAACTATGATAATACGCTCTTTTGAAGGTCATGCACCTTGTCTATCTATCTATCCACTCCCCCAAAATAAAACAATATAGAATATGAAGACCGACTATTCTATAAAATTAAGCGCTATTTATACTAAGTCGAACTCCCTATGTTAGGAATATTTTATTGTGTTCAATTAATTATAATTATCTTTGTTGTGTATTTATAAAGATTCTCTTTATAAGAGGCTTAGTGTAATTGGGCTTTGTTAGGGGCCCAAGTATTATATACCAAAATGTGGTATAAATACCAAAACCCTAACACATAATAATAGTGTATTGTGTGAAAAACAAAGTGAGCCCCCAACCTCTCAAGAACACACAACACCCCACGCGAGCTTCATTCTTCCGATCATCAAATCGTGGTAAGATCGTTTAAATATATGTTTAGTTGGATAATCTAGGCTTTACAAGTGGTATCAGAGCCAAGCGCGCTCAGATTTGAGTAAAAATCTTCGAAATATTTTTTTGGTGTTCTTCGTGTTCTTCAAAAAGTTTTCGAAAAATTTGATATGTTTTGGTGTTTAGATGCTTGATTGAGTGTTTAGGAGTTAGGATATAAGTGTTTCGATCTTTACCCAGGGCTAATTTGATTAATTTTGTGTTTGGGAATCGAAAAGTGGGTTCAGTGTTTTCGCAGAATGTTTTTGGCACTGTTTCGAAAATCACTTCGAAAACCTTCACTGCGAAACCCACTTCGCAAACCTCCACTGCGAAGAGTTGGTTCGCAAACCCACTTCGCAAAGTTGGTTCGTAAACCCACTTCGCAAAGTGTTTTTGTGGCTTCGCAAAGTTGGTTTCGCAAACTCCTTCGAAAACCTTTTTTTTTTCTCCAGTTCGAAAACCTTCATTCTCCACTTCGAAAACCTTTTCCCACCACTTCGCAAACTTTTTTTCCTCTCCACTTCGCAAACCTTCACCACTTCCAGTACCTTTTGCCACATCCCGTTGAACCCACACACCATTTACACATCATCATCATATCATCATGATTTTTTTAGGTAATGATGAGGCATCATTAGGTAATCATTAGTTTAAAATTTAAAAAAAAAAAAAAATTAAAAAATTAAAATTTAATAAAATAATAAAAGTTTTCGCATCCATGTTTCGGTAATTTAAAAAAAAAAATTTAAAAATTTAAATTAAATCTCAGGTTTTCGCATCCAAGTTAAAAAAAAAAAATTATTTTTTATTTCTCAGGTTTTCGCATCCATCAAGTTAAATATATATATATATATATATATATATATATATATATATATTATATAAACGTTTGCGCACTCATTCAGCCTACTTTTCGAATCAATTTAAAAAAAAATAAAATAAAAAAAATAATAAACTTTGCGCATTCAGCCTACTTTGCGCATTCAACCTACTTTTCGCATCCATCTCTTCGCATTGAGCACTTCGAAAACTCCACTTCGAAAATCTTGATTTTCGCACTCCTAATCAGAAATCTATTTTCGCAACAGCTCACTTCGAAAACCTAAGATTTTCAAAACACTTCGAAAATCAGTTTTCGCATTATATTTCGAAAATACTTTTCGCACTCATATCGAAAATTTTAATTTTTGCACCCAAGCACTCCGAAAATTTATTTTCGCATCTTATCACTTCGAAAACTTAATTTTCATAACACACATTCCGAAAATTAAATTTTCGCAGATCACTTATCGAAAATAAATTTTTTGCATATCATATCACATCCAAAATATTTTTGGCAAATTATAGATAAGTTTGATAAATTTTGAAGTTTTCGAAATCACCTCAAAAGTTTTTCGGTATACACCAAAAATCTTTTCGGTACCCAAAATTTTCGATACTTCACAATATTTCTCGATAAATCAAACATTCGGTGCAGAAATTTTTAAAAGCCAATTTTTTTATTATTCCAAAGCATCATTGGCACATTATAAGAAAAAGTTTTAGTAACATTTTCGAAGTTTTCGACATGAGTTAAAAACTTTTCGGTACACACCAAAAAGATTTCCACACCCAAAATTTTCGAAACTTCACGATATTTCTCGACACACTAAAACTTTTCGGTTCTGAATTTTTCAAAAGCCAAATATTATCAAAACTACACAACGCGTTAACGATCGCGTATCCAACTAAATTAAAAAATTATATTAAATTAAATTAAATTAAAAATAAAAACCATGGATTCTACTTCCGCAACTTCTGAGATGAGCTTTAACGAGAGTGATTTATATAAAGCTTTTCTTTCTTTAAAGGAAGATTATCAAACCATGCGTAGTGAAGATAAATGCGAAAGTATGACTACCCAAGCATTAGAAACTAAGTTAGCTAGTGCACTAGAAACTATTTCTAGTCTTGAATCAAAATTAGCTAGCTCAGAAGCTAACGTTTGTGAGCTAACCAAGAACCTAAATTCCTCTAAGCTAGGCCAAACTCAACTTATAAGTCACGAAAAGACTATAAGTGAGTTAGAAAGTAGACTAGACAATAATTACAAATGCTTAGTTAGGAGTTTAGAAGAAAGAGGTAGTCTTACTTGCCATTTAGAAAATGCGCGTGGGAAAATCACTAATCTTGAATCTCAGAAAGTAAACTTAAAAGCTCAAATTAGTGAACTAACAAATAAATTAAACAATTGCGAACTCGAACGCAATAATTATCTGTCTGATTTGAGCAATTCGCGGAGTAGTTTTAAACTTTTATTTGAGGAACGCAGTAAATTGCACTCTAAAGTTCACCACTTAGAGGGCATCCTTGCGAAAAAGGGTGAAACAGACCAAAGTTCCTCTAAAGACTTAGTGTCCAACGGGGAAAATAGTTTACATTCTAATAAACCTATCTCTTGTTGGGAAATTCCGGAGGTTGCTAGTAAAATTGCAGAATTGAACGCAACTCTGGAATCGGAAAGAGTAGGTTTCCGAGCAGAAAAGCAAAAACTCTTAGAGGAGATTTCTAATCTCAAAAACTCCCCATCCTTACCTGTGTTAAATAATCCTTCTAAAGAAATATCTTCCATTAAACAGGATAAGGGAACGCAAACGGACGCATTCCTAAAGTTCTTTTACTAATAATTCTAAGTCAACTTGACTAAAAAGTAAAAGCAATACATATAAAAATGCTAAGGAACAAAAGAATATTAGGAAGGAGAAAGGAAAATCGACATTATTTTCCAAAACCAAGGACGACATTGCTAAAGATTCTCCTTCTCCCGCTCCTACCAACAAGGAAGTTCCTAAAGAAGAAGTTCCAAGCTCAAGCAGGCGAACTTCTCAAACTTCCAAAATCTCTCATTCTTTAAAGAATGATAGAGATGGAATTGCTTACACGCACAAAAATGCTTATTATTCTAGTAAGCAAAAGTCCATAAAAAATCATCATTATAGAGTGAATGATGTGAATTCTTGTAGGCAATACGACTCATCATCTGATGATGCATATAGTGCGATAAGTTCGTATTCATACTTGAAATACCCGGTCCAGATTAAGTCTAAAAGACACCTTCTGCGACTGGCCAGGGAGAAAATCTTCAGATCTTCTAAACCTAGACACACGTTCACCGGCGCTGAATTGTCATTTCCCTCTAAGGTTCACCAAACTTGGATTCCTAAATCAGAAATCAAATTAAATAGGACTTTAAAGGATGATTTAGGATGGATATCTGAACCAAATGTGCATAAATTGTTTTCTGCTAATATGGGAGGACCCATCCAAAAATGGGTACCAAAGTCCCGTTAAAGTTTTGCAGGAGCCCAATCACGTGTGGTAATTCGACGATGGTTGCTCCACACGCGTGGTTGGTATGAGACGAGAGCAACCACAAAACCCCGGTCATGAGTAGTAATTAGGATGGTTGCTCCATACTCATGATCGGTACGAGACGAGGGCAACCACAACATTCCAGCATGGTTGGTATTCTGGAAGTTGCTCCACAACCATGACTGGTATGCAGCGTGAGCGACTTCAAAAATCCTAGCATGTATGGTATCTCGGGTTGCTCCACATACATGACTGGTTAACGATGCGAGCAACCACACGAAGGTACATTCTAATTATGCGTTAACCAAATTTTCAAAATTTTAATTTGCTTACGCATACGAGCTGAATTGAAAAATACCTTTTTCAAAATGGTACATTTTAAATATGCATTTTCCAAACTTTAAAATTTAAAATGCATATTACGCACGGAAGTGATAAATACCATTTCTTTTCTCTAAAATGAGCTTAATTTGAGGGGAGCTACTCTTTTATTTTTTAAAAGAGAAGTGATCCTTATTTTCTTAAAAGGGAGCAATAATTACATTTTTGAGGGGGAGCGAACCTTAAATGTGTGAATTTTGGGAAAGAGATTCGTAGATTTTTCGATCTTACTTAGATTCTTTTGAGGGGGAACAAGTTCTTTTAGGAAGCACATTTTGGGAAGGAGAAATAAAATATATCTATATGTATAAATAAAATAAATATAATACATATAACAATAGTAATAATAAATAATACTATTATCATATAATATATAATATAGAAATATGTATTACTAATAACGATTAATATATATTATATCCATATAATATAATATACTAATATACATATTACTAATAACGATTAATATTATATTAAAAAAAAGGAGGGCCATCTAGGTTTTCGCATCCAAAAATAAAAAATAAAAAAATAAAAAAATATTTAAAAATATTTCAGGTTTTCGCACCAATGTAAAAAAAAAAAAAAAAAGAAGAAAGATATTTCTCTTCATCATCAAGCTTCGTGGAGTTACCTCCGACCTCCGAAGATGGACTTCAAAAGAAGAATCTCGAGCCTACAACGGTCAACTCTTTTCAAAGGCGACGGTGGCTACAAATGTTAAACTCGGTGCGCGCTTCAATCGACCTCCTCCGGATTGCTGACATACAAAGCAGCACTCACTACTTCCTACCGGATGCAAGGACTTCGTTCCCATGATTCAGTCAAACCCAACTGAATGTAACCCCGGAACATCACCGAGAGACAGTCAAATTATGAAAAAATAGCCACATCTACTGGAACCTTTTGAAAAGACCGACGCTACATAATTTCCTCAACTCACAAATTATTCGGACCAACCCCCATAGGTACAGGTGCTAATTTTATTAGCTCCCGGGTAGAAGTCGCCGCAATAGGTCCAACGGCGCGTGCACAACCGAGCCTTACCCACTCGTCTGTCTCACAAAAGACAGGTGTTTCAGAAATCACGGGGAACCACGTCTACTATCACCGCTTCACTCGGAAGTGGGAGATATTGAATTATGTGGTACTCAGCCCCACCACCACACTTCCTTGCGCACTCGAGTCTAGTGTGTCCTCACTCCATATATTTTTATATTTTCTAGGACACATACACTTTTAAACACCTGATCTTTGTGATCAAGTTAGAACTTCCGTAGACATGTCTTGCTTCAACATGATTCGAGGATCGGAAGGACGTCCTGCCGTTGCAACATCAAAGCAACAACGGTTTCAGGCCATCGTCTACGAGCATAGCTCCTAGATCGATGTTAACGGAAAGTCTTCGTGACCCCGGTTTCTTACACGACGGATTGCCTTTGTGGCTCCGTCTAGTTATTACCATCACCGACCTGTCGTTTGCGTCCTTCTAATCTTCCTATACAAGCATGCCGATTTCGTTAACACGAATCGCCATGAGGGGGAGAAGGGGACACACATAAACAAACAGGTCGGACCACCCACCAACTTCCGCCGAGCTTAACACTCTGAAGCCGGGCTCCCCTACACTTGAATGGAACATTCCAAAGGAGCCTCGACACATTTTACAACACCCCACGCGTACCTTCTTCCGGAGCCAGACAAGCTTCCTCGAGGCCGAACCAGACAACTTCCTTCGAAGAAGACGAATCCGGCGCCGAGAAGAAGAGGAGTAGACTTGACTTGACGACTTCAAACTACAGAGAAAGACCAGGATAAGATGCGATCAAAGTACAAGATATGCGACATCATCAAAGTCAAATTTCAAGGCGTGGATCACTATCTACATCCGGTCTACAGAGTATAGCGTCAAGTCAAGAGAGTCCTAGCTGAAGAGCATTCAAAGCCTCTGCAAGAAGGGGAGATAGCCCTTGTAGGGGGAGATTGCTAGGACTCAAGATGTAAACGAGAAGTCTTCGTGACCTCGGTTTCTTATACGACGGATTGCCTTTGTGGCTCCGTCTCGTCATTTTCCCTGTTCGTGACGGCGATCGCCTTCGAGACACGACTACAAGACTTTGCCAAGACGTTAGAAGACCAAATCCTAACCAAAGTCTACCGAGCGATGGAAGGCTCATCTCGAGACACCGGCAAGGCCCCCGTCATCGACAGTTTAGCCCGAGCTCCTACTGTGCCTACCAACGCCATCCTCCTTGTCCCGACGACGTGACCAACATGCCAAATCATCAAGCGTCATCAAATCAAGCAAACACCGCCGACTTTCAAAAACCGAAGTTTCCGCCTCGTGTATGTCTCTCCAAACTTCAAAGAGAACTTCCCAATCCCAACACAAGGTTGACCAAAAAGTAGGGGAAGTTGCGTCATTATCGAAAGGAGAGATCGAACACAAAAAGAAGAAAATTCTTCAAGATTTGGCAAGCAACTTCAAACACCTTCCGGCATTTACGAGTCGAGCTTCAAAAGAAGATTAAGAAGATCTGGTGCCGAGAAGCGAAGAACAAGACACGGTGAGCTTGAAGATCTCCAAAAGAAGAGGTCAAAAGACAAGACAAGGAGGAAATTCGTTTAGGACTCAGGCAAATGCACTAAGCCCCACAAAGATAATCCATGTCGAATTGAAGATTGAACACAAAGGGGGAGATTGTTATGAATATTTTATTGTGTTCAATTAATTATAATTATCTTTGTTGTGTATTTATAAAGATTCTCTTTATAAGAGGCTTAGTGTAATTGGGCTTTGTTAGGGGCCCAAGTATTATATACCAAAATGTGGTATAAATACTAAAACCCTAACACATAATAATAGTGTATTGTGTGAAAAACAAAGTGAGCCCCCAACCTCTCAAGAACACACAACACCCCACGCGAGCTTCATTCTTCCGATCATCAAATCGTGGTAAGATCGTTTAAATATATGTTTAGTTGGATAATCTAGGCTTTACACCCTATGATAGTCAAAAACTGAAAATATAGAGTTTGACTCCACAAAAATTCAAGCGCTTTTTGAATTTTGAAATCGGCTCGGCCTTCTTTAAACATTGTAGCTCAAAAGTTTTTCTCCCCTTTTTTTTTTTTTTTTTTTTTGTTATTTTTTGTTTGTTTTTTGTTTTTGTTTTTTTTTGTTCTGTTTTTTTTTTTTTTGTTGTTTTTTTTATGGCCTCTTTTATATATATATATATTTTTTTTTGGCCCTTTTTCTTTTTTTTTTTAACGAAAAAATAAAATAAAAATAATGTTAAATCAAGAGCTTTGGAATAGTCTTGATTTGGTGTGTTTGCTCACGTCGCAGACCGATCACGTGTGTGGAGCAAACCGATTACCACACGTGTCGGGGTCTTGTGCGACTGCTCATCATTGCATACCGACCATACATGTGGAGCAATCGTCGTCTATTTACCATGTATGATCGGGAACCTGCAAAACAAATTATCGGGACTTTGGTACCCATTTTTGGACGGGTCCTCCCTGGTTAGCAGTGAAACAATTATGCATATAAGGTTCAAATTTGGAAGCAAAATTATCACATAAAGCAGTCATAGGAATCCACATTTGTCGAGGACTACTTATTTCCATTTGTAGCTTAGGTTTCCAAATTTGTTGTACCTTTTTGAAATTTAACTTTTCAGCATCGGTGAATGTGTGTCTTTTTGTAGAAGAGAAAATTTTCTCTTTCGCCAGTCGCTTTAGATGCAATTCGGATTTGACTTTGACCGGGTACTTGAGAGAGGAATACGAGCTTATAGAATCAATAGCATTAAGTATAGAAGTATCGTATTTCCTACCTTCTAGACTCACATCATTCACTTTGTAATGTGTATTAGAAAATTTATTTTGATTCAGACAATTGTTATTTTTAGACATTTCAGTTTTAATAGAGAATGTATAATTATTGTCTGCTTTAGCTTTAGTAGCTTCTTTCTTTAATTTTGATATCAGAATGACTTTAGTCATTTTTGGATTAGGAATAGAGGTAAAACATAATTTAGTCGTGGCAATAGAAGATGATTTGTCTTCCTCTATTTTTTCTTTCTTGATAGCTTTAGTCATTCTTGTGCCCTTTTGAGAGGAATTTTTGAGAATTAAATTCTCCTTTAAAAGCTTATCCATTTGAGCTCGAAACCCGTTTCGTTCGGAATCCAGAAGAGAATGTAATTCAGCAATTTTACGAGCAATTTCTGGAGTGTAGCAAACCTTAGGTTCGAGTTTTATCGATAGTATAGAATGTTCCTTAGTTGGCACTGACTCAATTGTTTGAGTCGACTTATTTAGAGACAAATTTTTCTCAAGTTGATCTTTCTTTACCAGAAGAAGCTCTAGTTCTTTAATTTTAGAGTGTAATCTTGTGCATTCTTCAGAAAGATCTTTATTTTGAGCTTGATAATCTTTATTTTCCTTTAATTCTGTTGTTTCAGAATCTGATTTAGCAAGATCATTGTTAAGTTTAGCTATTGTCTCATTAGCTAATTGAAGCTTTATTCCTAGATTGGCTTCTTCTAATAGATGTTTTCTTAGGACAACTTCATTATTGGCTAATCTTGCTTCTATTTCTTGACCATTTCGTTTTCATTATTTGTGGATGAGGATTTTTGCAACATTGAATTGTTTGCTTCAACACAGGCAGACAAACTTGTTTTCAACTCACATATTTTTGATTCATGTTCTGTGGTCTTAGTCTTCAACCTTATAATCTCATCCTTTGCATTGGTCAATTGACATTCAAGACTAGCTTCAATTTCTAGATGTTTTCTTAAGACATGCTCGATATTAGCTAGCCTGGTTTCTAGTGTCTTGATCATTTGTTCGTGAAATAAATCCATTTTAATCTTTTCAGTTCAAATATAGAATTTTGAAAATTTAAGTTCAAATAATGTTGGTAATTAATTTCTATATAGAATGTTGGATTTTAATTTTGATCAAATAAAATTGTTGGATGTATATTGATCGTTGACGTGTTTTAGAATTGATTTAATTTGTGATCAATATTTTCGATTCTGTTTAAAAATTTTAATTTTTGATATTAACCGCAAACTTTTGATTTCAGTTCAGTTCATAAACTTTTCAGCATAGCAAAGTTTAGATACAAATATTAATTATCGACTTAGATTGTATCGTAGACTTTGTATATTATTAAAAGAATGTAAGTTTTTGCGGTTCAGATTTGACACTGTATTAGTTTACGAATGAAAGAGAAGCTGTAAACAGTGCTTTTTGGTTTACGAGTAAAGAATGTTTACAAATGAGAATCGTTCGTAAACCTTAAAGAACTGTAAACAGTAACTTTCGTGAAGTAAAGGTTAATCGTAAACTAATAGCGCTTGTTTACGAATGAAGAATATTCGTAAACCTTACTTAAAGATAGTTTACGAATGAAATATATTCGTAAACAGTAGATATTTGAAGGTTTACGATTGAGATTGATTCGTAAACAGGAACAATCGTAAAGTAAAGCTTTGAAGTTTACGTTTGGCTTGAACGAAATGTTAAATGCGCGGAAGCTTAATTCAAACCTTAATCGTTTGAGAAACCGTTCGATCTGGGCAGAGTGGATCCGAAACCTACTTGATTATCGAGCAGCAAATCCAGATGATAATCAAGAGGTCTTCAATTAATTTTCGATCGAATTTTGTTTGTGTGTTTCAGATAGAAGGTTTACGGGTCTAAGTTTGTATGAAAAGGTTTTCGCAAATGATTTTAAAATGATTTATATGAAAAAAAATTATACCGAGAATAATTTTTGTACTGAAAAAAATTTTACCGGACAAAAAAAAATTTCTTTACCCAAAATTTTTTCTAAGCCTCAGAAAACATTGGAAAAGTAGGTAGAAAAAAAATCTTATAGCAAAAAATTGAAAATTTTAGGACTTTTTTTGCTACTGAAAACCTTTTTAAATGTTTACGGGTCTTTTAGGTTTACGAGCAGAATTTGTTCGTAAACCTTGTTCGTAAATGAGTTTACGAATGAAGATGATTCGTAAACAGTGCCTTGATATTTACGAATGAAAAGTATTCGTAAACAATTATTTTTACTGGTTTACGAATGAAACTGATTCGTAAACAGTAACCCGTAAAGTAAAGTTTACGATTGAAAAGTATTCGTAAACAGTGTCTTTCGTAAAGTAAAGTTTACGATTGAAAAGTGTTCGTAAATAGTGACTTTCGTAAAGTAAAGTTTACGATTGAAAAGTGTTCGTAAACAGTGACTTTCGCAAAGTAAAGTTTACGATTGAAAGTTATTTGTAAACAGTACCTTCGCAAAGTAAAGTTTACGATTGAAAAGCTTTCGTAAACAGTTCCTTCGTAAAGAAAAGTTTACGAATGAAAAGTATTCGTAAACCTTTACACACTGTAAAAGTTCAAATTAATTTTGACTTTAGCCTTTGACCGAAAAGTAGACTTTGACTTCACCCACTGTTGGGATCGTAAACGAGGTTTACGATTGAAAAGCTTTCGTAAACCTTTCGTTGACCGTAAACTTAAATGCTTTGACCATAAACTATAAAGCTTTGATCGTAAAGTTTTCTGTTCGTAAACTAAATTCTTATTCGTAAACTTTACAAATACAGTATATGTTAGATCAAAAACACTTAAATTCTCAAATTAAGCTCAGATAATCGATCGAAAACAGCAATTAAACATGTAAAAACACTCGATTAAACCAGTTCAAAGCAAAACATATAGAATTTTCGAGTTTTTCACATGAACATTTTGAAGATTATAAGAACAATTCGATCGAAAATCAACACAATTAGTCCAATTTTAGCTTCAATCAGTCAAATTATTCAACAATTAATCATCGCAAACAGTGAATTCATCGTAAACACCTAAGCAAGCAGCTCAAAAGATCAATCAACAGTTTACGATGAGCTTTAAATCGCGATGAACAGTGACTATCGTAGACCTTAAATTCAGCTCAAAACAAGCATCGTAAACCTCAATTTCAACTCAAATCGATTCAATTCTAACACGTTTGCTCTGATACCAATTGTAATTCCCAGTTTTAACATCCAATCAATAAAACTTGAGCATAGATTGATCGAATTACCTTGATAATAAACGCGCGGAAGACTTTGGGTAATTAAATCTTCAATCAATCTTCATTGCAATCTAAGTTTCTCTCTACAATATACCTCACTTTCTCTCTCTACAATTAAACCCTAATTATGCTAATGATGAGAGAGAAATCTAATCTAGTGAGAGAAACTAAAACTCAAGTTGTGTGTTAATCACACACTTGCCCTATAGATACCAAAGCATACTTTGGTATATTTACACTTTAGTCCCTATATTTACATAAAATACAATTAAGTCCCTAGACAAAGATAACATGATTATTGAACACTAGAAAATATTCCTAACAGAGAGAGAGTGAGAGAGATGAGAGAGCGCGAGAGAGAGAATGAGATACGAAACCCTAGCCGTATTTTTTTCTTTTTCACAATGATGACTTAGGGTTTTTCAAAAGTGAAAAACCCTATTTATACCCCTTAGGGTCGGCCGAAATTCTTCTTGGAGTGGGGAGAAAGTTTCCCACCCACTCCAAGCATACCAAGTCACTTGTTGACTTGGTCTTTCCTTTTTGAATTCAAATTCAAAATTCAAATTCAAATTAAAATTAAATAAATTAATATTTAATTCTATATTTAGTATATTTAAATATATAATATTTAATATATATATTTAAATTAATTTCGAAATTAATCTAATATAAAATCGAAAACTATATATATATCTAATATATATATATTATTTAATTCCAAATTAAATATTATTATTTTCTAAAACAATAATAAAGATTTAAATCACATTTAAATTATATACTAAATATTAAATATCCAATATAATATTTCCAAAATATTTCGTGAGGTGAAGAGACCATTTTGCCCCTCACGCGATTTTACTATATTTTCGGTCATTTAGGGTTTCGGCCAAGCCAAAAACCCTAATCTCTCAATCCAGGTCCCAGCCTGCTCTATTCTCATATTGACGTTGTGTCGGTTGCCCTTTTTAAGCCCGACTCTCTTGGTTCGTCTCAATCGGCTCTGGGAGGAATCCAGGAATTTGGTATTCACCTAGCCAGCCCCGTGGTACCGAACCGATCCCGAGTTGAGTACGAATAGGTATTATTCACGAACCGACTATAGATTATCGTACTACGTATAAACCCTTTACGTTTGTCCCGGTCGAATGAAAGTCACGCGTAGTCGAACTTACAGGACTCGACGCTATGACGTTCGTGTCGGTGACATTTACCAAAACTGCCCTCCATGACACTCGTGAGTCAGTTATATGCTCTGACCAGAGGCTTAGGTAAATTCCCGCACATCAAAACTGCATAGGACGTTAACCTTGAATTTAATCAAGGCCGTAAATCCCGCTCAGCGGTATAACCGGCAATCACGTCGAAAAGTCAAGACCGCATTTCGCCGCTGACCCCTTGCTTCATGCAATTTGGGCCTAGCAAACTATTGACAAATCAAGACCTTAAGACCAACCCCGAGTTAACCCTTTCGGTCTAAGGTTCACGTAGACTACTATAGTCAATCGATCGATCAACGACTTTACCAGCGTGTGATTGTTCGATTACGAGTCAGTGTCCAAATACAGACAATCCCCTGATTCGTCTTGTATCAATGTCACGAGCTCCCACTTCCCAAGTGAATGGTTGGCACAACCATTTTGGACTCATCGACAAACAAGTCGTACTCGTCAATCCAGTCACCCTACTGGAGACTAAGACTTGTGGACTTAGTTTAATATCACAGTATGTCAGCTTACTGGTGCCCCCTCTCTGTCCCCACAGAATCAGTAACTGAACTGTAAATATTGGGGTTTTATTAATTCGTCTTATTACCCGACTGCAAGGTTAATTTATTTAGACGAAATAATAATCTGCCTTTATTTTGTTTGTCATGCTAAAGTCGACAAAAAATAATTTCATTATCAAATAATTCAATTATAAATGTTAAACACATCAAAATTATACTAATGCCCTCGTACTATCTAATCCTCGTACGGCATCTGGGGCATAAACCTCAACAGTCGGGCCTTTGAAAGTCTTCTAAGTATCTGACAGCTTTAGCTATGAAGTTTTCGATCTCTTTTTCTCGATGCTGAGGGTGCAGCTTCCTGAACAGAACCAAAGCTTGAATCCCCGATGAAGTGCACTCGACGTACTCGAGCACTATAACAACATCCACTACAAACTCTGTCGGGTTGAGTGGCTGCAAAAAATCGCAGAGGAACGCAAACGTGCCCTTCTGGCAAATAATTTTTTTTTTTTTTGAGACGTTATACAAATGAGCCCACCTCTAACCACTCTGACGAACCAGCGGGCTCCCATCCAGCTAAGCCACCATTTGTACTATGCAAATTGAAGAACTGTTAGTAGTCATGAACATGATTCACTCGGATATTTTTCGATATTTTCTTTATCTTATATCGTAATGAAATGACATATATAATGATTGGCCCACCTGCAGAGACAGAATTATGTTGACTGCGTTATAGAATCCCACCGTTTCCATCTTCTCCCCGATGATTTCCGGCGGTATCATGGAAAGCAGAAGAAAACACTGCGAAACAGAAATCAACAAGAACGATTGAGAAACTCTTTTTCCTCAGACAAAGAACATAGGATTCTAAGCAAAGAAAGACTGGCGGACACCTTCAATCCTTGTGCTGTACAATCTGATGTCACCCGTGATCTTGATCGGAAAAAAGTCCACGAACCTTTAGAGATATGTCGGTACATGCTTTTGAAGTCCGCACGCTAGCGAAGAAAAGGCGGCAATGAAGATTAATGATAATTAATGCTGTTCTATCTTATTTGGAGATGCAAGTTATATATAGATGTAGAAGTGAGCGTGTGATGAGTGAGTAATAAAGAAAAGCAAGTGAGGTGTGAGAAAAAATAATTTATTGGTAATCAGTTTCCTCCACTACACGCATTGCTCTCCCACTCTTCAGTATAACACTCAAAATATAACAACGCGATGCAACTTATTCTCTCATAGGCATCCACTCGAGCATTTGAAAAACAATAAATTGGTATCAGAGCCACGCCGATAGTCGGAGCAACCGGTGGCCAAATGTCGATCCCAAAGCTCGCAAAATACAACTACGACAATTGGAACATTCAGACGAAGGTGCTGCTCGGCTCTCAGGACGTATGTAAAGTCGTTGACAAGGGGCATACCGAACCCGAAAATATGAACGGGTACGCAACAGTCCAATTGAAGACGTTGAAAGACCGTATACAAGATAATACGGCGCTCTTCAGCATCTATCAATCTATAGATGATGCTGGTTTCGAAAAGATAGCAGGGGGCGAGAAACTCGAAGGAAGCATGGGATACGCTGGAGAAAGCGTACAAAGGTGCCGATCATGTAAAGCAAGTATGGTTGCAGACTCTTCGTTGCGAGTTCGAAATGACAAAAATGAATTAGAGCGAAGGCGTGCCCGAGTATATTATGAGAGTGCAAACCATCGTAAACCAATTGAAGAGAAACGGCGAGGCCCTAACTGATGCCCGAGTCGTCGAGAAATTTTTGCAATCTCTGACGAACGAGTACGAGAATGTGGTGTGTGCAATGGAAAAATCCAAAGACCTTGAGAAAATGACCGCCGATGAACTTTCCAGTTCGCTCGAAGCTCACGAGCAACGATAGAAAAAGAAGAAGCAGGAGTCTCTAGACGAGGCTCCACAGACGAAATTGTCACTGAAAGAGGATAATGTGTTGTACACGCACCACAACCGAGGACGAAGATGTGGTCAATGAGGACGAGGTTTCGACCAAAATACAGGCCGAGGACGAGGATACAATCAAGAAAAAGAAGGATAAACCATCAACCAAAATTGGAAAGGACGAAGTCGAGCCCAAGGACGAGGCGGTCAATATGTAATTATCTTTGTTAGGGATCGATTTGATCAGAGTCAAAACTTAGGGGTCAATATGTAATTTATACGAAGTACGTTTGGTATAAATAGGGTTAGAGGTTGAGATTTCGAGATGATAATTATTCATTCATATTGAAAGAAGGGCTATCGAGAGATTCATTTTAACAGAAAGCTTTGTATGACCCTTTTCTATACAAGAAATACACACAAGTTTATTTATACAAGAAGATTGATCTTATCACTACGCAACAACTCACGAACCCAATTGGTACCATCGAATTCTTCATTCTTATCTGATTATAATCGCTGGATTTGGAACCTACAATATCACACATATTTATATTATAAATTGGCATGAGTTATCATATATCATTGACGACATGAACTTGAAATGGTACACACAAAAAAATCATGGGAATTAATCCCTCTGAGATTCAAGTTCGTCCTATTATTGATGGTACGATTTAAATTTGTTTCATAGTGAACTTTGTCCAGTTTGAGGACTACAGTGGATTTTGTAACCAAAACAATTATGTGGCCTTGTGCAATGGACCAGTATGCACCGACCCAAATTCGGCCATGTTCAAAGGTAAAAAGCAATGGCAAGATATTTTTAAGATTTTCAACTCGAAGTCAGTTGATGTGATTGAAACTACTAGTGATAAAGATGTTCGTACTGAAGAGGTTTCTAGTGACGAGGCGACATCTCCGATTCCACCTAGATTTCCATATGGCAAGCAACTGAAGAAAAAGCTCAAGTTCGAATCATATGGTCAAGTTAGTGACCATGAGAGTATGAACCTATAAGTTTGTTCCTCTGATATCTCTCAATTATCTATTATGTATGCATATGTACTCGGTTTGTTTATGTTTTTTTGTAGGTTGTTTTGTGTTTAAGTTACATGTATTATGTAGGTGCTAGGACTGTTATATTTGCTTCTTGCATGACATAAAATTTTACAATCGAGGAGAAAACATAATGCTTCATGTTTACCTAATGAATTAAATCGCCATGTGGTCCTTAAACAATTTTTTTCTTTGATCGCAGTTACTGGCCACGGCCGTGAAGAGACAAACCTCTCTCCATGGACCGGTGGAAGAGCACTGATCTTGTGGCAAAGATGTTGTCAATGCCGTGAAGGGACAAGCCTGTGACAGAACACTGATCTTGCATAAGAAGTTGCTCACGGCCATGAACGCACAAGCTGTTGGTTGCCATTCTATCCTAACAATCTAACAAAGGACGATTTAACCACGTTTGAATATGGAAAGAATTAATTTAACGTGGGGTGTGTGTGTTCTTGAGAAGGGTTGGGAGGCTATCTCTCTCTCTAGATGATTTTCACACAAAACACACTTTATTATGTGTTAGGGTTTTAGTATTTATACCACAAATTGGTATATAATACTTGGGCCCCCTAAAAAAGCCCAATTACACTAAGCCTCTTATAAAGAGAATCTTTATAAATACACAACAAAGATAATTATAATTAATTGAACACAATAAAATATTCCTAACAATCTCCCCCTTTGTGTTCAATCTTCAATTCGGCATGGATTATCTTTGTGGGGCTTAGTGCATTTGCCCGAGTCCTAAAGGAATTTCCTCCTTGTCTTGTCTTTTGACCTCTTCTTTTGGAGATCTTCAAGCTCACCATGTCTTGATCTTCGCTTCTCGGCACTAGATATTCTTAATCTTCTTTTGAAGCTCGATTCGTAAATGCCGGAAGGTGTTTGAAGTAGCTTGCCGGATCTTGAAGAATTTTCTTCTTTTTGTGTTCGATCTCTCCTTTCGATAATGACGCAACTTCCCCTACTTTTTGGTCAACCTTGTGTTGGTATTGGAAAGTTCTCTTTGAAGTTTGGAGAGACATACATGAGGCGGCAACTTCAGTCTTTGAAAGTCGGCGGTGCTTGCTTGATTTGACGACGCTTGATGATTTGGCATGTTGATCACGCCGTCGGGACAAGGAAATGGCATTGGTAGGCTTGTAGGAGCTCAGTTTCTGTAATTACCCGATGGAGCCACAAAGGCAATCCGTCGTATAAGAAACCGGGGTCACAAGGACTTCCCGTTAAAATCTTGAGTCCTAACACTCTCCCTACAAGGGCTATCTCCTTTTCTTGCGGAGGCTTTGAATGCTCTTTCGGCTAGGACTCTCTTGACTTGACGCTATATTTTGTAGACCGGATGTAGATGGTGATCCTGTTGGAAATCCCCGTAGGGGCCCGAGGCCCTCGTTCCTTGAACGACGGAATTTTAAAACTTTAAGGGATTCCCGCCTTTCCCTTGGACCGCTCGGTAATAACACGAGAATATATATACACGAAAAGAGAAGAGTTTTACAGCCATGATACCTTGACGATCACAAGACGATGGCGAGCTACGAACCCTTCTAATCCCCGGGATGTTGTATCCATCTCCTAGCACCAAATACGCACGAACGGGACAAGAGCGTCACGCCGGCACCTGACAAACGTCGCAGCCGTACCTTGCTCGAGACGGCTAGGTCAAGGTTTGGCCGAGGTCTCCTCCTTATGTCACAGACGCGCCGTGCGCCAAGAAGAGAGGGAGAGAGTGAGAGAGATCGAGATTGTGAGAGGGTGAGAAAGAAACCCTAGTATTTCCTCTTTGCCTTTTTCGAAAATCACTTAGGGTTTTTTCAAAAAATGAAAAACCCTACCGAAAATTATAAGTTGGGTGGAGAAAACTTCTCACCCACTTTTTCATACCAAGTCTCCTTTGCTTACTTGGTCTTTCTCTTTTGAATTCAAACACAAATTCAAATTCAAATTAAATATTAATATTAATTAATATTTATTCTATATTTAGTATATTTAAATATATAATATCCAATATAAATATATTTAATAATTTCGAAATTAATACTATATTAAAATCGAAAACTATATATATATATCCAATGTATATATTTTATTTAATCCCAAATTAAATATTATTATTTTTCTAAAACAATAATAAATATTTAAATCACATTTAAATCATATACTAAATATTAAATATCCAATATAATATTTCCAAAATATTTCGTGAGGTGAAAAGACCATTTTGCCCCTCACGCGATTTTACTATATTTTCGGCCATTTAGGGTTTCGGCCAAGCCCAAAACCCTAATCTCTCAATCCAGGTCCCAGCCTGCTCTATTCTCATATTGACGTTGTGTCGGTTGCCCTTTTTAAGCCCGACTCTCTTGGTTCGTCTCAACCGGCTCTGGGAGGAATCCAGGAGTTCGGTATTCACCTAGCCAGCCCCGTGGTACCGAACCGATCCCGAGTTGAGTACGAATAGGTATTATTCACGAACCGACTATAGATTATCGTACTACGTATAAACCCTTTACGTTTGTCCCGGTCGAGTGAAAGTCACGCGTAGTCGAACTTACAGAACTCGACTCTATGATGTTCGTGTCTATGACATTTACCAAAACTGCCCTCCACGACACTCGTGAGTCAGTTTTATGCTCTGGCCAGAGGCTTAGGTAAATTCCCGCACATCGAAACTGCATAGGACGTTAACCTTGAATTTAATCAAGGCCGTAAATCCCGCTCCGCGGTATAACCGGCAATCACGTCGAAAGGTCAAGACCGCATTTCGCCGCTGACCCATGCTACATGCAATTCGGGCCTAGCAAACTAGTGACAAATCAAGACCTCAAGACCAACCCCGAGTTAACCCTTTCGGTCTAAGGTTCACGTAGACTACTATAGTCAATCGATCGATCAGCGACTTTATCAGCGTGTGATCGTTCGATTACGAGTCAGTGTCCAAATACAGACAATCCCCTGATTCGTCTTGTATCAATGTCACGAGCTCCCACTTCCCAAGTGAATGGTTGGCACAACCATTTTGGACCCGTCGACAGACAAGTCGTACTCGTCAATCCAGTCACCCTACTGGAGACAAAGACCTGTGGACTTAATTAATATTACAGTATGTCAGCTTACTGGTGCCCCCTCTCTGTCCCCACAGAATCACTAACTGAACTGTAAATATTGAGATTTTATTAATTCGTCTTATTACCCGACTGCAAGGTTAATTTATTTAGACAAAATAATAATCTGCCTTTGTATTGTTTGTTATGCTAAAATCGACAATAAACAAACAATAATAATTTCATTATCAAATAATTCAATTACAAATGTTAACACATCAAAATTACACAAATGCCCTCGTACTATCTAATCCTCGTACGACATCTAGGGCATAAACCTCAACAATCTCCCACTTGCACTAATGCCACGCGCTATAGTATCTCAACCCCATTTTATCGAGGTAACGATCTAGCACTGCCTGAGACAGTAGCTTCGTGAACGGGTCCGCCACATTTTCTGCTGAGGCGATCTTCTGCACGGCTATCGAGCCATTCTCAACGAACCCACGTAACACGTGGTATTTACTCTCTATGTGCTTGGACTTACTGTGAGCACGGGGTTCCTTAGCTTGTGCGATCGCTCCGCTATTGTCTCACCACAAAGGTAACGGGCGATCCACTATGCTAGGTACCACCTGCAGTTCTTCTCAGAACTTGCGTATCCAAACACCCTCCTTGACAGCTTTTGGAGCCGCTATATACTTCGCCTCAGTCGTGGAATCAGCAGTCGTGCTTTGCTTGGAACTCTTCCAAGTTACTGCGCCACCATTGAGCGTATATACAAAACCCGAAGTAGACTTTCGGTCATCCACATCTGATTGAAAGACCGAATCCGTATAACCATCTACCTCTAATTCTCCTGGGCCGTAAATCAGTATCAAGTCCTTAGTCCGTCTAAGGTACTTCAGGACTGTCTTTACCGCCGCCCAGTGTTCCTTACCATGGTTGGCCTGAAACCTACTCACTACGCTCACAGTGTACGCTATGTCTGGTCGCGTGCAAAGCGTCGCGTACGTCAGGCTACCCACAGCTGAAGCATAGGGGACTCCACTCATCTCTTGTCTTTGTACCTCGTTGCGAGGAGACATAGCCTTTGAGAGATGAATCCCATGCCTCATAGGTAGGAACCCTTTCTTAGAGTCGTCCATCTTAAACCTTTTTAGGACTTTATCTAAGTAAAGGGCCTGGGATAAGCCAATTGACCGTTTCGCCCTATCTCTAAATAGGCGTATTCCTAGAATATAGGTCGCTTCTCCCAGGTCTTTCATAGAGAATTCGGTCGAAAGCCAAGCTTTGACCTCTGAAAGCATCCCAATGTCGTTTCCTATCAAAAGGATATCATCTACGTACAATACTAGAAACGACACCTTGCTCCCACTGACCTTCTTGTAAACACATGGCTCATCTTCGTTCTTTATGAATCCGTAGTTCTTAACTGCTTCATCGAACCGAAGATTCCAACTCCTTGAAGCTTGTTTCAGTCCATAGATGGACCGATTCAGCTTGCATACTTTTTGAGTATCTGCATCTGACGTAAAACCTTTGGGTTGTTCCATATAGATCTCCTCCTCGAGGAATCCATTCAGGAACGCGGTCTTTACGTCCATCTGCCAGATCTCGTAGTCATAGTATGCTGCTATCGCAAGCATAATGCGAATGGACTTTATCATCGCGACTGGTGAAAAGGTCTCCTCATAGTCAATACCCTCTTTTTGACTATACCCTTTCGCTACAAGCCTAGCTTTGTACGTTTCCACCTGTCCGTCAGATCCAATCTTCTTCTTGTAGATCTATTTGTTCCCGATCGGTCTAAAACTATTGGGTAGGTCTACAAGTGTCCAAACCTGGTTTGAATACATAGAGTCCATTTCGGCCTGCATAGCCTCAAGCCACTTGAGGGAGTTTGTACCTGTAATTGCCTGGTCGTAGGTGACGGGATCGTCCCCGACGCATCCCTCAATCGCAGCATCCCTATGCTCGACGTGTACCATACCATATCTCTCAGGCATTTGAGATATCCTACTAGACCTGCGCAATTGCGGCTGAGTCGGGTTTTCTGGAACGTCGTCTAACGACTCTGTAACAACTGAAGTTGATTCGTCGCTCAACTCACCAAGAGTTATTTCACGCCCTTTACCGCCTTCGCTAAGGAACTCTTCTTCCATGAAGGTGGCGCGTAAAGCGACAAACACCCTGTGTTCGTCTGGAACGTAAAAGTAGTACCTCATTGAGTCCTCGGGGTATACGACGAATCTGGTCATAATCGACCTTGATTCTAACTTGTCTGCCTGTAACATTTTCACAAAGGCGGGGCAACCCCAGGCCTTAATGTGATTCAGACTTGCCTTACGATTATGCGAAGCTTCGTAAGGGATCCTGTCGGCAGAACGGGTAGGTATCCTGTTAAGGATATAGGCTGCTGTCTCTAAAGCATAACCCCATAACGAAATGGGGAGATCTGTGTAACTCATCATCGACCGAACCATATCCAAAAGTGTTCGGTTTCTTCGTTCGGCTACGCCATTTAATTGTGGCGTACCGGGAGGTGAGAACTGTGTAACGATGCCATTTTCTCTGAGAAATGCATCGAACTCAAGGCTCATGTACTCGCCGCCTCGATCTGATTGAACGGCTTTAATGACCTTGCCAGTTTGCTTCTCCACTAACGCCTTATACTCTTTGAACATTTCAAGAGCTTCGTACTTTTGTCTCATCAAATAGACAGTCCCGTAGCGGGACTGATCGTCCGTAAACGTAATGAAGTAGCGGCAATTACCTCGGGCCGCCACTCTAAACGGTCCGCATACATCAGTGTGGATCAAACCCAACACTTCTGTCGCCCTAGTAAAAGTCCCTGTGAAGGGTGACTTGGTCATTTTGCCTAGGATGCAAGACTGACAACTTGGGGTCGGGCCTGACTTAGCTATGCGAATCAGGCCGTCATTTTCCATCTTGTCAATCTTTGCTTCCCCAGCGTGACCTAGTCGAAGGTGCCAGATGTATCGTTCGTTCGACCCCGTCGACGAGTTGGTAATTGCATTTACAGTTTCCACCTTATCTCTTAGGTTGACGTAATATAAACCATTTATTAACGTCGCATTTCCAACGTTTTCATTTCTAAAATAAATATGGCAAACATTATCAATAAATCGAAACACATAACCAAGTCTGCTCAAAACAGGAATCGAAATAATGTTCTTAAGCCCCTTGGGCAAAACCAAAACATCAGAAGGTACTAAACAATGCAAAGATGATAAAAGCAAAGTCTTCGATCCCACGTGCGTCGCTGCAACACTATGTCCGCTGCCAACGTTGATCGAGACCTCACCAGCTCGAAGCTTCCTACTTCGTTCCAGACCCTAGTTCAAAACACAAATATGGGAGCTAGCCCCTGAGTCAAGTATCCATGAAGTAGAATACACATAACAATTAGCTTCGAAAACTAATTTCTTACCTGAAGCGTCAGAAGACGCCTTCAGCTTAGGACAATCGCGCTTCCAGTGACCCAGCTGCTGGCAATGGAGGCACTTGTCAGTGGGCTTCGCGCCCGACTCTACAGCCTTCTTGGATTTCGCCTTCTTGGCGATTCTACCCTTTGGCCCGCTGTGCTTGCTCGGCTTCTTCTTCGACCCCTTGGACCGAGTAGTCGCAACAAGCGCCACCTCCTTGCCCTTACCCTTATCGCTGTGATACTGAGTACTGACTGCAACCAACTGATTGATCAGGTCAGGTATCGAATACTCCCGATTGTTCAGGTTGCAGTTCACCACGAACTGGTGGAAGGACGGTGGGAGGGACTGTAGTATGACGTCAATCTTTACCTCGTGAGGCAAACCAAACGCCAGCGAATCCAATCGCTCCATGTACTCATTCAGCTTCAGTAAATGAGCATGAACATCACCACCCTCTGCGAGCTTTGTGTTGAAGAGACTATGCGTGATGGCGTAGCGAGCGCTCCTAGACGACTCACCATAAAGCCCAGCTAAATGCACCTGTATCTCTTTAACACTCATGAACTCATGCTGACGCTGCCACTCTGGGCTCATAGCCGATAGCATGTAGGAGTGGACCTTGTCAGCATCCTCAACCCACTTATCGTGGAACTGCAGGTCTTGCTCTGTCGAATCAGCATTAGGAGTCAAAGGCTTCTCGATGTCCAAGACATCTCCAATTTTTCCAATCTGAGGACGATCCTCAGATTTCTTAGCCAATCAACATAGTTTGGTCCCACCAAACAATATTTTTCCAAAAGTACGGATAATGGGTTTGTCATCGTATAATATAGAGTAGAAAATAAACTGCAGAAAGAAAAACAGATATTTAGGATTTGAAGTGTTTAATCAGACTAAAATAGGACTTTAATTTTTCGTCTGACTCCCACTATTTTTCTCGAAATCCTGTCTCCCGTTTGGAATTTCGGAAACCTCGTCGAGTAATTTCATAGTGGCGTTGATTTACCCGCACTGCATCAAACTAGCCTCAACTTAACATTTTATTGGTATATTCGATCAGCCAGGTTCGTGTCCCACACGATTCTGTCACACAGAACTTTCAACGAATTTGTCTCGGTCAGGGTCCCTCGGCCTGTAACTCAGACGTCTTGGGAATGACTGTACAAGTGCTACCTATCAACGTCCTGCTAACCTTCCACTTTTGAGTGAACTTCGCCTCCGTAGGATAACACTTTGCGGGAGGACGAAGAGTGATCGGTGAGCGGCATTATCAAAAATGCATCCAAAAACGTTCACGCCAAAGACGAGGATTTTAGCGCCGTAACTCGGTCAACCGAAATCGTACCCCTAAGTCGTAACGTTTTTGGACTTGATAGAAGACAGGAGCCCTGCCCCTTTACTCACTTGATATTTTAAAGTCTAACTTCGGGAGAATCCTCACAGATAAGAACGAACACATTATGCACGATATCTCGTTCGAAACCAACACGCACATAATAGACTTTAATAGTAAACCTAGTTTCAACCTATTAAAGTAAATGTGAAAGATCGGGGATATTTCTAGTTCTATCCTATTTGTACGAAAAGAAAAACTCTAAGTCTTCGAGCTTGTCTCGAACGGACACCTCGGCCACCGTCTTGTTCGTTCGTCTCGTCTCGATTGTCTCTCGTTCGGCCGTCAATCCTGTACTACTATAGCCTAAATCCCCAATCAATCACCACGTTATTCATATATAACATGCATCACGACAATTTTACACAGATCCGAGCCTAAATCCACATTTGGGCTTTTATCAGATTTAGACCAGCCCATTGGGCTTCGAGGCTTGACCGCGCAACCCTAGTTGCGACCGAGCCGGCACTGCCCTACGCGGCCCGACCAAGTGCCGCGCGCGCTGCGCGCACGGCCAGGCCAGCGCCGCGCGCGCCTGCCTCGCGTGCCGCGCGCTGCGCGCTGCGCACGGCCCTGCCCAAGGTGCCGCCTGCGCGCGCGCGCGGCCTGTTCTTTGCGCCGCGCGCCCATGCGTGCGGCCAGGCCTGGCCAGACCAGTGCCTACGCGTGGCCGGCTCTTCCAAAAGCTTTCGTTCGGGCTTCGTGGTCATAGTCCCGTGACTTAACCGAGCCTAAGGCTCTGATACCGCTGTTGGGAATCCCCTAGGGGCCCGAGGCCCTCGTTCCTTAAACGGCGGAATTTTAAAACTTTAAGGGATTCCCGCCTTTCCCTTGGACCGCTCGGTAATAACACGAGAATATATATACACGAAAAGAGAAGAATTTTACAGCCATGATACCTTGACGATCACAAGACGATGGCGAGCTACGAACCCTTCTAATCCTCGGGATGTTGTATCCCTCTCCTAGCACCAAATGCGCATGAACGGGGCAAGAGCGTCACGCCGGCACCTTACAAACGTCGCAGCCGTACCTTCTCGAGACGGCTAGGTCAAGGTTTGGCCGAGGTCTCCTCCTTATGTCACAGACGCGCCGTGCGCCGAGAAGAGAGGGAGAGAGTGAGAGAGATCGAGATTGAGAGAGAGAGTGAGAAAGAAACCCTAGTTTTTCCTCTTTGCCTTTTTCGAAAATCACTTAGGGTTTTTTAAAAAAATGAAAAACCCTATTTATACTAGGGGACTTGGCCGAAAATTATAAGTTGGGTGGAGAAAATTCTCACCCACTTTTGCATACCAAGTCTCCTTTGCTTACTTGGTCTTTCTCTTTTGAATTCAAATTCAAATTCAAATTCAAATTAAATATTAATATTAATTAATATTTATTCTATATTTAGTATATTTAAATATATAATATCCAATATAAATATATTTAATAATTTCGAAATTAATACTATATTAAAATCGAAAATTATATATATATCCAATGTATATATTTTATTTAATCCCAAATCAAATATTATTATTTTTCTAAAACAATAATAAAGATTTAAATCACATTTAAATCATATACTAAATATTAAATATCCAATATAATATTTCCAAAATATTTCGTGAGGTGAAAAGACCATTTTGCCCCTCACGCGATTTTACTATATTTTCGGCCATTTAGGGTTTCGGCCAAGCCCAAAATCCTAATCTGTCAATCCAGGTCCCACCCTGCTCTATTCTCATATTGACGTTGTGTCGGTTGCCCTTTTTAAGCCCGACTCTCTTGGTTCGTCTCAACCGGCTCTGGGAGGAATCCAGGAGTTCGGTATTCACCTAGCCAGCCCCGTGGTACCGAACCGATCCCGAGTTGAGTACGAATAGGTATTATTCACGAACCGACTATAGATTATCGTACTACGTATAAACCCTTTACGTTTGTCCCGGTCGAGTGAAAGTCACGCGTAGTCGAACTTACAGAACTCGACTCTATGATGTTTGTGTCGGTGACATTTACAAAAACTGCCCTCCACGACACTCGTGAGTCAGTTTTATGCTCTGGCCAGAGGCTTAGGTAAATTCCCGCATATCGAAACTGCATAGGACGTTAACCTTGAATTTAATCAAGGCCGTAAATCCCGCTCCGCGGTATAACCGGCAATCACGTCGAAAGGTCAAGACCGCATTTCGCCGCTGACCCATGCTACATGCAATTCGGGCCTAGCAAACTAGTGACAAATCAAGACCTCAAGACCAACTCCGAGTTAACCCTTTCGGTCTAAGGTTCACGTAGACTACTATAGTCAATCGATCGATCAGCGACTTTATCAGCGTGTGATCGTTCGATTACGAGTCAGTGTCCAAATACAGACAATCCCCTGATTCGTCTTGTATCAATGTCACGAGCTCCCACTTCCCAAGTGAATGGTTGGCACAACCATTTTGGACCCGTCGACAGACAAGTCGTACTCGTCAATCCAGTCACCCTACTGGAGACAAAGACCTGTGGACTTAATTAAATATTACAGTATGTCAGCTTACTGGTGCCCCCTCTCTGTCCCCACAGAATCACTAACTGAACTGTAAATATTGAGATTTTATTAATTCGTCTTATTACCCGACTGCAAGGTTAATTTATTTAGACAAAATAATAATCTGCCTTTGTATTGTTTGTTATGCTAAAATCGACAATAAACAAACAATAATAATTTCATTATCAAATAATTCAATTACAAATGTTAACACATCAAAATTACACAAATGCCCTCGTACTATCTAATCCTCGTACGGCATCTAGGGCATAAACCTCAACAGATCCACGCCCTTATTTTTGACTTTGATGATGTCGCTGATCTTTGGACTTTGTTTGCATCTTGTCGTGGTCTTTCTCCGTATTTTTAAGCCGTCAAGTCTCTTTTAATCTTCTTCTTCTCGGAGCCGGATTCGTCTTCTTCGAAGGAAGTTGTCTGGTTCGGCCTCGAGGAAGCTTGTCTGGCTCCGTAAGAAGATACACGTGGGGTGTTGTAAAATGTCCCAAGGCTCCTTTGGAAATACATTCGTCAGATTGAGCGCAGGAGAGCCCGACTTCAGAGTGGTACGCTCGGCGGAAATCGGTGGGTGGTCCGACCTGTTTGTTTATGCGTGTCCCCTTCTCCCCCTCATGGCGATTCGTGTTAACGAGATCGGCATGCTTGTGTAGGAAGATTAGGAGGACACAAACGACAGGTCGGTGATGGTAATAACCAGACGGAGCCACTAAGGCAATCCGTCGACACGACTTCAGAGACAAACTCCGAGACGTGGCGTGTGAGGACAGGGCTTGAAGAACCGGGGCCACATAGGCATCCCGTTTACATCGTTTTAGAGACTAGCTCGAGACGATGGCCTGATTCCGTTGTTGTATTGATGTTGCAACGGCAGGACTTCCTTCCAATCCTTGAATCACATCTACAGGAGATGTGTCTATGGAAGTTCTGATCTGGTCATGAAGTCCAGATAAGAAATGGTGTATGTGTCCTAGAAAATTATAAAATATTTAGATAGTGAGGACACCTAGATTCGATGTGTTAAAAAACGTTCAGTGGTGTGGGGCCGACTACCACTTAGTTCAATATCTCCTGCTTCCAAGTGAAGCGGTGATAGCTTACATGGCTCCCCGTGATTTAATAAAACATCGGTCTATTGGGAGATCGATGAGTGGGTAAGGCTCGGTTGTGCATGCGCCATTGGACCAAATGAGGCGACTTCTACCCGGGAGCTGATAAAAATTAGCACCTGCACCTATGTGGGATGGTCCGAATGTTGTGTGAGGTAAGGGATTTTTGTATCATCGGCTCTGTGGTCTTGTCAAGAACCGACAAATAAGGGTGGCTTTTAAGCGCATGAATCATCACTATCACTCGGTTGCGTTCCGGGGATAGGTTCAGTTTGGCCTAACTGAACCATAGGAACTAGAATTCCTGCATCCGTCAATGGTGATGAATGCTGCTTGATCAGCAAGTTGGAGCAGGTCGGTAGAGTGCATCGTTATATGAGCACAATGAAGTCACCTTGCCTTTTGAGGATTCTTGAACTCTTGAGGGTTGAGTTTTTTTTTTTTTTGTTGAATTCCATCTTGGAAGGTGGAATAGCTTGATGATGAGAGGATTTTTCCGTTTTCCTTTTTTTTTTTTTGGATATATATATATTTATTGTATTAATAATAGAATAATATACTATATATTATATTATATTATATAGCTATATATCTATATATATATAATTTTTTTGTTGTTCCTCCCCCTCAAATCGTGCACCACCCTAAGAGTTTTTCTCCCCTTTAAAATGTACTCTCCTCGAAAATATGGAGTGATACTCCCCCTTAATGCATGCACGTTTAAAATGTAGATTTTCTCCCAAAAAAATGAGCGTGATGAAAATAACGTATTTTTCCTTTCAATTCAGATGCATACTTAAAGAAGTAACTTTCTTTAAACTAAGCATATTAAAATGTACGTTTTCTACCTTTGACGCTCCTACAGAAAATAGGTAATTTTTTGCGATTCAGCTTATATGCATACTTGAAAGTTTTTAAGCTTGAAAATTTTAAAATTGTATGCATAATGAAAATGTACCTATAAAATAGAGTATTTCGCATTTCGGCTCATGTATGCATGCATGCAAAAATTTGAAACTAAAAGTCCTTTTGAAGCATGCATAGCTATATTGTACCCTATTGTTTTCAAAGTAGGTATATTGTCTTTTAAGCTCTATATGCATGCCAAAATTTACTATGGAATGCATATATAGAATTTACCTACTTTAAAAATATGTATGAATGTGGTATTATGCAATTCAGTTCAAAAGATAGAATGTACCACATATAGTCGTAGTTGCTCACGTCATTTCCCTTTATCATGTATGTGGAGCCACTACGTCAAATTGCCATACATGAGGGATGTTTGAAGTCGCTCACGCTGCATACTAGTCATGGTTGTGGAGCAACTTCCGGAATACCAACCATGCTGGGATTGTTGTGGTTGCCCTCGTCTCGTACCGATCATGAGTATGGAGCAACCATCTTCTAACTACTCATGACCGGGGCTTTGTGGTTACTCTCGTCTCATACCAATCACGCATGTGGAGCAACCATCGTCGAATTACCACACGTGATTGGGCTCCTGCAAAACTTTATTGGGACTTTGGTACCCATTTTTGGATGGGTCCTCCCTGATTAGCAGAAAACAATTTGTTGGAAGTATTTTATAGTGTTCAATAATCAAGTTATCTTTGTCTAGGGACTTAATTGTAATATATGTATAGTTAGGGACTAGAATGCAAATATACCAATATTGATTGGTATATATAGGGCAAGTGTGTGTAAAATACACACAACTTGAGTTTAGCTTTCTCTCACTAGAAAAACTCTCTCGAATCACTATCTAAGCTAGGGTTAATTGTAGAGAGGGAAAAAGGCTTATTGTAGAGAGAAAATTTGTGATTAATGAAGATTTGATTGATTTAATCCTTAAGCTTCCGCTCGCATTATCATCGAGGTAAATCTATCGAATCTATGCTCGAGTTCTTCGTTGGATGTTAAAAACGGACCTAACAATTGGTATCAGAGCTGAATCGTGTATGAATTGATTGATTTTTTTATCTGAAATTTTTTTCGTATGTGTTCTTCACGTCAAAAGCATTTTTCGCATGCTACAGTGCTGAAATGATGATTGATCTGTGATTTTTGTATGATACTGAGCGAAATCTATGTGCGAATGATTTGATATATGTTAATTGCGATTATCTTCCATTAATTGAGCCTGAGATTGAAATCTACGATCGGAAAATATTTTTTCATCTTCAAAGTGTTCTTCGCTGATTTTGCTTAATTGAACTATATTTTGGTTTCGATCATGTTAATCGAGTGTTTTAGGTGATTGCCCAACGTATTTCGATCGATTAACCGTGCTTAATGTGTTAAATTGGGTGTTATTTGAAAACTTCGCATATAAAATCACGTTTTTCGCACCAGTCATACTTTTTCGCACCAGTCATACTTTTTCGTATCAAGCTTTCTTTTCGCATGACACTGTTTTCATATCTGTTTTCGCATTGACCAAAATTCTCGTATCACTCACACAAAATATCTTTTCGCATTGACTTTCTGTTTCAATACGAAAAAGTTTTCCTTTCAGTTTTTACAGAGGCATTGTTTTCGTATGAATATTTTAATATTTTTCGCTAACACTGTAGCATACGAAAACTAAAAGAATACGAAAACATTTATATTCGTACGAAAAAAAAAGATACACGAAAAAGAAATTTTTATTTTTCGTACGAAAAGTTTGCTTAAGGATTTTTTTGTTAGATACGAAAAAGTTTTATTGTACGAAATTCTTTGATACGAAAATAACTACTTTGTCGTACGAAACTCTATTATAATAATAATAAGAAAAAATTTGCGTACGAAAACTTTTTTATGTGTGATACGAAAAAGCTTTAAAACGAAAAATATTTTTTGTCGTACGAAAACATATACAAAAAATTTGTGGTACGAAAACCAATTTTATTTTCAATACGAAAAAGTGTGCGTACGAGAAAAAGTTTCCATACGAAAAATATTTCTATACGAAATTTTTTTTTCTCTCGTACGAAAACATCTGTGACACGAAAACACTATTCCATACGAAAACCTTTGCAAAAATTTTTCGTATAAATATTCTATTATTTCTTTAAAAATTTCGCATCCTATCTCATACGAAAAAATTTTCTCATACGACATACATTTCTATACACATACGAAAACTTATGATGGGAAAAAGATTTTCGATACCGCAAAGCTTTCGATAGTTTTAGGTAGCAAAAAAAAAATAAAAAGTCCTAAAATTTAAAATTTTTAGCTACGAGATTTTTTGCGTACCTGCTTCAAAAAGGTTCCCGGTTCATACGAAAAAAAAATATTTTTTGGGTAACAAAATTTTGTTGGACTGGTAAAATTTTTCGGTACAAAAATTATTCTCGGTATATGTTTTTTTTCTTTTCTAATCATTTCAAATTTTTTTTGATACCTAAACTTCTGAAAATTTAATCATTCGAAAATCTATTCGAACACATTGATCCAAAATTTAATATCAATTCAAAAACACGATTAGGATAAAAAAACATCCAACCCAGAAAGTAAATATGGAAGCCAACTACTTGATAAAAATCAAAAAATTAGAAGCTAGGCTAGAGAATAATTACAACTGCTTAGTTAAGAGTCTAGAAGAAAAATCTATTCTTAAAAATAAACTAACAATAGAACAAGAAAGGCTGACGAGCTTAAAGACAAGGGTCGCACAACAAGAATCAACTATAAGCGAACTTACAAAAGAATTATCTACATGTAGAGACGAAAAAATAAATAGTGCAGCCCAAAATAAAAGTCTTCTTGAACAAAGAAATCAATTATATTCAAAAATTAAAGAATTAGAAGATGTTCTAGCTAAACGAGGACAAACTGAGCAACGCGAAATAAAAGAAACTATATTGTCTCTAAATAAGTCGACTCAAACAATTGAGTCCGTGCCAAACAAAGAACATTCTATACAATCAACAAAACCAAACTCTAAAGATTGTGATATTCTAGAAAATGAACGCAAAATTGCTGAATTACATTCTCTTCTGGAATCAGAACGTAAAGAGTTTCGAGCAAAAATTGATAAGCTTTTAAAGGAGAATTCATTTCTCAAATATTCCTTAGAAAATGGCACAACTACAACCATTCATCCTGTAAAACCTGAACCTTTAAACGATATATCTTCTAAACAGGATCAGAAAACTCAAATGACTAAACCTATAAAGCAGGAAAGAATAGAGCAAGACAATTCATTTTCTATTACAATAAACAAAATTGTTCCTAACTCTATTCTTCCTCCAAAAATTTCTAAAGTCATTCCAAAGATAAAGCAAGAAGCTACTAAAGCTAAAACAGACAATAAATACACATTCTCTATTAAAACTGAAACGTCCAAAAGTAATAATTGTCTTAACAAAAGTAGCTCATTTAGTACACATTACAAAGTGAATGATGTGAGTCTAGAAGGTAGGAAATACGACACTTCTATACTTAATGCTATTGATTCTATAAGCTCGTATTCCTCTCTCAAGTACCCGGTCAAAGTCAAATCCGAATTGCATCTTAAGCGACTGGCGAAAGAGAAAATTTTCCCTTCTACAAAAAGACACACATTCACCGTTGCTGAAAAGTTAAATTTCAAAAAGGTACAACAAATTTGAAAACCTAAGCTACAAATGGAAATAAGTAGTCCTCGACAAATGTGGATTCCTATGACTGCTTTATGTGATAATTTTGCTTTCAAATTTGAACCTTATATGCATAATTGTTTCACCGATAATTTGTTTTGCAGGATCCCGATCATACATGGTAACTTGGCGATGACTGCTCCACATGTATGGTCGGTATGCGACGATGAGCAGTCACACACATCCCCGACACGTGTGGTATTCGATTTGCTCCACACACGTGATCGGTCTGCGACGTGAGCAAACACACCAAATCAAGACTATTCCAAAGCTCTTGATTTAACATTGTTTTTATTTTTATTTTTTCGTTAAAAAAAAAAAAAAAAAAAAAAAAAAAAAAAAGGGGGCCATAAAAAAAAAAACAAAAGGGCCATGAAAAAAAAAAAGGCCATAAAAAAAAAAATAAAAGAGGCCATAAAAAAAAAAAAAAAAAAACAACATAAAAAAAATAAATAAATAAAAGAGGCCAAAAAAAAAAAAAAAAAAAAAAAAAAAAAAAGGGGGAGAAAAACTTTTGAGCTACAATGTTTAAAGAAGGCCGAGCCGATTTCAAAATTCAAAAAGAGCTTGAATTTTTGTGGAGTCAAACTCTATATTTTCAGTTTTTGGCTATCATAGGGAGTTCGACTTAGTATAAATAGCGCTTAATTTTATAGAATAGTCGGTCTTCATATTCTATATTGTTTTTATTTTGGGGGAGTGGATAGATAGATAGACAAGGTGCATGACCTTCAAAAGAGCGTATTACCATAGTTCTAATGTAAAAAGCGCATATGTTTTAGGGGGAGTGAGACTTATAAGTGCAAAAGGCACATTTATTGGGGAGTGTCACTTCAAATACAAAAGGCGCTTGATTTTTTTTGTAATATGCAATCTCTCAAAAGGCGCATCTATTTAGGGGGAGCACGGGCATCACATTAGAATTAGCGCAAGTATTTAGGGGGAGTGTTACCTAAATACATCGCTAGAGCTTAAAAGGGAATGCCCTAAAGACAACCTTCATGCTTTTAAGAGGGAGTGCTACCTAAATGTCAATAAAACGCATGGACACAAAAGAGTTGTTCACATACTTGTTCCAAAGGATTAGTAGATCCAACTGATCCTAACCCAGGAACAAACCCCGAGTGTATGTGAGGGTATTTAGCGTATCACGATGACATCCTTACAACTCAACCACAAACTATCCGGACCATAACCATATAGGTACAGGACTGATTTATCAGATCCCGGGTAGAAGACGCTTCATCTGGTCCAAAGGCGCATGCACGACCCTTCCTAGCTACTCATTTGTCTCCCAAAAGACATATGTTTCAATATATCACGGGGAACCGCATATGCTATCACCGTTTTATTTGAAAACGGGAGATATTGAACTAAGTGGTCCACAACCCCATACCACGACTTTCTTGAACACGTAAATGTCTAGTGTGTCCTCATCGCCTTAATGTTTTCCAGTTTTCTAGGACACATACATTCTTTTACACATATTGCAGGTCTACGTGACCATGCTAGAACTTCTGTAGACGCATCATTAAATGAATGTGCTTCTATGATCAGAAGGAAGTCCTGCCGTTGCAGCATAAAAACAACAACGGTAGCAGGCCATCTTCTGGAGCACGACTCTAGAATGATGTCAACGGGTTGCCTATGTGGCCCCGTAGTCCCTTCAAATGCAAGTCTGTGTGACTTTGCATCAACGACCAAGAGTGACATCTAGGGATGTTTCACGATGATCGGTCGTCTGTCCCGTTTTTCAGGTACTTCATCCGAAATTCAACGCCAACACGTTCAGCGTACACAGGATCACCTTGATCACACAGCATAACGATACAAATGAATCGCAATGAGGGGGAGAAGTATATCAAAGAGGCCAAGCACGTGAACTAATTAAAGAAGCCATGCTTGCAACGCACGTGCTGAACCACAGCAAACAAGACCTCTCTCCATGGTTCGAGCATACACGATAAGTCAATGCTGATGATCCGCGCGACTCTGATATATACAAGAAAGTGACGAATATTCAAGTTGCAAAAGAAGAAAATGAGGGTGCATGTAAATAGGGGGAGACTGAAGATTCTCCAGATGCTCTCAGCTATTTTCTTCAAACAGCAATAGAAGACCGTGTCACATTCAAAGTTGAGCACAAAGGGGGAGATTGATGGAACTTATTCTGTTGTGTTCAACTGATGATGAAGACTGAAGATTCGAGAGACAAAGACAACCAAAGCATCAATTATAATTGAACACTAAGGGGGAGATTGTTGGAAGTATTTTATAGTGTTCAATAATCAAGTTATCTTTGTCTAGGGACTTGTAATAACCGTAAAAATTTAATAGATTAGAATGGAATTAATCTGGTATATGTTCGGATTAATGAAATCGGGATGAGAAACTCGGCCCAAATAATATTATATTCAAACGAATTCAGCCCAGCTAAACAAAAGGCTCGATAAACAAATTAGGCCAAATAACATTAGAGCCCAATTAAGTTAATTAAAGACCCAACATGGCCCAAGAGAGAAAGAAAAGATAAACCCTTACTTAATGATAAGGGAAACCTACGTAAGCTTTTTTCACCCGCTTGTAAAATGTGTAATACTAATCATTATAAGAGATAAGGAAAACGGAACGTTGGGAAAGAAAAAAAAAATAATAATAATAATAATAGGAAGTGAGCAAAAGAAGAAAGGAGAGCGAAAGGAAAGGAATTCCCGAGCCAAGAACAATCAAATTTTCGGCCAGCTCAACCTTACAAATTTGTTATAAATAGCTAGGAGGAAAGGTAGGTGATTTTACCATCTACAAACCCGATTTTTAGTTTTCGAAAAATCTCAGAATTCGGATGAAAGGTCATCCGGGTTCGAAAACCCATTATTTCGAATTTCTGGTACTTTCGTGATGTTTTTGAGGTGTTATGATGCTTATTCGAGCTCAACATATGAGTTCTATAATCTATTTAGGTGTTTATGTGAGTTAGGAGGATGTTCGTGTGATGAAATTCCCAGAGATTTAGGGTTTATGCATGGAAATTAGTTTTCGCATGAACAGTAAAGTCTTCGGGCGAATTTTATGTTTTCGGGTCGAGTAAGAGTTTTCGCGGGCCAGAGGTTTTCGCAAGGTGTGAGTAAAGAAGGTTTTCGCGGGCCAAATTTCGGGTTTTCGCGGGCTGAGGTCTTTCGCGAACCGTGAGACATTGCGGGCCGATTTTAGGTTTTCGCGGGCTGAGGTCTTTCGCGAACCGTGAGACATCGCGGGCCGATTTTAGGTTTTCGCGGGCCGACTTCAAAATTTGCGGGGTGATTCCTGTGAGGGGAGTCGGGCTTTTCGCGGGCCTAAACTGGGTTTCGCGGGTCTGATCAAATGATTTCGCGAAATTCATTAAAGTTTCAAACTTTGACCTGAAGTTTTTTTCAGGTTGACTAAGTTTTGAAAATAGGTTTTCGCGAATTAGGTTTGGGCTTTGACCGAAAATATTTGGGTTTGACCGACGAATTTATTTTGGGCATTTGCCCTATTTTTGACCCAATTCTTTTAAATAAAATTATTTTCAGCCCAAATCTTTTAAATTAAAATGTTTTCGGGTTTTGATTAAGTTTCCCCTGGTCAACGATTATTTTATTTTCAGCAGTAAGTATTATTTTCGGAAATTAAAAAGATTTCCGAATCTTCAAGTTTTACGAGATGTGATTGTTATTATGTGCGAGTTGTATGACATGCATCGCATATCACGACATTGTGAGAGATGGGTACTGTGTCGATACGGCGATACTTTGATATAGTGATGAGCGGGGTAGATCGTGATCGTGTTGATGATTCATATAGGAATCGAGGTTAGTACTCATATATGACACCTGACGGCAGACAGGCGTGATCGATCTGTCTACTCGGGCGTGAACGTCCCGAGGTGCAAAACCGTCTCTTATGTTATTTTCGCGGAAGGAGCGACCTGGTAGGGCAGTAGCGTGAACGTCTAAACGCTATCAGTGTAGGCTACCGTGATTGTTATGGACGCGCGAGGTGTCGAGTCTAACCTTGGGCCCTGTGTTGAGATAGGATAAGATGGATTGAGAGGTAAAAGTTGAGCGTGCATTTATGGTGAGATATTTTGGGATGATGGGTGAGCGCACGCTGCATTCATGCATGTTTTCACCTACTGGGCAATCGCTCAGTTTTATGTGTTGTAGGTACGATCGAGTCCGACGTCGAGGTACGTCGCGACTGAGGCAGGCTGATGGCGGTGACTCCACGGACTTTTGAGAGCGAGGTTGTACATGGATGAAGACCTGTGGAGCGGCATTAGGGCGTTTTGATATTTTGAATACTTTGGGGCTACGGCCTTTGTAAATATACAACTTTGTAAATTATGTTATTTTGCAAAAAAGTTTTTGTAAAATGGGTCTTCCGCGGCCTTCGTTGCGGAAATCCGCCAATAATAATATTTAGAAAATGAGGGTCGTCTCAGGTGGTATCCGAGCTTAGGTTATAGATTCTGAAGACTGTCCATGTACGGCCGCTCAAAAGTCTGGAGGATCAGCCCTTGCCTGTAAGTTTTTATGTTTTAACGTGATTGGATGTTAAAAGTGATATGCCTACTTGTATAAATAATTGTAGATAATAGTAAGAATGCTGAGAGGAAGAAAAAAAAGACGCGGGTGAATCTAGTCGTAGGGCTGAAACCGAGTCCCCTACTAATGAGCGGGACTCTACCATCTTGCGACTTACTGAACTGGTCCAACGACAATCGGACCAGATCAATGAACTTATCCATAATAGGAACTCATCTGAACATGGTCAGTCTCCACAACCAGAGCGTATAGAGATTATAGGAGAGAGATTCAGAAAACTAAACCCCCCAACATTTGCGGATGCCACTGACCCTGCAGTAGCAGAAGATTGGCTGCGTACAATTGAAGATATGTTTATCTATAGTCGGGTGCCGGAGGATGAAAAGGTCCTTTGTGCCGTTTCCATGCTAAGGGGAAACGCTAGGTTCTGGTGGGACACAGTTAAGGTCTTGGAGAATCCAATGACAATGTTGTGGGAACGATTCAGAGAATTGTTCCACAGCAAATACTTCACAGCCCACGAACAAGAAAGAAGGATGCACGAGTTCATGTGCTTAAAACAAGGAGGGATGACAGTCGCAGAGTATATTCGCAAATTTGAGGAGCTGTCTCGTTTTGCCCCTCATATGGTGACAACTAATCTCTTGAAGGTAACGAGGTTTATAATGGGCCTCAAACCCGAAATCTATCGAGACTTAAGTATAGCGGGAGCCCGACAGATGGAATTCGCACAAGTGGCAGAGCGGGCGATGATTGCTGAGCAAGCGGAGGCGCAGATTGTCGAGGCTCAAGAGGCGAAAAGAAGAAGAGAGAATCAGCAAGGAGCAGGGGGTGATCGTAAACGCCAATACTTTGGCAGAGGCCCTAGTAATCAAGGAAACCGCCAGGGTCAACAAAACTGGCGTCCAAAATCAATGCCTAATCAAGGACCGACTAGCTTCCCGAATAAACCCTCAAACTTTACGCCCCAATGCCCAAAATGCAGGCGCTATCATGTTGGAGCTTGTGTCAGAACGGGGCCAAATCCGAATCCTCAGTGCTTCCGATGTGGGAGATTAGGCCATTATGCCAGAAATTGTCAAGAAAATTTTCCGCAGAACTCGACCCAACCACCGGTCCGACCTCTACCTGTTCCAGCTCGAGTTTTCACCTTGACGAACGAGGAGGCAGAAGCAAACCCCTCGGTAGTGACGGGTACGTTAACTATCTATAACATACCTACATCTGTGCTCATTGATTCGGGAGCCACACATTCGTTTGTGTCGGCTAAATATGTGGCAAAGGTGGGAATATCTCCTACCTTATCTGAGTATAACTATGTAGTAAGCTTACCACACGGTGATCCGACACACACTAATCAAGTGTTGGAAGGATGCTCCGTGATCATAGAGGGTAGAAAGTTGAGAGTCGATTTGATCGTAATCCCGATGAACGACTACGATGTTATCCTCGGAATGGATTGGCTTTCAAGATATGGAGCCATTATTGACTGTAATAAACAAGTAGTAAGATTCCAATTACCCGAGGAAGAGGTGTTCACTTTTTCGGGTAAGGTAAATCAGAACAGTATCCCTCGAATTTCTGCTTTAAAGGCTCAACGACTTCTGAGGTCAGGTTGTGAGTCTTTTCTAATATACTCGGTGAAAGCAGACGAGTTATCTCCTCCAGAACTAAAACACGTGCCAATAGTCAACGAATACGCCGATATATTTCCTGATGATCTCCCGGGGTTACCCCCTGATCGAGAAATACAGTTCACGATAGATCTGGTGCCAGGAGCAGCCCCAATCTCTAAAGCCCCTTACCGTCTAGCACCAAATGAACTACGAGAATTGAAAGAACAGTTGGAGGAACTATTGCAGAAGGGATTCATTCAGCCCAGCTTCTCACCGTGGGGAGCACCAGTTCTTTTTGTGCGAAAGAAGGATGGGTCGATGAGGGTGTGCATCGACTACAGAGAGCTGAATAAAATCACGATCAAGAATAAATATCCATTGCCAAGGATCGACGATTTATTCGACCAATTGCAAGGTGCTACGGTATTCTTGAAAATCGACCTCCGTTCGGGATACCATCAACTAAAGATCAGGGAGTCAGACATTCCGAAAACCGCGTTCAGCACGAGGTACGGCCATTACGAGTTTTTGGTCATGCCTTTCGGGCTGACAAACGCGCCAGCCGCCTTTATGGACCTAATGAATCGGGTTTTCAAGGACTTTCTTGATCGCTTCGTTATCGTCTTTATCGACGATATTCTTATCTATTCTAAGACAAAAGAAGAACATGCCGTTCATTTACGAATTGTCTTAGAAATTCTGCGAGAGAAACAACTCTACGCCAAGTTCAAGAAATGTGAATTTTGGCTCAAACAAGTGGCCTTCTTGGGACACGTGATTTCTGGGAATGGAATTTCACTGGATCCCAGTAAGATTGAAGCCGTTAATAACTGGCCACGTCCAACCACTCCTACTGAAGTTCGGAGTTTCTTAGGACTTGCGGGATATTACCGTAAGTTCATAGCCGATTTCTCCAGCATTTCCTCGACATTGACGAATTTGACAAGGAAGAATGTGCCGTTCGTATGGACAGAGTCGTGTGAGCAGAGCTTCCAGGAACTGAAGAGACGGCTTACTTCAGCCCCAATTTTGACAATATCATCAGGAACTGGGGATTTTCGGTCTATAGCGATGCATCGAAGAATGGCTTGGGATGCGTATTGATGCAAAATGGGAAGGTTATCGCATATGCTTCTCGACAATTGAAAGAGTACGAGAAGAATTACCCAACCCACGATCTAGAACTTGCAGCGGTAGTTTTCGCCCTGAAGATTTGGCGGCACTACCTTTATGGAGAAAGATGCGAAATATATACGGACCATAAGAGCCTGAAGTACTTCTTCACCCAGAAGGAGTTGAATATGAGGGAACGACGTTGGTTAGAACTCGTTAAGGACTACGACTGCGTGATCAATTACCATCCAGGCAAAGCGAACGTAGTCGCCGATGCATTAAGCCGAAAAACCGTAAATGCAGAACTTTGCAGACTTGAAGTTGAAATAGTAAATTTGGGCGAGGTTGAAACGAAATTAGCAGCACTGACCCTTCAGCCCACATTACTAGAAAGGATCAGGAGGGCACAAGAAGAAGACGAGCTCTACTTGAAGATCCGAAGTGCACAAATGGAGCAAGCACCACTCGACTTCGAAATACGAGAAGATGGGAGTTTACGATACAAGAATCGCTTATATGTACCCAATGACGAGGAGCTACGACGAACTATAATGAAGGAGGCACATACCACAGCGTACTCAGTACATCCAGGCGCCACCAAGATGTATCAAGATTTGCGAACGACCTACTGGTGGCCGGGGATGAAGAAGGACATTGCAACCTTCGTAAGCCAATGTCTAACTTGTCAGCAAATTAAGGCAGAACACCAACGACCGGCAGGGACCTTACAACCCCTACCAATTCCCGAATGGAAATGGGACCACATTACGATGGATTTTGTCGTCGGCTTACCGAAGACTGTAAAAGGCCACGACGCCATATGGGTGATTGTCGACCGTCTCACCAAATCAGCTCACTTCCTACCAATTGGTTCGACTTTCTCTCTGAACGTTACGCGGAGTTATACATTCAGGAGATAATTCGACTCCACGGGATTCCAACATCAATCGTTTCGGATCGAGATTCGAGATTTCTATCCAATTTCTGGAAGAGCTTGCAGAAGGCGATGGGGACTAAGCTATCATTTAGTACCGCATACCATCCTCAGACTGATGGGCAATCTGAACGGACTATCCAAACCCTTGAAGATATGTTACGGGCGTGCGTGCTAGATTTCAAAGGAAATTGGAGCAAATACCTTCCATTGATCGAGTTCTCATACAATAATAGCTATCATGCGACGATTGGAATGGCACCATACGAGGCTTTATACGGGCGCAAATGCCGATCCCCGGTACATTGGGACGAGATCGGCGAAAGAACAGTGCTAGGCCCTGACATGATACGTGAAATCATGGAAGCCATAGAGAAAATTCGGGAGAAAATGCGAACGGCTCAGAGTAGACAAAAGAGCTATGCGGATCAGAGACGGAGACCATTGGAATTCGCAGAAGACGACTGGGTATTTTTTAAAATATCCCCGATGAAAGGCGTAAAGCGATTCGGACGAAAGGGCAAGCTGAGTCCAAGGTACATTGGCCCTTTCAGAATACTCAGGCGAGTCGGCGAGGTCGCGTATCAGTTAGAATTACCAGCTTCATTGTCACAGGTCCACGATGTATTCCACGTATCAACATTACGAAAATACATCGCAAACCCAAGCCAGGTGGTGGAGAACGAGTTTCTTTATCAACAGTTGAGGCCAGACTTAAGTTACGAAGAAAGACCAGTAGAGATTTTGATGCAAGAAGTAAAGCAACTTCGGAATAAAAGTATTCCATTAGTTAAAATACTGTGGCGGAATCAATCAATTGAAGAAGCCACTTGGGACCGAGAGGACGATATGAGAAATCGTTATCCCGAATTATTCCAGTCGGCGTAATTTCGGGGACGAAATTCTTTTAAGGGAGGGAGGATGTAATAACCGTAAAAATTTAATAGATTAGAATGGAATTAATCTGGTATATGTTCGGATTAATGAAATCGGGATGAGAAACTCGGCCCAAATAATATTATATTCAAACGAATTCAGCCCAGCTAAACAAAAGGCTCGATAAACAAATTAGGCCAAATAACATTAGAGCCCAATTAAGTTAATTAAAGACCCAACATGGCCCAAGAGAGAAAGAAAAGATAAACCCTTACTTAATGATAAGGGAAACCTACGTAAGCTTTTATCACCCTCTTGTAAAATGTGTAATACTAATCATTATAAGAGATAAGGAAAACGGAACGTTGGGAAAGAAAAAAAAAAAAAATAATAATAAAAGGAAGTGAGCAAAAGAAGAAAGGAGAGCGAAAGGAAAGGAATTCCCGAGCCAAGAACAATCAAATTTTCGGCCAGCTCAACCTTACAAATTTGTTATAAATAGCTAGGAGGAAGGTAGGTGATTTTACCATCTACAAACCCGATTTTTAGTTTTCGAAAAATCTCAGAATTCGGATGAAAGGTCATCCGGGTTCGAAAACCCATTATTTCGAATTTCTGGTACTTTCGTGATGTTTTTGAGGTGTTATGATGCTTATTCGAGCTCAACATATGAGTTCTATAATCTATTTAGGTGTTTATGTGAGTTAGGAGGATGTTCGTGTGATGAAATTCCCAGAGATTTAGGGTTTATGCATGGAAATTAGTTTTCGCATGAACAGTAAAGTCTTCGGGCGAATTTTATGTTTTCGGGTCGAGTAAGAGTTTCGCGGGCCAGAGGTTTTCGCAAGGTGTGAGTAAAGAAGGTTTTCGCGGGCCAAATTTCGGGTTTTCGTGGGCTGAGGTCTTTCGCGAACCGTGAGACATCGCGGGCCGATTTTAGGTTTTCGCGGGCTGAGGTCTTTCGCGAACCGTGAGACATCGCGGGCCGATTTTAGGTTTTCGCGGGCTGAGGTCTTTCGCGAACCGTGAGACATCGCGGGCCGATTTTAGGTTTTCGCGGGCCGACTTCAAAATTTGCGGGGTGATTCCTGTGAGGGGAGTCGGGCTTTTCGCGGGCCTAAACTGGGTTTCGCGGGTCTGATCAAATGATTTCGCGAAATTCATTAAAGTTTCAAACTTTGACCAGAAGTTTTTTTTCAGGTTGACTAAGTTTTGAAAATAGGTTTTCGCGAATTAGGTTTGGGCTTTGACCGAAAATATTTGGGTTTGACCAACGAATTTATTTTGGGCATTTGCCCTATTTTTGACCCAATTCTTTTAAATAAAATTATTTTCAGCCCAAATCTTTTAAATTAAAATGTTTTCGGGTTTTGATTAAGTTTCCCCTGGTCAACGATTATTTTATTTTCAGCAGTAAGTATTATTTTCGGAAATTAAAAAGATTTCCGAATCTTCAAGTTTTACGAGATGTGATTGTTATTATGTGCGAGTTGTATGACATGCATCGCATATCACGACATTGTGAGAGATGGGTACTGTGTCGATACGGCGATACTTTGATATAGTGATGAGCGGGGTAGATCGTGATCGTGTTGATGATTCATATAGGAATCGAGGTTAGTACTCATATATGACACCTGACGGCAGACAGGCGTGATCGATCTGTCTACTCGGGCATGAACGTCCCGAGGTGCAAAACCGTCTCTTATGTTATTTTCGCGGAAGGAGCGACCTGGTAGGGCAGTAGCGTGAACGTCTAAACGCTATCAGTGTAGGCTACCGTGATTGTTATGGGCGCGCGAGGTGTCGAGTCTAACCTAGGGCCCTGTGTTGAGATATGATAAGATGGATTGAGAGGTAAAAGTCGAGCGTGCATTTATGGTGAGATATTTTGAGATGATGGGTGAGCGCACGCTGCATTCATGCATGTTTTCACCTACTAGGCAATCGCTCAGTTTTATGTGTTGTAGGTACGATCGAGTCCGACGTCGAGGTACGTCGCGACTGAGGCAGGCTGATGGCGGTGACTCCACGGACTTTTGAGAGTGAGGTTGTACATGGATGAAGACCTGTGGAGCGGCATTAGGGCGTTTTGATATTTTGAATACTTTGGGGCTACGGCCTTTGTAAATATACAACTTTGTAAATTATGTTATTTTGCGAAAAAGTTTTTGTAAAATGGGTCTTCCGCGGCCTTCGTTGCGGAAATTCGCCAATAATAATATTTAGAAAATGAGGGTCGTCTCAGGACTTAATTGTAATATATGTATAGTTAGGGACTAGAATGCAAATATACCAATATTGATTGGTATATATAGGGCAAGTGTGTGTAAAATACACACAACTTGAGTTTAGCTTTCTCTCACTAGAAAAACTCTCTCTAATCACTATCTAAGCTAGGGTTAATTGTAGAGAGGGAAAAAGGCTTATTGTAGAGAGAAAGTTTGTGATTAATGAAGATTTGATTGATTTAATCCTTAAGCTTCCGCTCGCATTATCATCGAGGTAAATCTATCGAATCTATGCTCGAGTTCTTCGTTGGATGTTAAAAACGGACCTAACACAATTTATGCACATTTGGTTCAGATATACATCCTAAATCATCCTTTAAAGTCCTATTTAATTTGATTTCTGATTTAGGAACCCAAGTTTGGTGAACCTTAGAGGGAAATGACAATTCAGCGCCGGTGAATGTGTGTCTAGGGTTAGAAGATCTGAAGGTTTTCTCCCTAGCCAGTCGCAGGAGGAGTTTTTCAGACTTAATCTGGACCGGGTATTTCAAGTATGAATACGAACTTATCGCACTATATGCGTCATCAGATGATGAGTCGTATTGCCCACAAGAATTCACATCATTCACTCTATAATGATGGGGTATAAGCGTGGAAGTTCGCTTGCTTAAGCTTCGAACTTCTTCTTTGCACGCTTTCATTTTAAGAGGAATAGGATAGGGAAAATCTTGAGCATGTTCGACCTTAATTTTTGAAAATAATGTTGATTTTCCTTTCTCCTTCCTAATTTTCTGTTCCTTGAAAGTATTAAGCTTAAGGCTTTTACCTATCTTTTCTGTGCTAGTCAAAGTTGACTTAGAATTACTAGTAAAAGCTTTCTCAGTTTTAGGAGCAAATATGCTTTTGGTTTGGATTCCCTTATCCTGCTTAATAGAAGATATTTCTATGGAAAGATTATTTAGGACAGGTAAGGGCGGAGAATTTTTGAGATTTCAAATCTCCTCTAAAAGTTTTTCCTTTTCAGCTCGAAAACCTACTCTTTCTGATTCTAAGGTTGCGTTCAATTCTGCAATTTTACTAGCAACCTCTGGAATTTCTCAACTAGAGATAGGTTTATTAGAATGTAAATTATTTTCCCCAAAAGACACTAAGTTAGAAGAGGCATTTTTATCTGCTTGACTTCTTTTGGCAATAGCGTTCTCTAAAAGTTCAATCTTAGAGTAAAGCATACGACGTTCCTCTAAGATTATCTCATGTTTTGATGAGACACGATTTCGCTCATCTTCATAAGAACGTAATCTTTTCGACATATCACAGACATTCTTTTCACTAATCTCTAACTTAGTTTCTAAGCTAATAATCTTTGACTTTGCGTTAGCCAAATATTCATTAGCGAAAGCTAGATCTTCCTGTTGCTTAAGCAACACAGAGTAATTATTAGCAAATCGTGCTTCTAATTCCTCAATTTTTCTAGCTTGAGCATCCATAATAATTAATAATTTTTTTTTAATTTAAAAATTAAAAATTTGGCTTTTGGAAATTCAGTTCCGAAAAGTTTGGTTTTATCAAAAAGTATAGTGAAGTATCGAAGATAGTAAGTGTCGAAATTTTTTGGTGTAGACCTAAAAATTTTGGAATGATTTCGAAAACTTCGGGAAAATTACCAAAACTTTTTCTATAATATGCCAAGAATGTCCTAAGTCGATTGTTTGATACGTGATCTGTAGGCCACGAATTCATCCAACATATGATTAAACTTGAGCATAGAATCGATATTAATTACCTTGTTTATCAATCGCGGAAGCTTCGAGGTAATCTTCAATCAATTCTCCATTAATACCAAGCTTCTCTCTACAATATACCTCACTTTCTCTCTCTACAATTAAACCCTAATTTTGCTAATGATGAGAGAGAAATCTATTCTAGAGAGAGAAACAATTACTCAAGTTGTGTGTATTTTACACAGACTTGCCCTATATATACCAAAGCATACTTTGGTATATTTATACTTTAGTCCCTATTTTTACATAAAATACAATTAAGTCCCTAGACAAAGATAACATGATTATTGAACACTAGAAAATATTCCTAACAATCTCCCCCTTAGTGTTCAATTGTCATTGAAGCGCCGGTTGTCTTTGTCTTTGATAATCTTCAGTCTTCATCATCATTTGAACACAACAAAAAGACTCCTAACAATCTTCCCCTTTGTGTTCAACTTTGAATTTGACACGGTCTTTGTTGCTGTTTGAAGAAAATAGCTGAGAGCATCTGGAGAATCTTCAGTCTCCCCCTATTTACATGTACCCTCTTTTTCTTCTTTGCAACTTGAATATTCGTCACCTTCTTGCATATATCAGAGTCGCGCGGATCGTCAGCATTGACATGTCGTGTATTCTCGAACCATGGAGAGAGGTCTTGTTTGTTGTGGTTCAGCACGTGCGTTGAAAGCTTGGCTTCTTTAAATGAGTTCACGTGCTTTGCCTCCTTGATATACTGCTCCCCCTCATGGCGATTCATTTGTATCGTCATGCTGTGTGATCAAGGTGAACCTGAGTGTACGTGGAACGTGTTGTCGTTGAATTCCGGATGAAGTAGCTGAAAACAGGACTGACGACCGATCATCGTGAAACATCCCTTGATGCCACTCTTGGTCGTTGATGCAAAGTCACACAGACTTGCATTTGAAGGGACTACGGGGCCACATAGGCAACCCGTTGACATCGTTCTAGAGTCGTGCTCAAGAAGATGGCATGCTACCGTTGTTGTTTTTATGTTGCAACGACAAGACTTCCTTCTGATCATAGAAGCACATCATTTAATGATGCGTCTACAGAAGTTCTGGCATGGTCACGTAGACCTGCAATATGTGTGTAAAAGAATGTATGTGTCCTAGAAAATATAAAAATATTTAAGTGTTCAAGGAAGTCGTGGTGTGGGGCTGTGGACCACTTTGTTCAATATCTCCCGCTTCCAAATGAAACGGTGATAGCATATGCGGTTCCCCGTGAGATATTGAAACATCTGTCTTTAGGGAGACAAATGAGTAGCTAGGAAGGGTGTGCATGCGCTTTTGGACCAGATGAAGCGTCTTCTACCCGGGATCTGATAAATCAGTCTTGTACCTATATGGTTATGGCCCGGATAGTTTGTGGTTGAGTTGTAAGCATGTCATCGTGATACGCTCAATACCCTCACATACACTCGGGGTTTGTTCCTGGATTAGGATCAGTTGGGTCTACTGAACCTTTGGAACAGGTATGTAAACAACTCTTTTGTGTCCATGCGCTTGTTGGCATTTAGGTAGCACTCCCTCTTTAAAGCATGGAGTCTGTCTTCAGGGCATTCTCTTTTAAGCTCTAGCACTGTCTTTAGGTAACACTCCCCCTAAATAGTTGCGCTATTTCTAATATAATGCTCTTGCTTCCCCTAGAGTTGTGCGCTCTTGTAGATTTTTGCCAATTACTTTCCTTCAAGTTATGCGCCTTTTGTGATTGAAGCACACTCCCCTTTTGAACATTGCGCGCCTTTTTTATATTGCGCTTATGAGTATTACTTCTCCTAAAACATTTGCGCTTTTTACAATAAACTATGGTAATACGCTCTTTTGAAACTCTTGCACCTTTTCTATCTATCCACTCCCCTCTCTTCTTTTTTTTTTTTTTTTTTTATGGCCTTATTTTTCTTTTTTTTTTCTCCTTTTTTTTATGGCCTTATTTTTCTCTTTTTTTTTTTTTAATGGCCTTATTTTTCTTTTTCTCCCTTTTTTTTTATGGCCTCCTTTTTTTATATGGCTTTTTTTTTTATTGCCTCTTCTTTTTTTTTTATGGGCCTTTTTTTTTTTATGAACAGAAAAATAAAACTAAAAACAATGTCAAATCAAGAACTTTGGAATAGTCTTGATTTGATTTGTTTGCTCACGTCATATACCGATCACGTGTGTGGAGCAACCAGAATACCACACGTGTCGGGGTCTTGTGCGACTGCTCATCATCGCATACCGACCATACATGTGGAGCAATCGTCGTCTATTTACCATGTATGAGCGGGGCCTGCAAAACAAATTATCGGGACTTTGGTACCCATTTTTGGACGGGTCCTCCCTGATTAGCAGAATAATATTTAAGCACAAATGGTTCAAGTATGGAATTTGCATGTAAAGTAGTCTTGAACTGAGGAACCCAATGTTGTTTTGGACTACTTATTTCTATTTCTAGCTTAGGTTTCCAAACTTGTTGAACCTTATGAAAATTAAAAATTTCAGCATCGGTGAATGTGTGTCTTGCGTTAAATGAGAAAATTTTCTCTTTCGCCAGTCGTTTGAGATGCTTTTCGGATTTGACTTTGACCGGGTACTTGAGAGGGGAATACGAGCTTATAGAATCAATGGCATTAAGAATAGAAGTGTCGTATTTCCTACCTTCTAGACTCACATTATTCATTTTGTAATGTGTATTAAATGAGCTACTTTTGTTAAGACAATTATTATTTTTAGACGTTTCAGCTTTAATAGAGAATGTATAATTATTGTCTCCTTTAGTTTTAGTAGCTTCTTTCTTTAATTTTGATTTTAGAATGACTTTGGGTATTTTTGGATTAGGAATAGAGGTAGAACCAAATTTGGTCGTGGCAATAGAAGATAATTTGTCTTCCTCTATTCTTTCTTTCTTGATAGCTTTAGTCATTCTTGCGCCTTTTTGAGAGGAATTTTTGAGAATTAAATTCTCCTTTAAAAGCTTATCCATTTGAGCTCGAAACCCGTTTCGTTCGAAATTCAGAAGAGAGTGTAATTCATCAATTTTGCGAGCACTTTCTGGAGTGTAGCAATCCTTAGGTTCGGGTTTTATCGATAGTATAGAATGTTCCTTAGTTGGCACTGACTCAATTGTTTGAGTCGACTTATTTAGAGACAAATTTTTCTCAAGTTGATCTTTCTTTACCAGAAGAAGCTCTAGTTCTTTAATTTTAGAGTGTAATCTTGTGCATTCTTCAGAAAGATCTTTACTTTGAGCTCGATATTTTTTATTTTCTTCTTTGTAGGCAGACAAACTTTTTGTAAGTTCATGTATTTTTGTTTCTTGTGAATCTGCCTTAGTTGTTAAACTAGCTATTTTTTCATCGGCTAATTTAAGTTGTATCACAAGATTTGCTTCTTCAAGTAAGTGTTTTCTTAGGACACGTTCATTATTTGCTAGTCTATCTTCTAGCTCTTTTATAATCTTTTGTTCGTGAGAGGTGTTAGAATTTATAGTTTCAGATTGCATTCTCTAAATTTTTGAGCTTGAAGTATTTGAGCTTGTTGAGGAAGATGAGCTAGATAATGACTTTTCCTTCTTTAATTGTTTATTAAGTTCATACATTTCTTGATCATATGTATAGTAATCCATTTTAATCTTTTCAGCTCAGATATGAAATTTGAAAATTAGGTTCAAATAATGTTGGTAATTAAATTCTATATAGAATGTTGGAGTATATAATGTTGGATGTATGATCGTTAACGTGTTAGTTGAATTGATTATGAATCGAAAAATATTTGGACTAATATACTTTGATTCGAAAAGTTTTAAGATATCGAAAAATTCTAAGATATCGAAAAGCTGTAAAATATCGAAACGATTTAAGATATTGAAAAGTTTAGTATGTATCGAAAAGTTTTATGAGTAATGAAAATTCTGATAAAAGAGATTGTCCCAAAAACGTTTCAAGTTGAATACCGAAAACTTTTCTCAGTGAGTAATCGAAAACTTTTCTTCAGTGAGCACCGAAAACTTTTCGATATGTGAGAGAGTCGTTAAGTTTTTTTTTTTTTTTTATATATATATATCTTTAATGAACAGTAACTTTGCGAACAGAAGACTTCGAGAAAGAATTTTTTTTATTTATTTTTATTATTTAATTTTTTCGGTTCGACAAACTCTTGGGGTTCGAGAAAGTTTGAACAATGACTTACACGAACTTTTTGGGGTCGAGAAAGTCTTCGAGAGATTTATTATTTGAGTTCGAGAATTTTTTTTTTTTTTTGAGTTCGACAACCTTTGATTTTGAAAAAGTTTTTTTTTTTGGTATGAACAGTAACTTGCGCAAACAGTAGTTTTGCGAATGAACAGTAACATGCGCAAATTTTTTTTCGAATGAACAGTAATTCGCGAATGAACAGTAGCGTGCGCAAATTTGTTTTTCGAATGAACAGTAACGTGTGCAAAATTTTTTTTTATCGCAACGAATAGTTTTGCGAATGAACAGTAGGTCGCCAAATTTTTTTTTTTGAATGAACAGTACGTACGGGAACAGTAACTTCGCAAAAAAAATTTCCCGGGTGAACAGTAGCCCCCGTGAACAGTAACTTCGCGAAAATTCTTTTCCAGTCCGACAAACTTTTGCGAATGAACAGTAGCTGTTCTTGTATCGCAAACCTCTATTCTAGTATCGAAAAACTTGATGTTTAAACCCAGATTTCAACCAAAAACACTCAAAACTGTTAATTACTCATGGGTTATTGATCGAAATCAATAGATTATCTATGAGAAACACTCGATTGAAGCCAAAATCAACAGATCATATCAAATTTTTCGAAATTTTGATGAATTCCATGAAGAACACACAAAGAGGAATTTCGATCAATCTTCAAAATTCTCGAAATCTAGTGTTTTGATCGATCAATTTTCAGCACAGAAACGTTTTAAACACTCGATCGAAGCCTAAAAACAGCAAAAATGGCGAAATTTTGAGAATCAAATCAAAACCTATGATGAACCTTACGTGAGCTTCGAAAGAAAAAAAATTCAACAATTTCAATCCAAAATCAAACATGTTTGGCTCTGATACCAATTGTAGGCCACAAATTCATCCAACATATGATTAAACTTGAGCATAGAATCGATATTAATTACCTTGTTTATCAATCGCGGAAGCTTCGAGGTAATCTTCAATCAATTCTCCATTAATACTAAGCTTCTCTCTACAATATACCTCACTTTCTCTCTACAATTAAATCCTAATTTTGCTAATGATGAGAGAGAAATCTATTCTAGAGAGAGAAACAATTACTCAAGTTGTGTGTATTTTACACACACTTGCTCTATATATACCAAAGCATACTTTGGTATATTTATACTTTAGTCCCTATTTTTACATAAAATACAATTAAGTCCCTAGACAAAGATAACATGATTATTTAACACTAGAAAATATTCCTAACATGATCGTTGACGCGTTTTGTGGATTTGAAAAATTTGGCTTTTGTAAAGTTCAGTGCCGAAACATTTTGAAGTGTCGAGAAATATCGTGAAGTTTCGAAAATTTTTATGTGTCGAAAACTTTTAGTTGCGCACCGAAAAGTTTTGAAGTGAGGTCGAAAACTTCAAAAAACATTACAAAAATTTTTTCTAGAATGTGCCAAAAAAACTTTAAATATATGGGAAGAATAAGTATCAAAAACTCTTTTGGACCAAATTGAAGATTTTAGACTAAATTAAAAAATATTTGGACCAAAACGAAAATTTCTGGGTTTAATTGATCAAAAAAATGTTATTTATTTAATTTTTTATTTTTTGGATCCAAATTTAAAAATTTGGGACTAATTTGTACCTTTGGGGAGTGAATTGAAAAATATTTTGGCCAAATCAAAAGAATTGGGGCTGAATTGATATGTTTGGGATTGAATTGTAATTTGCCCGTAATTTACCAGTATTTTTACTGTATATATATGTGTAAGACTGAATCGGGTAAGTCTAATGGCTACAGTGGAAAATCGGGTAGCTCATTCGCCGTGTTTTTGTTTTTTTGTTTTTAATTAAAATTGCCCGAAAATTGACCAAATTACCCGAAAATTAACCAAGTTGACCAAATCAGCCGAATTTCTGAGCAAAAATCACCTGAATATTGACCAAGTTGACCAATTTCTGGGCACTGTTATATTCATCTACCCGAATATCAACATTGTAGCAGAAAATACTAACTTCATACACGATTTTGGCTTAAATCTTACCCAAACTTGACTGAAAATGTTGGGTAAACACTTAAAATCAAACAAAAACAGTATATTTAATTCTTGAGCTTGCAAAATCAGTAAAATAAACCCAAAAGCTCAAGAACAAGACAATTCGAACTAAAAAACTTGAAATGCCCAAAATTTTCAGAAATTTGACTCAAATCCGAACGCGTTTGGCTCTGATACCACTTGTTGGTTTTGATTTATCCAAACAATCTAACTATAGGACGATTTACCCACGAAATGATGAAGAAATTAGAGATTTGCGTGGGGGTGTGCTTGGAGAAGAAGAGTGACGGCTCTTATCTTTGAACCTGGTGGTAAGTCCACCAAATCCCAAGTTTCACTCCTCAAGATTGAGTCTAGCTCTGATTTGATACTCTCTTTCCACTTGTCTGCATCAGGAGCATGGATAGCTTCTTGAAAGTTCTTTGGTTCTCCTTCAACCATATAGAGATAAAAATCTCCTCCAAAATTATTAGGGATTCTCCTTTTTCCCAAATGTTCGTCCACCTCATTTTTATGTGGTTCAACTTGTTGTAATCCATCAAGTTCATTCTCCCTTAATTGTTTTAAAGGAAAGATGTGCTCAAAAAACTCGGCATTCTTTGACTCTGTAATTGTATTTTCCTCCATCACATCTGATTTTAAAATTGAAAATCTATAAGCAGCCGATTTTTCAGCATAACCTATGAATAGGCAATCACAAGTTTTAGAACCCAATTTTCTTTTCTTTGGTTCAGGCAATAATACTTTAGCTAAACACCCCCACACTTTGAAGTATTTCACATTAGGTGCATAGCCTTTCCAAAGTTCATATGGTGTTTTGCCCATTTTTCTGTGAGGAATTCGATTTTGAAGAAAGCAAGCCGTTAATATAGCTTCCCCGCACAGATTCTCATAAGCGCTTGATTGCAATAACATTGCATTCATCATTTCTTTAAGGGTCCTATTTTTCCTCTCGGCAACACCGTTAGATTGAGGCGAGTAAGGTGGTGTTTCTTCATGGATTATTCCATGTTCTTCACAAAAATTGTTCATAACAATGAATTCACCACCTCGATTGGTTCGCAACCTTTTTATTTTAACACCAAGTTGGTTCTCAACTTCGTTTTTATATATCTTGAATTTTTCGAAGGCCTCACCTTTGTGTTTTAGAAGATACACTTTTGTGAACCTTGAAAAATCATCAATAAAGGTAATATAATAATTATTACCTCCTCTTGTTTCACATATTTTTAAATCTCCCAAATCACTATGAATAAGTTCAAGTGGTTTTGTTTTTCTTTCCACATTAGAAAATGCCTTCTTTGCCAATTTTGACTCAACACAAACCTCACATTTGTTTGTACTTTCAAATTGGACATTTTCTAAGACTTTATTTTCAGCCATTTTCTTTAAATAATTTTTGTTTACGTGTCCCAATCTTTGATGCCATATTTCATACGACACAACGATGTAAGCAGAAGAAGATGCACTTTCATTCATTTGAGATCCAACATTGAGTACAAATAGATTATTGTTACGATAACCCTTTCCAATGAACACATTGTTCTTGGTTAAGATTACCTTTCCACTCTCAAATGACACTCTAATTCCTTTCTCATCCAGCCTAGGAACCGAAAGAAGGTTAGCTCTTTTGGTTGGAACATGAAGCACCTCATTAAGAGAGAGTACATTCCCACTTGTGAGTTTGAGATCAACTTTGCCCTTCCCAACGATAGGTGCTTTGCTAGAGTCGCCTAGGAAGACTTATCCATTCATCTCTTCATAGTTCATGAATGCATTCTTTTCTTTGCAAATATGCTTGGTGGCCCCGGAATCCACAAGCCAAGTGCTAGCCGAGGAGGCTACAAATGCTTCGGTTATTACCCCGACGAAGACTTCTTCATTCTCATTAACAAGATTAGCCTTGTTTTTGTTTTTTTCATATGGTGTCTTTGCCTCGGTTTCCCTTTTGCGGCATTGAGCTGCATGGTGGCCTAACTTGCCACATACAAAGTAAAAACCTTTTTTCTTGTTAGAAAAATTTGACCTTGTCTTAAGGAATTTGTTACCTTTGAGGTTTTCCTCCTTCTTAGCGACATCGGGCTTCTTTCCCTTGTCCTCTACCAAGTTGGATTTAGAATTGACTTCCTTGGTCACCACGTGGATTTGTCTGCGATGGCTTGACTCTATCATGATATGTTTTATCACCTCTTCCAAGCCCATCCTCTTGTTCTTATGCTTAAGTTGTTGCTTGTAGTCATTCCACGAAGGTGGAAGCTTCTCAATAAGCAACTCGGCAACATAAGCATCAAGAAGAACAATATTTTCGAGCTTTAGCCCATCAAGCAAGTGCAAATACTCATTTATTTGCACATGAACCTCTTTATGTTCATTCATCTCTCATCGATAAAAATTCGAACAAGCAAATTTTTGCTTGACGGCATCTTCGGCCGTATACTTAGTCATTAGAGACTCCCACATGGATTTAGCATCATTGTGGTTCATATAGACTTCAAAGAGAGAATTATTGAGAGTTACAAGAATAGTATTACGACATATCTTGTTTGCATGCTCCCAAATAAGGTTGTTTCCCTCGTTCCTCGGAGTGGTTAGCGCCCATGCAACACCATATATGTCAAGCAAGCAAAAATCCGTTCCTTCCACACCTTGTAGTTCTCGCCGGAGAATTTCTCGATTTGTGAAGTGTCGGGACAAGGTGGAAGATAGTAGGGATGCTTGTGAACTCCAAATGGATTTGTTGGAATCCCTTGATTGTTTTGACCATTGCCACCTTGATTTAACCCTCCATTTCCTTCTTGGTTTCCATTTGCTTGGTTCACCTCTTCATCACCAAGATTTCCATGTACGTTGCCATCAAGATCGTTGTTGAAGAGGCCTTGGATTTCTTCCTCAATCGAGTCAACAGATGCCATGGAAAAATGTTTCTTTAGATTGTAGAGAATATGGGTGAAAGTGAAGGAAATAGGCTCGAATTCGTAGAAGCAAGAGACGTGTTTACACTGTCCTAAAGAAATATTTTCATGATTGCTCAAAAAGTTTTCTGGGATTCAACTTGCTCTTAAAATTTTGTCTCACAAATTTTGAAGCAGGAGATAGAGAATTTATAGAGCTTATGTTCATGTTATGAAGTGATGAGAATGTTACGTAGCTTTCTCTTTGGCTAAATCAAGACTCACATTTTTAGCTTTTCAATGTCATCTTTAAGAAGACATTAAACCCTTTTTATTCTCATGTAAAATGCTCTTCAAGCCTCTTGGTATACTTGAAACCCCCATGAGAATTATTATTATTTTTATTATTTTATTCGCAACAAAGGGCGTTTTAATTTAATTTCGTAGTGGGCAATTGCGTTAGGGACTATCATGGCGAGATTCACTAAAGCAGCGTATGACGGATGTAGCGACCTATCAGGTGAGTATCTATCTGTGGAGAAAACCTTAATGGAAGAGAAAAAAAAAAAAAAAAAAAAAAACCCTCAAGAAAGAGGATATTTCTTTAATATTTATATTTTTATATTTGTATAATCATTGTTAGTATAATAATTTATAGTTACAATATTTTATAACAAGAATAAATTAGTTGTAATGAATTTTAAATTTGTTGTCTGTCTTTCAATCAGCAAAATAATTACAATTATTATCAGCATTTATAACTCTTAGTAAAATTTAAAATTGTAAAGATTTCAACCGTGAGTTTGAATAAATTAGTCTTTTAGTCATTTATTTTAATATTAAATTAAAAAGTGGGTCTTAATATGGACCAATTTTGACTAAGCTCGTGCATAGTCACTCATTCTTAATTTCTGCTTAAGACAAAATCATTCATGTAAGAATATAGTAATTGATTTAATGAAGTAAGAAGCTCAGAAGGGATGAATGGTTATTTATAGGTGACGGTTGGACTTTTTTAAATTACTCAATTATTTTTGCATATGAGATGATGGCATTTTCAAGCAGCCAAGATTGATTTAAGCTCGTCTTCTAGATGTTTTTGCATATCTGCTAAGAATGTTGTTTCACTGTTAAAGATAATACGATAGTATGAAATCTAGATCATACATGACTTTGAGACTATTTCCATGTGAAGGGAATACTTTTTTTGACAGATTAATTTTATTAAAACATTTCAAAATAGTTTGCAAAAATGATGAAAAGAACTGGGGTAAACATTGATAATTAAACTTGGTACTGTCTAAATACTAACGTTCGTTTTTATTACTATTCAATTGCCAGCAAGCCAATAAGGACTAGGCATGTGGCGCTCCCTCTCATAAACACATAAATCACGTATTTACGAAAGTAATTTCGCATAAAATTTTTCGCTTTTCAAAACGCGCAACGTAAGTCATATATATACACCTATGTACATATCAGAGTCTGTTTAAAACTTTAACACCATCACACTCTGATCTTATATGAGCTACATGCAAACGATGAGCGGAGGGAGAAGGATGAGAATAGAGCCGGCCGACCTTGACTCCATGCTGCCAAAATGAGTTCACCTTGATCTACAACACAAACTGTGAAGATAACGATTCAGAGTATGATCGCAACATGTAAATTATTTCCATAATCACATGGATATATTATTCTATACTATCATGTAACATTCACAAATAAACGTAAGCATGTACTCACTCTTGAGTATCAACATATCATATCGTTGTCACATAATCGTTCACGTAATCCGAAGCATATATGCCTACATGCTTATTCGTTTTATCATTCTGTTATGAACCAACTAGACCCATGACATCGATTGTAGAGTGTCTGTGTGTCCATGCATGAGACTCTGTAACATAACATATACATATGGTGCTTGTACAGGACTCTGTGATCCCCCGATTTGTAGGGATAAACATCGGTAACATCCTCCGTGGAACACTCATCTTCCGAGGTCATAGCGGTCATAACAGTCTTTTCTTTACTTTCATGCCTTTCATGATGCATAACATATACTCATTTGTCGCACGTAAAATACATAACGTCGATTCACCTTGCACGTATCAACATCAAATCGAATCATATAATCTGCTCATCACATTTGACATACTGTCCAATCACGTAAATCACGTATTCACAAATCAATCACATAATATCACATAATGTCACGTATAGCACATAAAGCACACGTTGCAATCATACTCACAGATTTAGCTTATATAATCCTGTTTCTTTACTCGACTTTGTCCTTGCCTTTGTCGAGATCACGACCTATAAACATGTCACATTCAATACATCAATATAAGATCCTATGAATAACATATATGTATGATATGCATGTTCTTATGCATGAGTAGTCCTTCCTTCCTTAACCTTTATTATGTCTACTTCAACATAGCCATGCTGTCCCGAAATGACAGTCTGCACTTTTTCATTCATAATTTTCAATTCAGGGCATCGATGAGATTAGTTCAAATTGTTCTGGAAAGCCAACTCAATTATCTAAAACTTTAGTTCTTTTTGCCTTCTTGGATTCTAAGTGCATCGAAGTCAAAATGAGCCATCAACTTACTTCTTGGCTGCTGCTGTTCCAGACCTGGCAGTCAATGCCTTTTATAATCTAACTTTTGATATACGACACAAATGATGTTGATTCTAACTAATCTAAATAGATAACTTAATGATCTAAAACTTTCGTTCTGTACACACTCTCGAATGCGCAGTACAAAAATGTTTAAATGAGTCATGAAGGGGCTTCGTCACTGCTGCTGTTCGTAATTGGCAGTCAACCTCTTTTGTATCATAATTTTCGACACATGGCATTTATGACTCTGATTCTAAGTCCTATGGATAGCTAACTCAATTCTATACAACTTTTGTTCTTTGACATTTCTCAGGTTCGAAGTGTAAACACTTCAAAGATGGACATGAACACAAGACAGAGGTTGCTGGAACCATTGCTGTAATCACTTGTACTCCTTCCTAGTAGTAATCATCTTTCCTCCATAAATAAAATGCATGAACCTTCCAAATTCGACCCTTAACTCCCTTATTAGGTTTACCATGATGTTAACTTCATTTTAAACCTAACATGAATGAGATAAACAAATTATAGATAAGGAATTTCACATGTATACCTCACTTGAACTTTACTTTGTAAGTGTTTTTGCTAATCCTTTAAGATGATGCCTTAAGCTTCTTTTTCTTTTCTTTTCTCCAAGTTTTCGTGCTCTTCTTCTCTTTTGGTATGAAGATGCTTGTTTTCTAAGTACTTAAGGTAGTATGATTGGCTATGAGGTGCTTACTAATCACTTTTAAGCATGAGGTGTCTAGCTTAGAAGAAGTTTGATCTTAATCTCACTTTACCTCCCACCAAGGGTTTTCTATACTTCTTTGCTTATTGGAGGAAATATTTTCGATCCCTATACTCCCTTACTATGAGATTTTCGACATGATCTCTATAGTTTTTGAATGCTGCTGTCCAGAAATGGCAGTCAACATTTTTGCAAGCATAACTTTCGATTCAGGGCATCAATTACCCTGATTCGAACTCCTAAAGACATCTAACTTGATTATCTACAACGTTTATGTTTTGAACTCTATCTAGTTCGAAGTGTATCTACTTCGAAAATGAGACACGAAACCTTTCGAAGTGATTTTCGGGCTGATTTTCGAATGTTGATGTCTAGAAATGGCAGTCAACACTTTTTCAAGCATAACTTTCGATTCAGGGCATCAATTACCCTGATTCGAACTCTCCAAGACATCTAACTTGATTAGCTACAACGTTTATGTTTTTAACTCTCTCTAGTTCGAAGTTTATCTACTTAGAAAATGAGACACGAAACCTTTCGAAGTGATTTTCGAGCTGGTTTTCGAATGTTGCTGTCTAGAAATGGCAGTCAACCCTTTTTCAAGCATAACTTTGGATTCAGGGCATCAATTACCCTGATTCGAACTCTCAAAGACAGATAACTTGCTTATATACAACTTGTATGTTTTGTACTCTATCTATTTCGAAGTTTATCTACTTCGAAAATGAGACACGAAACCTTTCGAAGTGATTTTCGGGCTGGTTTTCGAATGTTGCTGTCTAGAAATGGCAGTCAACAGTTTTTCAAGCATAACTTTGGATTCAGGGCATCAATTACCCTGATTCGAACTCTCAAAGACAGCTAACTTTATTATCTACAACATTTATGTTTTGAACTCTATCTAGTTCGAAGTGTATCTACTTCGAAAATGAGACACGAAACCTTTCGAAGTGATTTTCGGGCTGATTTTCGAATGTTGCTGTCTAGAAATGGCAGTCAACCCTTTTTCAAGAATAACTTTCGATTCAAGGCATCAATTACCCTGATTCGAACTCTCCAAGACATCTAACTTGATTAGCTACAACTTTTATGTTTTTGACTCTCTCTAGTTCGAAGTGTATCTACTTATAAAATGAGACATGAAACCTTTCGAACTGATTTTCGGGCTGGTTTTCGAATGTTGCTGTCTAGAAATGGCAGTCAACACTTTTTCAAGCATAACTTTGGATTCAGGGCATCAATTACCCTGATTCGAACTCTCAAAGACAGCGAACTTGATTATCTACAACGTTTATGGTTTGAACTCTATCTAGTTCGAAGTGTATCTACTTCGAAAATGAGACACGAAACCTTTCGAAGTGATTTTCGGGCTGGTTTTCGAATGCCTTCTTTATGATACCCGAAAATACATCTATTATCTTTACCAAACCTTAAAATAAATATACCTCGTATAAAATAAAATCATATATGCATGAACATATGGGGTAAGGTTTTTCGGTTCCTGACAATTCTCCCCTCCTTTTTAAAAATTTCGACCTCGAAATTTCGTACCTGTATCTGTTAATAACCATGGATATCGTGTCTTTATGTTTTCTTTTGTTTCCCAGGTGACTTCACGGATTGAGTGATTTTTCCATAGCACTTTTACCATCGGAATTGTTTTATTCCGTAATTGTTTGTCGGCATATTCGAGGATTTCTACTGGTTCTTCTACGTAACTGAGATTTTCGGAAATCTGAACTGGTTCGTCACGTAGAATATGAGAAGGGTCCGATCTATATGGCCGTAGCATATTGACGTGAAAAACATTGTGTATCTGTGATAACTCAGGTGGCAATGCCAGTCGATACGCCAATGGTCCGATTCGTTCAAGTATCTCGTAAGGTCCAATATAACGAGGACTTAGTTTACCCATTTTTCCAAATCTAATCACACCCTTCCATGGAGATACTCGAAGAAAAACTTTCTCTCCAACCTCATATTCCATTTCGCGTCGGTGTTGATTGATATAACTCTTTTGTCTATCTTGTGCCGCTTTAAGCCGACTTTTAACTATATTTATCTTTTCTGTCATATCTTGAATCAAATCTGGCCCCTCTAATAATTGTACTCCTTCAATATCCCAACATATTGGATTTCTACATTTTCTGCCATATAAGGCTTCGTACGGCGCCATGCCAATACTCGAATGATACTGATTATTGTAAGCGGATTCCATCAAAGCAATGTAATCATCCCATGAACCTTTGAATTCAATTACACATGCTCGAAGCATAGCCTCCAGCGTTTGTATCGTTCTTTCAGATTGTCCGTCGGTTTGGGGATGAAATGCTGTACTAAAATGTAACTTGGTTCCTAATGCTTCTTGCAAACTTCCCCAAAATCTCGAGGTAAATCGGGGATCCCGATCTGAAACAATAGATTCTGGTACCCCATGTAGTCGTACTATTTCGTTCACATATCGTTTGGCAAGATACTCTAATGTAGAACCCCATCTGAAAGGTAAAAAGTGAGCGGATTTTGTAAGTCGGTCCACTATTACCCAAACAACATCATTTCTTTTCGACGTAGGAGGAAGGCCATAAAGAAAATCCATCGTAATACGTTCTCATTTCCAGACTGGAATGGGTAAAGGATGTAACTTTCCTGCTGGCGCTTGATGCCCGGCTTTAATTTGTTGGCACGTTAAACACTTCAGAACGTACTCAGCTACATCTTTCTTCATTCTCGGCCACCAATAATGAACTTTTAACGTTCTATACATTTTCGTACTACCCGGATGCATAGCATAACGAGAAGTATGTGCTTCCTCCATTATTTTCCTTCGTAAGTTGTCGATATCTGGGACACATAATCGACTGTTGATAACCAAACTGCCATCTTCTCTTATAGAAAAAGATGTTGTCTTTCCCTGCTTCACTTTATTAGCAATACTGACAAGCTTATCATCTTTAAATTGAGCTTGCTTAATTCGATCGATCATGACGGGACGAATTGACATTGAAGCAAATATAAAGCCAAGTTCGCTGACGTTCATTTCAATATTCAACTTCCGTAAATCGATCAAATCTGATGATGAGTGTGGTGACAAATAAGAAATACCACCATATGATTTTCGACTTAAAGCGTCTGCAACCACATTCGCCTTTTCTGGATTGTATTCAATGGTGCAGTCGTAATCTTTTAGTAATTCTATCCATCGTCTTTGTCGCATATTCAACTCCTTTTGACTTAACAAATATTTCAGACTTTTGTGGTCCGTAAATATTTGAAAAGTCGCTCCATACAAGTAGTGTCGCCATATTTTTAGCGCAAACACCACGGCAGCTAATTCCAGGTCATGTGTAGGATAAGATGTCTCGTATGATTTTAATTGCCGAGACGCATATGCCACTACCTTGCCATGTTGCATTAGGACACATCCCAAACCTTGATAGGATGCATCACTGTAGATAACAAAACCATCTGTGCCCGATGGAATAGTCAACACCGGGGCCGTAGTTAATCGTTCTTTTAGCTCGTCGAAGCTTTTCTGACATTCTTCATTCCATTTAAAGGCAACACATTTACGCAATAACTTCGTCATTGGGGCAGCAATAAGAGAAAAATTTTCGACGAACCGTCGATAATACCCTGCCAATCCCAAGAAGCTACGAACTTCCGCGACGTTTTTAGTACTTTTCCATTTAATCACCGCTTCGATCTTTTGAGGATCGACTTGGATGCCTTTTCCAGAAACTACATGGCCCAAAAATACCACTTGATCTAACCAGAACTCGCATTTCGAAAGTTTTGCATATAACTTCCTTTCTTGCAAGGTCTGAAGTACAATTCTTAAATGTTGTTCGTGCTTCTCTTTTGACTTAGAATATACCAAAATGTCGTCAATAAAGACGATAACAAACTGATCAAGATACGGTCAAAAAACATCATTCACTAATGCCATAAAAACTGCAGGTGCATTCGTCAGTCCATAAGGCATAACTAAAAACTCATAATGTCCATACCTTGTTCTAAAAGCCGTCTTCGGAATATCACCATCTGCAATTTTTAATTGATGATATCCCGACCTTAAATCGATCTTTGAGAACACTTTTGAACCTTGCAGTTGATCAAACAAATCATCAATTCGAGGTAGCGGGTATTTATTTTTCACTGTCACCTTATTCAGCTGTCGGTAATTGATACAGAGTCGTAAAGTACCGTCTTTCTTTTTCACAAAAAGTACAAGGGCTCCCCAAGGCGATACACTTGGGCGTATATAGCCTTTGTCTAATAGTTCTTTCAACTGAACTTTTAACTCATTCAATTCAATAGGCGCCATTCGGTACGGAGGATTAGAAATCGGTGCGGTTCCCTGTTGTAATTCGATCGTAAACTCCGTATCTCTATCTGGAGGTAGTCCTGGCAGTTCATCTGGAAAAACATCTGAATATTCTCTAACCACCGAAATGTCTTCTAATATCATCTCACACAATTGGGTGTCAATGACATAAGCCAAATAAGCTTTACACCCCTTTTCTATCATTTTGGACGCCATTATATTTGATATCTGATATGCCGTTCGAACATTCTTTTCTCCCTTAAATATTACTGGCGGCTGATCTGGAAGAGAAAATTCAATTTCCTTTGCAAAACAATCGAGTTTTGCACGATGTTTTGCTAACCAGTCCATGCCGAGTATTACATCAAAATCGAGTAACGGTATAACCAATAAGGTCACACTCATTTCCATCTCCTCGATAACGATTTTTCACTCGCGGTAAATAGTATTCACTATAACCACTTCTCCCACTGGAATTCGAACATATAGGTCGTATCCTAAGGGCTCAGGTCTATCAGGTAGCAATGATGCAAATGTTCGTGATATGAATGAATGTGTTGCTCGAGGGTCAAATAAAACGTATGCATCCACATTAGAGATAGATAGCGTACCCGTAATTATACGTGGCTCAGCTCTAGCTTCTTCTCGAGTCATAGTAAAAACTCGAGCTTGGGCCGGCGGTCTATAAGCTTGACTTTCCATTTCCGTCCTTCCTGCACCCATACTATACTGTCCACGGCCTCTGCCTCTGCCGCGACCACCTGAAGAGGTTCCACTAAACCTCGACTGTTCATCTGTACGTTCTTCATGCTGTATTGGACAATTTCTTGCAATGTGACCAGGTTGACCACATCTGAAACATTCTCCCGTAAACAGTCTACACTTGCCTCCGTGATTTTTCCCACAGTGTATGCAAGCACTTACTTGACGAGAAGGTTGTTCGCCTCTTCCCATTGATCTCATATTGCCCGTATTACTTCTCGTTGAGCCACTTAGGAAATCCGTCTGTTGAGGTACATTAAACGTTTTCTTCATCTTTCCACCGGTCAATTTCATACCCGGTCTTCTTTTTCCACTTTGAAAATTTCGTGACTCCATTTCAAGCTTTTCAGCTCGTACAACGGCTGCTTTCAATTTTCCGTACGACTCCATATCAGACGGTGTAATACGATTTCGAATCGTATATCGAAGACCGGCCTCAAATCTATTACATTTCTTCTTTTCCGTTGCAACCATATGAGGAGCATAATGAGAGAGCTGATTAAATAGTACTTCGTATTCAGCAACAGATTTATTCCCTTGCCTAAGTTCAAGGAATTCTTTCTCCTTCTGATCTTTATAGACTTCGCGCAGATAAGCGTCGTTGAACTCCTTAAGAAAATCATCCCACGTTAACACTGGTGGATGCACAGTGCTGTTTGGTATAGTTTCCCACCAATCGTAAGCATTTCCCTGAAGGAGAGATATTGCATAATCGAACTTTTCATCTGGTATACATTTCATCATACTTAAGATCCTTTCTGTGCGTTTCAACCATGTCTCTGCCTCGGCAGGATCAGTAGTACCCATGAAATCAACAGCACCCATTTTCCTCAATCTATCGTATCGCCTCTCACGAGGCTCACGGGGAATAGTCAGGGGGATTTCATGCGTAACATGCATAAGTGAATGAGATGAATGTGACTCTGGCGCGGCCGTTCCTTCCCCTCCCTGAACAGTAGGCTCATCGTGTTCTACTTGTGATGGTTGATTTGCTGCCATTTGCCTTAAAAGATGCAAAACTTTTCTTAGGGCAGCAAATACATATACATGACATGCATGAATCTACATGAGTCTACAGAACCTAAAACCTAGGCTCTGATACCAACCAAACTATGGCGCTCCCTCTCATAAACACATAAATCACGCATTTACGAAAGTAATTTCGCATAAAATTTTTCGCTTTTCAAAACGCGCAACGTAAGTCATATATATACACCTATGTACATATCAGAGTCTGTTTAAAACTTTAACACCATCACACTCTGATCTTATATGAGCTACATGCAAACGATGAGCGGAGGGAGAAGGATGAGAATAGAGCCGGCCGACCTTGACTCCATGCTGCCAAAATGAGTTCACCTTGATCTACACACAAACTGTGAAGATAACGATTCAGAGTATGATCGCAACATGTAAATTATTTCCATAATCACATGGATATATTATTCTATACTGTCATGTAACATTCACAAATAAACGTAAGCATGTACTCACTCTTGAGTATCAACATATCATATCGTTGTCACATAATCATTCAAATAATCCGAAGCATATATGCCTACATGCTTATTCGTTTTATCATTCGGTTATGAACCAACTAGACCCAGGACATCGATCGTAGAGTGTCTGTGTGCCCATGCATGGGACTCTGTAACATAACATATACATATGGTGCATGTACAGGACTCTGTGATCTCCCGATTTGTAGGGATAAACATCGGTAACATCCTCCGTGGAACACTCATCTTCCGAGGTCATAGCGGTCATAATAGTCTTTTCTTTACTTTCATGCCTTTCATGATGCATAACATATACTCATTTGTCGCACGTAAAATACATAACGTCGATTCACCTTGCACGTATCAACATCAAATCGAATAATATAATGTGCTCATCACATTTGACATACTGTCCAATCACGTAAATCACGTATTCACAAATCAATCACATAATAGCACATAATGTCACGTATAGCACATAAAGCACACGTTGCAATCATACTCACAGATTTAGCTTATATAATCCCGTTTCTTTACTCGACTTTATCCTTGCCTTTGTCGAGATCACGACCTATAAACATGTCACATTCAATACATCACTATAAGATCCTATGAATAACATATATGCATGATATGCATGTTCTTATGCATGAGTAGTCCTTCCTTACATAACCTTTATTATGTCTACTTTAACATAACCATGCTGTCCCGAAATGACAGTCTGCACTTTTTCATTCATAATTTTCAATTCAGGGCATCAATGAGATTAGTTCAAATTGTTCTGGAAATTCAACTCAATTATCTAAAACTTTAGTTCTTTTTGCCTTCTTGGATTCTAAGTGCATCGAAGTCAAAATGAGCCATCAACTTACTTCTTGGCTGCTGCTGTTCCAGACCTGGCAGTCAATGCCTTTTATAATCTAACTTTTGATATACGACACAAATGATGTTGATTCTAACTAATCTAAATAGATAACTTAATGATCTAAAACTTTCGTTCTGTACACACTCTCGAATTCGCAGAACAAAAATGTTTAAATGAGTCATGAAGGGGCTTCTTCACTGCTGCTGTTTATAATTGGCAGTCAACCTCTTTTGTATCATAATTTTCGACACATGGCATTTATGACTCTGATTCTAAGTCCTATGGATAGCTAACTCAATGCTATACAACTTTTGTTCTTTGATATTTCTCAGGTTCGAAGTGTAAACACTTCAAAGATGGACATGAACACAAGACAGAGGTTGCTGGAACCATTGCTGTAATCACTTGTACTCCTTCCTAGTAGTAATCATGTTTCCTCCATAAATAAAATGCATGAACCTTCCAAATTCGACCCTTAACTCCCTTATTAGGTTTACCATGATGTTAACTTCATTTTAAACCTAACATGAATGAGATAAACAAATTATAGATAAGGAATTTGACATGTATACCTCACTTGAACTTTACTTTGTAAGTGTTTTTGCTAATCCGTTAAGATGATGCCTTAAGCTTCTTTTTCTTTTCTTTTCTCCAAGTTTTCGTGCTCTTCTTCTCTTTTGGTATGAAGATACTTGTTTTCTAAGTACTTAAGGTAGTATGATTGGCTATGAGATGCTTACTAATCACTTTTAAACATGAGGTGTCTAACTTAGAAGAAGTTTGATCTTAATCTCACTTTACCTCCCACCAAGGGTTTTCTATACTTTGCTTATTGAGGAAATATTTTCGATCCCTATACTCCCTTACTATGAGATTTTCGACATGATCTCTAAAGTTTTCGAATGCTGCTGTCCAGAAATGGCAGTCAACATTTTTGCAAGCATAACTTTCGATTCAGGGCATCAATTACCCTGATTCGAACTCCTAAAGACAGCTAACTTGATTATCTACAACTTTTATGTTTTGAACTCTATCTAGTTCGAAATGTATCTACTTCGAAAATGAAACACGATACCTTTCGAAGTGATTTTCGGGCTGATTTTCGAATGTTGCTGTCTAGAAATGGCAGTCAACACTTTTTCAAGCATAACTTTCGATTCAGGGCATCAATTACCCTGATTCGAACTCTCCAAGACATCTAACTTGATTAGCTACAACTTTTATGTTTTTTACTCTCTCTAGTTCGAAGTGTATCTACTTATAAAATGAGACACGAAACCTTTCGAAGTGATTTTCGGGCTGGTTTTCGAATGTTGCTGTCTAGAAATGGCAGTCAACACGTTTTCAAGCATAACTTTGGATTCGGGGCATGAATTACCCTGATTCGAACTCTCAAACACAGCTAACTTGATTATCTACAACTTTTATGGTTTGAACTCTATCTAGTTCGAAGTGTATCTACTTCGAAAATGAGACACGAAACCTTTCGAAGTGATTTTCGAGCTGGTTTTCGAATGCATTCTTTATGATACCCGAAAATACATCTATTATCTTTACCAAACCTTAAAATAAATATACCTCTATAAAATAAAATCATATATGCATGAACATATGGGGTATGGTTTTTCGGTTCCTGACAAGGCAATCATGTTCAAAAATAAGAGTTGCAATTATTTAATTACATGTTTGCTTGTTAATGAATAAATATTTGATTTTAGTGGAAATTTTTGATAAAAAAAAAAAAAAGAAAAAGAGTTACATAATTATATCGTGGTATGGTATAAAATGATTGAGAAGTCAAGAACGAGAGATGATGAATATTTTAACTAAAATATTCATGTGACTTAATATCATGGAAAATATGTTTTTACATAGAAAAGAAAACTATTGATTTAAAATTAACTATGAAATCTAGTATTAATCAATAATAAGAAGGTTTGTATATAATCTTGCAAGTATAAAAAAAACTGTATCCTCAGCACAATTTTCTTCCACGGCGTTTCGTTTCGATAAAGCTAACAAAAAATACTCCCTTCATATGGATAAAGTATAAAATACATCTATATTAAAATATTGTTCTAGAATTTTATATTACGTGTACTATCTTGAACAATGAAACTAATCCTTTTAGAGTAAAAGTCAACAAAATAACGTCTAGACTAGAGTATTTCAATCTCGGCTGCTTGAATATTCAAAAAAATCCAACTAGGAAAAAAATATATTGTATAAAAAATAACGAACCCAACACTATAAATAACCTTCACATGGGCTGAGCTTCCTCACTTCATTCAACTAATTATTATATATCTTCTTACATAAATAATTATTATCTTAAGAATGGGTGTCTATACATTCACTCAAGAAATCAAATGCAAGGTCCCAGCTAAGAGGATGTTCAAGGCTTTCGTTACCGAAACGCACGATATCTTGCCGAAGATTGTTCCACATGCAGTCAAGAAAATCGAGAACACTCATGGTGATGATGGTGGGGTTATGACCCATAGGAAGACACACTTTGCCGATGGTTAGTACAAATTCTTTTGCTTTAAAAAGATTAATTAATTAATTTAACATTAGTTACATCCTCAAAATATATTAATTTTCTTTGTCCTATTTCTTCGACAGGTTTCCCATTTACTCACGCAAAATATCAGTTCCATCATCTTGACGCTGAAAAGTTGGAAGCCAAGTTCACTTTGATCGAAGGAGGTGGTATAGGCAATCATCTCGAATCACTTGTTTATGACCAAAAGTACGAAGATACCCCTGATGGCGGATCCATCATCAAGATTACAAGGGAGTGGCACACCAAAGGTGACGCAAAAATAGATGAAGAAATAGTTAAGGCCGAAAATGAAAGTTACGTTCAAGTTGGAAAGAGCGTTGAGGAGTACCTCCTTGCTCATCCTGAAGTTTGTGTTGCTTAAATGAGATTATTACTGATTCAATAAGCCCCAAATACATAAGGGCACATGTGTTTGCGTTGTTGAGTGTATTAAGTTAACTCCATAAATAAATATGTTTTTTTCCCTTTCTTTTTGAGTGTATTGAGATATCAATTGTGTGACATGATCATTAAAGTATTTCTGTGGTTAAGTAAACAAGACTTGTAAGTATGAATTCCATGTTTTATGATCGTTGGTAAAGAAAACAAGGATTTCTATGGTCATGTTAGCTTGGTCGCATTCGTTCACTATTAATATATGGTCAATGATCTGACTTATTTATAAATATATAACTCCACAAAGATAATTATAGATAGTCTGAACAGAAGTTAAGATTCTTTTAAACCTAAAACAATTATGCGCTTTGACATAAATATATTTATTATAATGTGTTGACCTTTTTGGTCTAAATGTGTTTGAGAGATTTGATGTAGTTATATGAAAAGAAGTCTATAACTTGAACAATTCGAATCTCATGTTTAATTCTACTAAAGTGTATGCGTTGACTAAGTATGCTTTGATATGGTATATAACTATAACTGTCGAATATTGAATCTATATGTGATTGTGTGCTTAATTGATAATTATGATGATCACCGACTCATGGATATCTCGCATGACAAATGGAATATCTTACTGTGCTATATCTGAGAAGTTTATGTGCTATATATGAAATATGTGATATCCGCTATGAATCTATTTATTTTAAAAAGAAATCATGTAGATATTATTTGATTGCATCATGATTGATCTTAAATGGTATGAATCAATTAGAATATTTTCTTGTTTGAATTGAGTTATTATGAAATGAAAAATGATTAATTGATTGACTTTATTTGAATAAGATGCTGATTGAGATCTCATATGGTATGTGCTGTAAATGATTGAAATTGCCTTCTATGAAAAGATATGCCTTGATATGATTTTATGAATCTATATGGAATTAAATCATGCTAATTGATCTTATGAATGTTGTGATGCAATGAAGATTAGCTTGACTAAGTTGACATGTTTAGTACGTAATAAATGCATGGACTGTGTACGAAATTTGAATATTATGTGTGATTAACATTCCATATAAAGTGTTGATAAATTAATGCATATATATAGAACAACACTTAAAAGGTTAAAGATAAGACTGAGAAAGCAGAAAAATCGATATTTGAGAGATTGCACTTACATTGGTTATACTCTCTTTGGGGTGTTTGGTTGATGGGATTAAATAATGATGTCTGGTATGTTTGGTAGATGGATTTAGATGGTATTAGGTTTAGTTAAACTCAATAGCGATTTTACTCTTATTTTGAAATTAAAAATTTTATAAATCATGAAAAATTCTCGGTAAAAGGAGATAAATATTTTTAGAAAAATATATATATGCAAGAAAGAGAAAATTTGGTTAAAGATAGAATCGTACTTTTCAAGCTTAATCACGGTTTACGTGTCGTGTTTGGAGGGTTTTTATTATCATTGGTGGTCGAATGTTATCGACGTTCACCTTTCGTGGGGTGTGTGGTATGTTCGTCCGAAGTAGTTCCGTGGTATATATAGAGAAAACGCTAGACGACGAAGTACAAGAAATCAAGGGCAATATAGGAAACGTATTTTATGATAAAGGGTAAATAGGTCAAAACTGCGTGAGATTAAATAAAGACATGTGTGGATGCTCCTTTAGTTAATACCCTATAGGGGGTATTAGGGGGGTATTAACTAAACCTTACCTTTAAATAAATCCTCCAACCAAACACCACATTAATTATTCCATACCCCCTAATCCCCCCTAATACCCCCAACCAAACACCCCCACTCATACCCTCCATTATATAAACCCGACTAAAACTAATACCATCTTAAACTCATCCCTCCAACCAAAAGGGCTCTTATGTTATTGAGTTACAATTGCGATTACAAGCGTATTTTGAGTGATCCCCTCCATTCCCACTATATATTCTGTCTTTGGACGAGTTGAATGTACAAGGAGGCAAGGTCATAGTTTGTGCACACGTGAAGGGAATGATTGACTAGTCCGAAGCCCTTCGGTAAGCGAGCTAATTCCAGTCTAGAAAGTGGAGATTTGCTGGGAGAGACGTGGAGCGAAACGGCGTGTGACAACCTAGAGGCGGACTAGTTTTTGACGTGCTTCGATGGTGTAAGGGCTAACAATCATTATCCTAACCCGCTACGGTAACCAACTATGGTAACGTAATTTTGATTGATAAAACTGTAATTCCCAGATTTTCACATCCAACACATATTCGAATCAAGCACAATCGATGAACAGCATTAGATTAATAGAGATTTACCTTGATGATGTTTAAGCGCGCGGAAGCTCTTGGGATTAATTTCTCAATCAATCTTCATTCAACACCAAATTCTCTCTACAATTCAAGCTCACTTTCCCTCTCTAAAATTAAACCTAGCTATGCTAATGATGAGAGAGAAACCTAATCTAGAGAGAGAATTTCTACCTTGAGTTATGTGCATTCTACACACACTCAACCTATATATACCAAAGCATATTTTGGTATATTTTCAATCTAGTCCCTATATTTACATAAAATACAATTTAGTCCCAAGACAAAGATAACATGATTATTGAACACTAGAAAATATTCCTAACAAAAACTCTTAAGAGCAAACATCAAGGAGATGAGTAAACACTAGTTGGGGATTAACCTCTATAAAAATTCTGGTTTCACTTTACTTTACAGTCAATTATATTTTTTTAGACAAACCCCCAAAACGTTTTTTAGAATATCCAGGATATAACTTAATCTGTCTTGTTATCACGGTTTCTCAAGGAAATGATTTTTTTAAAGAAGAAACAATTTGTATAAGCCTAATTCACACACACCCCGAGGACATATTTACACTTCATAATATATAGTATGCAATTTTATAAAATTAAATATCTCCAAAAGAATTATAAATATCCATCCTGGTTGTATTTATGGGGTTTAAGTTAGACTTGGACCAACCGCCACGTAACCGGCCGGGGGCGGTTGTCGGTTAGGCCCCCCCCGGTTACGGTTTGTTAACCGGCGGAACTTCGACCGCCTGTTAAGGTTTGAACCGGCGGTTGAACCGCCGGTTTTTTTAATTATATATTTTTTTTAATTTTTTAATGTATTTTCAATTTATTTTCGATACCTTTCGTTATAAACAGACTAAATTTCAAGCTAGAACGCAGAACAAAACAACTCAAACCGCGTGCAAAGAGCCAAATTATGTCGTAATATTTCCCCTCTGCCAAGTGATTCTCTTCAAAAAGTGGAAAACCTAAAAACACAAAGTGGAAAACGATTCATCTTCTCCCATTTGCGAAATCGAAGCAATCTTCACAAACGCTAACCTTTCTTATGTTATTCTCAACTTCATTACATTTTCTAAAGTAACATCGCCATACATAATCGTAAACAGAAAGCAAAGGAACACAATACCTTTAGATTTTAGGAAACATCGACATTCCTGTTCTTTGCAAGCATTATTTTAGGGCATGCAAACTTAATATAGTAGTAAACTGCCGGCTGCCCTATAGTGCGGAGTATGAGGTTTTGTGCAGTAGGTTACCATTTATGAGTAACACTTTTTGTTTTTTTCGAAGTTGGAGAATGAATGGGCAATAACCCTTTTTGAACCTTTATTATTTTTTTTTTATTTCTATTTTTTAAAATTTAAAGGTATTTTTGTTTTCGGTTTATTTTCGATATCTTTCGACTTTCGTCTTTCGAGTCGATAATTGATAAAGAACTTCAAATACATAACTTTTTTTTATTGAAAATTAAATCCGTTACAAAATTTTATAATACAATACAACAAACTCAAAGTACAAAGTAAATATATTTATTACTAACAATAATCGTAACAGTTACATTTAAAAATATAACAAAATCGGTGAGGTGCGGTGTTGGCCAACATAACTTTTTAAAAACCAAATCGCCTCCTGAAAAAAAAAATTTGTTAGTCGATTAACAATATAAGTAAAATAAATTAATGAAATAATATTTAAAACGGTGAATTATTCACCGTGAATACTTATCTTTTTCGGACTTTGTCGTCGGACGTGTTCGGTTCGCCGTTTCCAAATTTAAAAAACATCTGAAAATAAAAAGTAATAATATTAGTAAGTGATTATTTATTAAAAAAAAAATAATTTAAATAATATCCGAATACTTATCTTTTTCGGACTTCGTCGTCGGACGTGTTCGCCTTTTGCAAATTTAGAAAACATCTGACAATAAGAATGTAATAATATTAGTAAGTGATTATTTAGTAAAAGAAAAATAATAATAATTTAAATAATATCCGAATACTTATCTTTTTCGGACTTTGTCGTTGGACGTCTTCGCCTTTCACGTTGATAGATTCCCTCTAGCTCTACTCGTCGCCGCCGTTGCTGCCGCTAGTCTCCGTGCCGGTGGTGTCATCGAAAACGTCGTCGTCCGAATCGGAATTCGGGACATCTTGTGTGCGATATTCCGCTCGAGTCCAATCGTCGAGAAGACATTGGTACTCGAGGTTTTCCACATTCAACCTCGAACGCCTTTCGCTCAAGGTTAAACCGCCCATGCTAAAAGCATGTTCAACCGCGACGGTTGAAATCGGGACGGCATAGATCTCTCGAGCGATCATCGCCAACGTTGGATACGTTGGCGCCACCCTCGCCCACCACTTGAGGACGTCGAAAGTATCGTCGTCCTCGGCGAACTCAAACGCGGTTGACAAAAAATTATCTAATTCTAAGTACGGGTTTTGTGACGACCTTGGACGTTTGTTGGCGTTGATGACATCGTAGTAGGAGGCTAATCGCGAAGAGCGCCTTGATCCACTAGAAGACGATTGACCTTGACCCGATCCCGACCGGGGTGGGATCTGACCAAAATCGGTCGTATACTCTCTAAATATATCCTTTAGAGAGTTATGTCCTCTATCCCTAACTTGGTTCGGAAAATCTTCGGGCACCGCACGATATCCGAATGTAATCTCACTATAATATAGTGCTAATAAATTCCCCGTACCACCTAAACGCATTCTGGGATCTAATATCTTCGCTACAATGAAGATATCAGGTAACTCCCAAAAATATTTGACCCATTTGGACCTCATGGTCTCAACGGCATCGCCGAAAAATGGATCATTTACGAACACTCTGATCATCACTGCGATTTTAGTGCAATGATTTAAGGCTAATATTGATGTCGGATAATATGTACCCGACATCTCCTGTGTGGCGTCGTGAAATACTTGAAGTAATTCACACAAGTCGTTACATCCATCCCACATGGTAGGATGTAACCTAATGCCACAATCGTCATTCTCCTCGTAGAAATCGCAAAGGTATTGACGATATTCGAAAGAGGTACTCAACATCTTATAGGTGGAATTCCACCTATTTGGTACGTCTAGCCCAAATGTTTTGGGCGTGATGCCCACATTTCTACAATGACGCTTCCACTTCTTTAGTAAAGAAGAGTGTCGCATCAGATAACTGATTGCGTTGCGTATTGGAGCGACGTGTGACCTTAAGTGATTGAGAGCGTCTTGAACACATCAATTAAGTATGTGCAGAAGCATCTCATATGGAAAAATCGTCCGCCAAAAGATGGACGACAATACTGAATCAAAGATTCAATGCTAGCGTTATTTGCGCTAGCATTGTCGAACGAGACTGAAAAAATCTTATCGAGAATCCTATATTCCGACAAGATACTCCTAAGCTTCGACGAAATATTTTGTGCAGTGTGTTGTGTATCAAATTCTCTATATGCAATTAACCGTTTTTGGATTGACCAAGAAGCATCAATCCAATGGCATGTAACGCCCATGTAACTATGAGCTTGCCAATCATCACTCCATATATCGGACGCAATCGACACTTTACATTCTAATTTACCTAGTTGATCTATTAATTCACGTTTATACGCGAGTACGGTCTTTCTAATGTCTCGTGTAAGTGTGTTGCGCGAAACTTTCTTTCCTTGAGGGTTATATGACTTTTTGATCCAATCCTCATAAACCGGATCATCGGCAAACCGAAAGGGAAGATGTTTCGCGCATACAAACTTCGCAAGCTCTTTGCGCGCTACCTCGTCATTGTAATGAAACAATGACGTCGCACTCGTACTACTAGTTCCTAGTCCGGTAGCGGACGAACCACCGTACATTTGACTTTGAGTTTGACTAACTCCAATCTTAGTAGAGTGTTTCGTCTTAATATGATTTGTATAACTACCATAACCGTCCCCCTTCTTAAATGGATATGATTTACTGCAATAGTTACAATTAATCTGAAATTCACCGGGAGTATTTTTTGGTACCTTCGTGAAGTGTATCGCGAAAATGTCTGAGTGGTGCTTTGTTCTTGAGCCGTCGTCTCCCGTCGGTTGCGTCTGCGGGCCGGTTGCCTCCTCCTCCTCGGGCTCCTCCATTTGGGTCTCACGCACACGCTCTTGTGATCGCGATCCCCTCGGAGTGTCGTCGCCACCGAGGTCCGAGCCAATTATCTCGTCGAGATCGATGTATACATCGTTGGGGTCCTCATAACATAGATAGTTATCTTGCGATGAACTACCGGCTATTTCCTTCCCCCTCGATGATCCAGATCCACGACGAGCACCACGTCCACGATGATCCATGCCTACTAAAAGACAAAAGTGACAAAAAAAACGTTAGGATAAAAAATTAAGGCCGGGGGTCGGGTCGGGCAGGGGCAGCGGCAGGTCGGGCAGGGGCGGGGGCGGCGTCGGGCTCGGGACGTCGAATGCGGGTTGGGTGGGGCAGCGGCATGGGGTGGCGTCGGGCTCGGCTCGGGACGTCGAATGCGGGTTGGTTCGGACAGCGGGCAGCCGGCACGGCAGGTCGGGTCGCGCAGCGGGCAGCGGCAGGTCGGGTCGGGCAGCGGCACTTGGCAGCGGGAGTTTGGGTCGGGTCGGGAAGTGGGCGTCGGGTCGGGACGGGATCGGGCTCGGGAAGTATTTTAATTAGTTTAATTTTAATTTGTGAAGAGATTGAAAACTTTGATGATGTTGAAATGAAAGTAATTAAGAGAGTTGGATTAGAATTGAGTTGTGATTTTTTGGATTTGAGTTTAGGGGGTATTTATAGATTTTTTGGGAATTATAGCCGTTGTAACCGCCGGTTTGTCGGTTGAACCGCCGGTTACAACGGCCATTTTTATTTTTTTTTAATTTTTTTTTTAAATTCCAACGGCTATTATATTTTTTTTAAATTCCAACGGCTATTATAGCCGTTGGATTATTATAATATATATATATATATTATATATATTATTTATAATAACCGCCGTTTGAACCGCCAAACCGGCGGTTCGCGGTTTGGGAAAACCCCAAACCGCGCCCAACCCGTCCCTAGGCTGTTGCCGGGACGGGTTGGAGCCGGTTACGGTTAAAAACCATAACCGGCGGTTTCGGAACCGGCAGTTCACCGGTTGAACCGCCGGTTCCGGTTTATTTTGGGCAACTCTAGGTTTAAGTGACATCTACACAGGTAAAACGCTGAAATATTTGCCTTGATTCATTCATTTCCTTAATTTTAAGTGAGAATTCTTTTTTATTGAAGTGAGCTAGAGTGCTCGCCACATTGATCGAATTCTGCGCCTCAAGATTTTTCCCCTTCAATTGGGTTTCGAGTAGTTAAGTCAATATTATGCGTGTTCAGGATAAAACCGAAAAACCTGGTCGAAGCGGAATTTTCTATTTTTTCAGTTCGATTAATTCGGTTTTTCGATTGATTTTAGTTTAGGATTTAGAAGATTTCGGTTTCTAGTTCGGGTTTCTGTTTTCAAAAAAATAAATAAATAAACAATATAATCGAAAACCAAAACATATTATATATTATTTTAAATAGGGCCCAACATAAAAGTTGTAGTATGTTTTTATATAGGGCCCAATTATAATTATACTTGAGCCAATAAAATAATTATACTTCATTAAATAATAAAATATTAAAAATCAATTTTACAGCATTGTTTTTCCCCAACAGTCAAACCAAAGAAGACAAGTGTAATACCCGTAAAATTTAATACGGGATTTTGATGTAATTAACTATATGATTATGTGACTTAGAAATTTTATTTAGGTGAAGAATCTCAAAATTCGGGTAAACATAGACAACTAAATAGAAGGAACACCCGAAAATGTTATGTTTGGACAAAAGAGGGCTAAAATTCGGGTGATGGCAGCATTAAGGTGAAGCCCAAATAAATTCGCGTGAAGCAATTTTCGGGTAGAACCTTACTTAATCCAAGAGGAAATAATGTCACCTGCCTGCCATCTTATCAATCACAAGTTCCAAGCCCCTTTTATGTATAATCATTTCATTTAGAGAAAACATCATAAACTGTAATACCCGTAAAATTTAATACAGGGATTTTGCAAAACTTCGAAATTGATGAAGATAAGTTTGGGCAGGCTTGAAATTGAGCCCAAATAATAATTGGGCCCAAGCCCGATAAAGGAGGAAAACTTTGATGGGCTGAAGGCTAAATTATAGGTTGCTTAGGACATGAGGAAAAACACGTCCATGCTTCATCACCTGCTGAACAAAAGCAGTAAAAACCATCATTAGAGATAAATAAGAGCAGCAAGAGAGAAAGGAGAAGAAGGCGAGAGAAAAAGAAGAAAGAGACAAAGGAAATTTGGCAAAAGCTCCTTCCAATCTTCATCAACAAAAATCTGCTTAAACACTGCTTAGGAAGTGAGGTAGGTGAAACTTACAAACCCAAAACTGATATTTTTAAGCTGTTATATTTATGGTGAAAGGATCACCATCATTTTTGGTTCGATAAAATGCTATGTGTGATGATTGATGTTTAAAAACCCAAAATATGGGTTTTAATTATGTTATGAGTTTCTGGAATTTGTTGATGATATGAAGATTTGAAGAACTCAGTGTTTTTCGTATACTGTTCTTCACTTTCGTATGATTTATTGTTTTCGGGCCGAAAACCATTTTCGCGGGCCATTTTAAAGTTTTCGCGGGCCTAAGGTTTTCGGTATGTGAGAGGAAAAAGTTTTCGCGGGCCGAGAAATCAGTGTTCGCGGGCCTAAGGTTTTCGGTATGTGAGAGGAAAATGTTTTCGCGGGCCAATAATGAGGTTTTCGCGAACCAAGCTTTTCGCCACTTTTTATGAAGTTTTCGCGAACAAGCTTTTCGCCACTTTTTATGAAGTTTTCGCGAATAAGCTTTTCACCAACTTTTGTTAGGTTTTCGCGAACCAAGCTTTTCGCCAACTTTTTATAAAGTTTTCGCAAACCAGCTTTTCGCCACTTTTTGTGAGTTTTCGCGAACCAAAACTTTTCGCTACTTAATATAAAGTTTTCGCTAGCTACTGTTCAAAATGAAAAAGCTTTTCGCCAGTTAAAGTTTTCGCCAGCTTTTCGTAATGCCAAATCTTTTCGCGACATAGAAAGGTTTTCGCCAGGTCAAAAGATTTCCGTCAGGTCAACTTTTAGTAGGCTTTTCCTGGGCTTGGTGTGACCATTCTTGGCTTTAGGTTGATTTCAGCCCAAATCTTTTAATTTTTGTTAAACTAAGTTTTTATAAAATATTTTCGAGTTTGGACCCAATTTCTCGGGTCAACTGATAAAGGAGTATTGGGTCTTAAATAATTTACTATTCTCGGGATTTTAAGTATTTGAACAAAAAGTACGTTTTAAATATTCTAATGATTTTTGAGGTTTTTCGAATATACTTAATATGTTCTGCGATTAATTGTTCATGCATCCATGGCATGTCATGACGAGAGTATTGATCGCATTTGTGCGATGGGAGAGTGTATGCCTTTCTTTGGCAGAGATTTGTAAGATTAAGACTCGTAGGTGCACCTGACGGGAGACAGACGTGATCGCTCTGTCTACTCAGGCTTGAGCAACCTGAGGTGCCCACCGTCGTAGGATTGCTCGACTTGACGGGAGATAGACGTGATCGTTCTATCTACCCGGGTAGAGCGTGGGAGCGCGACTCGGGGTGCCTACCGTCATGAGATGAGATTAGGCGGGAGATAGACGTGATCGCTCTATCTACCCGGGTACAGCGTGAAAACGCGACTCGGGGTGCCCACCGCCATTAAATGTGATTTCCGAGTCTGTGTGACCGGATGATTGATGTGATGTTGCGCGCGAGGTGCCGAGTCTAACCTAGGGCCCTGAGTATTGAGATATGAGAAAAATGAGCGTGCATTTGTCATGTGAGATATTGGGATTTGGGGACATGGGCACGCATACATCGCATTATTTTGATGTTCACCTACTGGGCAATTTTGCTCAGGGTTACATGTTTTATAGGTACTAATAAGTAGACGGCTGGTGGCGGTGACTCCACGGGCTTTTGGGGGCGGATGCAGTACATGGGACGCGACCTGTGGAGGCGTAGGATTAGTTTGATATTTTGGGGCTTCGACCCGTTGTAAAGACCTTTGTAAAACGACTCTTTTATATAGTGTATAATATACTATTTTGTTTTTGTAAAGTGGGCTTTCCGCGGCTTTCGTTGCGAAAACCCGCCAACTATTTATAATAAGAAGTGGGGTCGCCACAGGTGGTATCAGAGCCTAGGTTTTAGATTCTGAAGACTGTCCATGTACTGCTGCCCAAAAGCCGGGAGAACCAGCCGCGCCTGTAAGTTTTAATTTTTAACGATAGTATGTGGTACATGACTCTGTGCTTGTATGTGTCTGTGAATGAAGAATAGTTACAAAATGCCGAGAGGGGGACGTAAACACGTTGGGGAGTCGAGCCGAAGAGGCGAGCCCGAATCTCCAACGCACGAACATAATACCATCGATAGACTGACCGAACTAATTCAGCGTCAGTCGGAGCAAATTAGTGACTTTATACACCATCGGAGCTCGTCGGAGCATCGTCCTTCCCCACAGCCCGATCGTGTACAAATAATCGGGGAGCACTTCCGAAAATTGAATCCTCCCATCTTTACCGAGGCCGCCAACCCTGCAATGGCTGAAGACTGGATAGGCACTATAGAAGACATGTTCATCTATAGCAGAGTGCCTGATAATGAGAAGGTACTTTGCGCCGTTTCCCTCCTACGGGAGAACGCGCGCTATTGGTGGAACACAGTAAAAATATTGGAAGACCCAATCACCATGTCGTGGGGTAGATTCAAGGAGCTGTTCTTCACCAAATATTTCACCGCTCATGAACAGGAGCAGCGAATGCTCCAATTCATGAATTTACGACAAGGAAGCATGCCGGTGGCGGAATACATCCGTCGTTTTGAAGAATTGTCCCGTTTTGCCCCGTTTCTCGTGGCAACTAACACCCTGAAGGTGACTCGATTTATTCAGGGACTCAAGCCCGAAATCTATCGGGATTTGAGCATAGCCGGCGCGCGACAGCTGGAGTTCATGCAAGTTACCGAACGCGCCTTAATTGCCGAGCAAGCAGAGCGGGTAGTTGTGGAAGCCCAGGAAGCGAGGAAAAGGAGAGAGAATCAACAAGGCGGAGGGGGAAACAAGAAGCGCCAATTCTTTGGCAAAGGGCAGTCTAGCCAAGGAAACCGACCGGGCCAACAAAACTGGCGCCCGAGGCCGAATCAAAGGCCGACAAATATCTCCAATCGAGCTCAGAATGTTACGCCCCAATGCCAGCAATGCGGGCGCTATCACTTTGGGGTCTGCTACGGAGTGAGGCAACCTCCACAGTGCTACCAATGCGGAAAGATTGGGCATTTCGCTAGGGCATGCCCAGAGAGACAACCCCTGGTGCAGAATCAACCCCAACAGTTGATCCGACCTCCACCGGTACCAGCACGCGTCTTCACATTAACAAAAGAGGAGGCGGAGACAAACCCAGATGTAGTGACGGGTACGATGAATATCTTTCACGTGTCTACATCTATCTTAATTGACTCAGGAGCCACACATTCTTTTGTGTCGGCTGAGTTTGTGAAAAAGGTGGGAATATATCCTACCCAATCTAAAAATGATTATTTAGTTAGTTTACCACATGGGAACCCGACCCGAACCAATTTAGTGATAGAAAAGTACCCAGTAAATATGGAGGGTAGGGAATTGTTAGTCGATCTAATTGTAATCCCGATGAATGATTACGATATCATATTCGGGATGGATTGGCTTTCGAAATATGGAGCCATGATTGACTGTTCTAAGAAAATCGTGAGGTTCCAATCACCCGAGGGAGGAGAGTTCGTCTTTTGGGGAAAGGCGAGCAAGGATAGAATTCCTCAAATATCTGCCCTGAAGGACCGACGACTTGTCAACTCGGGTTGCGAATTCTATCTTTGTTCTGCCATGAAGGCCGAGGAATCTCCTCTTTTAAGACTCGAGGAGGTTCCGATTGCGAATGAATACCCCGATGTGTTTCCCGACGACCTTCCAGGTTTACCTCCTGATAGAGAGATCGAATTCAAAATCGATCTTGTGCTTGGGGCTGCCCCGATATCGAAAGCCCCATATCGGTTAGCGCCGAACGAGCTACGGGAACTGAAAGAACAGTTGGAAGAGTTGTTGCAGAGGGATTCATCCAACCGAGCTTTTCTCCATGGGGAGCACCGGTTCTTTTCGTTCGAAAGAAAGACGGGTCGATGAGATTGTGCATCGATTATCGTGAGCTAAATAAGATCACGATAAAGAATAAGTATCCGTTGCCGAGGATTGATGACTTGTTTGACCAATTGCAAGGAGCAACGGTATTCTCTAAGATCGACCTGCGCTCTGGGTATCATCAGTTAAAGATCCGTGAGGCAGACGTTCCCAAAACCGCATTCAGCACGAGGTACGGCCATTACGAGTTTCTGGTCATGCCTTTCGGGTTAACAAATGCACCAGCTGCTTTCATGGATCTGATGAACCGGGTATTCAAGAATTTCCTAGACTGCTTCGTGATCGTCTTTATAGATGATATCCTTATTTATTCTAAGACGAAAGACGAACATGAAGAACACCTAAAAATAATTCTAGGAATTTTACGGGAGAAGCAGTTATTCGCAAAATTCAAGAAATGCGAATTTTGGTTGACGGAAGTGGCCTTTCTGGGACACATTATCTCTGGAGACGGGATTTCGGTGGATCCTAGTAAGATTGAAGCAATTAAGAATTGGCCACGACCAACCACTCCCACGGAAATTAGAAGTTTTCTCGGGCTTGCTGGATATTATCGGAAGTTCATCAAAGATTTTTCCAGCATTGCCTCAATACTCACCAATTTGACGAAGAAGAATGTTCCGTTTAAATGGACGGAATCGCGTGAGCAAAGCTTCCAAGAACTGAAAAAGAGACTAACGACCGCTCCGGTTTTAGCAATACCGTCAGGAACTGAAGGATTTTCGGTGTATACGGATGCCTCGAAGAGTGGCTTGGGATGCGTGCTAATGCAGAACGGGAAGGTAATTGCCTATGCCTCCCGACAACTAAAGGAGTACGAGAAAAACTACCCCACGCACGATCTGGAACTCGCAGCCGTGGTATTCGCCCTGAAGATCTGGCGACATTACCTCTACGGAGAAAGATGCGAGATTTTTACGGATCACAAGAGCTTGAAGTACTTCTTCACCCAAAAGGAGTTAAATATGAGGCAACGACGATGGCTTGAGTTGGTGAACGATTACGAATGCGTGATCAATTATCATACGGGTAAAGCCAACGTAGTCGCAGATGCTTTGAGTCGTAAAGCCGTAAGTGCGGAGCTGTGTCAGATTGGAGTAGAAGTGATCAACTTTGGTGAAGTCGAAGCAAGAATGGAAGCACTAACACTCAAACCAACATTGTTGGAACAAATCACTAAGGCCCAAAAGGAAGATGATCTTTATGTGAAGATTAAAGGGGAACAAAACAAAAGCACTACGGCGGATTTTGAAATCCGAGGAGACGGGAGCTTACGATACAACGGCCGTCTGTATGTGCCAAATAAGGAAGAACTCCGATTTAAAGTATTGACGGAGGCACATACTACACCATGGGCACGCATACATCGCATTATTTTGATGTTCACCTACTGGGCAATTTTGCTCAGGGTTACATGTTTTATAGGTACTAATAAGTAGACGGCTGATGGCGGTGACTCCACGGGCTTTTGGGGGCGGATGCAGTACATGGGACGCGACCTGTGGAGGCGTAGGATTAGTTTGATATTTTGGGGCTTCGACCCGTTGTAAAGACCTTTGTAAAACGACTCTTTTATATAGTGTATAATATACTATTTTGTTTTTGTAAAGTGGGCTTTCCGCGGCTTTCGTTGCGAAAACCCGCCAACTATTTATAATAAAAAGTGGGGTCGCCACATAAACAAAGAGAAGGGATAAACCTCACGAAAGAAAAAGGAAGGAAAAACTTCTCCAAGAGCAAAGAAAAATTCGGCCGGCTTAAGAAGGCATTAACAATCGAATTTTCGGACGTGAGGTAGGTGAAATCTTTCATCTACAATACGTAAATATTATGTGTTTTATGTGATAAACTATTTTGTTATGATCTTACGTGACTTACATGATGATTAGCTGAATTTTCGGGTGGCTATATGCGTTAAAAAACCCAGATTTTTGGGTTTGAATCTATGTTACGTGTTATAGTTGTATTTACATGGAAGTTGAATGAGTTAGGAATGTTTTCGGGTAGATGTTATTCGGGCACTTGAATGTTTTCGAGTGTTTGAATAGTTTTTGGGCATAGTACTTTGTACTGTAGTCTGGAATTTATATAAATTCGGATAGGTATACGTTTCCGGGTCTTTAATATTTTCGGACAAAGTATTTTCGGGTAACAAGGTTTTCGCAGAATAAAATATAATTTTCGGGTCTTTTAAATATTCTGAGTCAGAAAGGAAATTCGGCGAATTGTGTTTATTTTCGGGTAAAGAGTTTTGGGCCTTCGAAAGATATTCGGGCTCAAGTTTTCGGCGTTTAAAACTAAGATTTTCGGGTGGAACTTTCGGGCCACATTCTCGGGTCAAAATATTTTCGGCGTCAGACTCATTTTCGGGCAGCAACTTTCAGGCTCGAATAAAATTCGGGTCTTTGTTAAAAAAAAAAAAAAAAAAAAAAAAAAAAAAAAAAGTCTTTTGGAGGAAAATTATTTTTTTGTCATTGAATGAGAAAAATGTTCCGAGTCCAACGGGCATCTATTCTAACGCCCGATTAAAAGTTTTCGAAATAAATTTTTCCAGGTTCAAAATAATATTTTCAGGGAAGGTAGTTTTAATGGGTACTGTGACATTTCATTTGCATAACACACATGCATTTCATACCAGTATGAGGGATGAGTACCGTGTTGATACGGTAACGCTTTGATATAGTGATGAGCGGGGTAGATCGTGATTGCGTTGATGATTCGTAGAAGAATCGAGGTTAGTACTCATATATGACACCTGACGGCAGACAGGCGTGATCGATCTGTCTACTCGGGCGTGAACGTCCCGAGGTGCAAAACCGTCCTTTATGTTATTTTCGCGGAAGGAGCGACCTGGTAGGGCAGTAGCGTGAACGTCTAAACGCTATCAGTGTAGGCTACCGTGATTGTTATGGGCGCGCGAGGTGTCGAGTCTAACCTAGGGCCCTGTGTTGAGATATGATAAGATGGATTGAGAGGTAAAAGTCGAGCGTGCATTTATGGTGAGATATTCTGGGATGATAGTTGAGCGCACGCTGCATTCATGCATGTTTTCACCTACTGGGCAATAGCTCAGTTTTACGTGTTGTAGGTATTACTGAGCCCGACGTCGAGGTACGTCGCGACTGAGGCAGGCTGATGGCGGTGACTCCACGGACTTTTGAGGGCAGTGCGGTACATGGATGCGACCTGTGGAGAGCGTAGGAACTTTTGGATTTTGTTTTGAGGCCGAGGCCCGTGTAAAGATGGTTGTGCTGTAAAAATAATATTTTTATATATATATGTATCTTAGTTTGTGCGAAAAAGATTTTGTAAAATGGGTCTTCCGCGGCTTTCGCAGCGGAAATCCGCCACTATTAGTATTTGGAAAATGAGGGTCGTCTCAACAAGACTATTAGGAAAATGCTCTCAGGATGTCATTTTGAGGAATAAAGAAATTAGAGTTCCGACATATATAATATTCGGATTCGTATTATTGTAATCGAATAATTATTTTTCAAATTTTGAATAAACAAATATGTATCCTAGTTTCCAACAACCTATATAAGATACAAAATTTTCTCTACTCGGCATAAAACGCGCGCACACACACACACATTGCTGAACTGAATTGTATTGAGTCTGATTAAGACCTTGTGATCTTCTTGAATCTTAAAGCGAAGAGATATATATATACAAAGAAGCATAACCTTGTAGTATAAACTTCGTTGGTATATTCTTTTTTTTTTGTAAGATTGATATATTACAATGGACGGAGGTGGCCATATCAGCTGCAGCAACTGCTCCTGCCTCGCTAGAGTGGAAGTTCTCACAAGTGTTTGGCGAGAGGAGGCCAGATGAAGAACTGCAGAAAGGTAAACTGATGTTGATAGTGACGATTTTAAATGGAATGAAGTTGACTATTTTGTTTTCAGGTCTTGTGCAAGTTTGAACCTTAATTTTTTTTTTTAACTGTTCAAGAGGAATTTTTAATTGAGGATTTTAGTGAGTGATCTGCATATCTGGGTCTTTGGTCTTGTAGTATGTGAATTTTTTATTTTTATTTTTTGTGGCGTGTGAGTATTAATGGAAAGATACAACTAGGGTTTAAAGACTAAGCAATTGATTTTATACTTTTTTGACAAGGTAGGTTTTTTTTTTTTTTGGTTCAATAGATTTAGTATGTCGATAGATTGGATGATGAAACTGAGGTCACCATGCGATATATTTGGAAACTTCAATCTTGTTTGCACCGATATGGCTCGATACTTTACACATGGAGTTTGAGATATCCTTTTATTCAGAGTTCTTTGGTATCTCCTCTCTTTTCAGGATTCCGTTGTTCGTTATTAGTTCTTGATACTTTCCGTTAGGTACAAGACAAAACATGGAAGTTATTCATTTCTTTTTTTCAATCATTGATTTTGTCGATTCTGTACATTGGTTGATCTAATTGGCATGGACTTTTGCAATAGTTCAAGGTAATAACCCAAGTGCGAGGAGGTGCTTCGCACCGACGAGCCCGAGGCCGCGCCCGACACCGAGCCATGCCAAGTGCACAATGGGCGCTTTGTAGGCGCACTTTGCACGACGCATCGGAGCGAGAAGCTTTGAGGAGCCCAAAATTTTTCTCCGGTGAAGCGGCGGTGACGGTAACGTGTTAGGTCACACGTGTGCAAGTGAAGACGATGTGGCGCTGACTGAGCGCTGAGTAGGACAAGGATGAGGTGGCAGGACCCATTCGGGTCCGATGGGACGCAACGGTTCACGAATGTGAGAACCTGGGAAGGGGTGCGATCTGGATCATTGGATCCAAATCGGACGGACCAGATCAAATCTGGGCAGATGATGAAAAGTTATGACTATTCACAGAATAATCCTTGCCAAGTTCCAGCGGTTCTTCAAACCGTTCGTTACTGAGGCTACCAATGGTGCTTACTAGTATATGGTTGCGCTTTATCTTAACTGTACTAGGAATATCTTCCATTTTTTGTTTAAACCATTGGCGAGTAATAGTTAATATCATCTGCAGGTCACAAGCGGGGAGAGTCTACGCTAAGGCTCATGAGTTAAAGATCAACTCAATTTCTTGCAGCAGGTTTTTACAGACTGAGTACCTTAACTTGGTTTGAGAACTTTCTCTGAGATAAGTGATCAATTACTGTCTGAATTGTTATTCTCAGCGACATGAAGACATTCATATCGTCCGACAATCTGAGGATAAATCTCTGGAACTTGGAGGTGAGCAACCAGAGTTATAACATCGTTGATAAGACACCATCTCAAAGGGAGAATCTGGTTGGTAAGTAATTAAACTAAAAGATTGATTATACGGTGATTCTAAAAAATTGTGATAGAAAGAATTTTTACGCATTTGCGCTATCTAAAAAAAAACTATTACATTGTAACAGAGACTATTACATTGTAACAGAGGCGATCACGTCAGCAGAATTTCACCCGACCCACTGCAGATTGCTAGCGTACAACACATCGAAGGGATCCATCTGTCTCAACGACATCAGACAGTCTGCGCTTTGCGATAGGCCTTCGAAGCTGTAAGCACGGATCATGTTATAATAATGACAATTCCTTCTGTTTTGTGTAATAGCGTGGCCGCCAATGTTTTCATCCGAAAGCAGGTTTAAGGATCGATTAGGACGGGGCCCAAGAGCGATTTCAGATGCCAAGTTCTTGAGGGATGGGAGCCATATGCTCAGCCGCGACTTCATGACCGTTAAGGTCCACGACCGATTTTGTTATTTACGTAACATACAATCTTTTTTTTCTTTTCTTACCGTATCGATTCGATCTATTCTACATTGATCTACGGTCTTTGTAGCTGTGGGATATCTGTTAAATAAATTTATTAATAATGACTCATGTAATATAAATGAATATAAATAGTTAATACTCTATATTAATTATATATAATATGATGGTTATTATATATTAAAGATTATGGTATAAGGTTTTAATAAACCTTTCTCTCTCTTTGCAAATGTTTATACCCCTTCTCAAAAGTCATAACCAAATATGAAAAGTCATGACTTTATGAAAAAACATCCCTCTTTGTCTTGAACATCTCTTGACATCTATAAAAGGGCTTATGTGGTTAAATCTCAAATCCATCAAGAGATAAACGTAAAGGAGATCAAAGCAGAGAAAAGAAATAAACATATTCCAAAACTAGTTCAAGATATCAAGATTCAAGCTATGGATTCAAGTAAGTTCTTGATTGCTCTTGTTATGATTAAATCAAATAAGTATTATGGTATTTTGGGATAATTCTTACAGTTGGTATCAGAGCCGTCGTAATACTTTTGATTTATCATGATTGATTCTGGATACATGCACAAGATAGATGTATGACTGAGAATTCTGTTAATCCCGTAAAGAATTCTGAAATTGGCTATTCTGATTTCTGAGGTTGACTTGTGTCTAGTTATGTTCGTGTCCAAAAATATTTCTCTTCTGTTCGAAATATTTTGTTTTTAAAACCACTTTGTTTTGGAATCGTTGTGGATAATCAGACCTCAGCTGACATCCATTTCGAGATGATAGCTTCTCACTTGATGTTTTATTCGTATTGGGTTTCCTTCTCTTTTTTATCAATATTTATTATTGGGGTATGTGTGCAAAGTGAAAACAGCAATTACCACATACATTTGACATCCTAGAAATATACTCATTGTTTATTATTTATTCATTGCTTAAGTTATTGTTTGGAAAATATGGGTAATTGCAATCATGTTAACATGACGTCTCTACAATGTTTAATGGATTTATAGTTGAATAGTTGTAACCGGCAATATAGTTGTTTGCAAAATTTATTATTTTATATATATAAATGCAATCACAGTTGACATGACATTCATGTGTCAAGTGACATGCATAGATGACAAATGCATTCATGTGTACGTATATTCTGGAATTATTTACGTGGAGGCACAGTATGGATTCAAATGTATTTGAAAGTAATGATGCGATAGAAGATTTAATTGTAGGTTTTTTCTTACCTACCCACTTGGGTTGGTATAATCCAAGTGGGTTAAGATTGTGACATGTGTCACACCTTTTCAATCCAAGGTGTTGATCTCAGCACCATCTTTAGGATGAGACACATGTCACAATCCCAACTCACTTGGGTTATACCCAAGTGAGTAGGATAGCATGAACCTTTAATTGTATTTGACAACATGAGTATTATATGGAATAGGATAACCCAAGTGAGTAGGATAGCATGAACCTTTAATTGTATTTGACAACATGAGTATTATCTGGAATAGGATACGATGGTTGTTACAGTTAATGATAAAGTTTCTGTAACACATGTGTTGTATTGAATGTTTATTTTTGATGAATTAAACTTGCTAGTCGCCAAAGTGACCTAGTTTAAGTTCATCTTAAACATTCAACATAGAAAGTTATCGTTTCTTCATATGATGCTATTAAAGAAATGAACAAACGGGATCATTAATTATATCGCTAGAAGTTCACCCAAAGGTGGATTATTGCGTAAAGTTAATGAAAATAATAAGATATATTAATAATCATTTATGCTTGTATATCGAAAGATAACATGCATGTTTATGATTGATTATTTAATTAAGTATTTTATTTTAACATCATTATTGTTTAGAAATATTTGTTTAAGTGTCGTCCAAAGATGAACTTAAATGCATAATAATAGTTTATTGTTTGTTTGAATCGATTTAAGTTAATATATGAGATTATTCGTTGTTCGCACCAACTAATAACGTGTTCGCATTGGGCAATTCCATCGTCATGGGCTGAACTATATTGATTGGTCCGAACAAATCAAGTTTCAACTAGGTGCAATATATTTGGACCTAGCATTAGAGACCGAGGAAAAGCCTGCAGCTATCGCCGAGGACAGTACGGAAGCCGAAAAATCATTCTATGATGATTGAGAAAGGTCCAATCGGTTAAGCTTAAACTTAATGAAGGTGACGATGGCTGAAAACGTCAAGCCATCGATGCCCGAAACCGATAATGTACGGAAATTTATGATGAAAGTGAAAGAGTATTCACAATCAGACATTGCTGATAAGTCTATTGTGGGCACTTTGATGAGCGAGCTGACAACCAAGAAATTTGATTGGTCTCAGCCAATTCATGATCATGTGACTAATATGGCAAATTTGGCATCGAAGCTGAAATTAATGAAGATGGATGTGAGTGAAACCTTCTTAGTCCAATTTATTATAAACTCACTTCCTCTTGAATTTGGCCAGTTCCAGGTGAACTATAACACCTTAAAAGAAAAATGGAACTTACAAGAAGTTAAAGCCATGTTGATTCAAGAGGAAGGAAGGTTAAAGAAAATGAAGCAACACTCTATTCATCTTACTGTTCACGATGGAGGAAGCACTAAGAAGGCTAAAGACAAAAGAAAAGGCAAAAACCCCGTTAAAGAACAAAGAGGGCAAGATTCATAAGGAGCATAAATGCTTCTTTTGTAAGAAAATGGGTCATTTGAAAAAGGATTGTCTGAAAAGAAAGGCATGGTTCGAAAAGAAAGGTACATACTTTATTTCAGTATGTTTTGAATCAAATCTTGATGAAGTGCCTCATAACTCTTGGTGGTTGGATTCTGGTGCAACTACTCACGTGTCACATGTTTTACAGGGATTTCTTTCGATCCAGCCCATAACGGAACTGAAAAGTTTTTATATATGGCAACAGAATGAAGACACAAATAGAAGGAATTGGAACTTATAGACTGATCTTGGATAATGGTTGTAAACTAGATCTAGAAAAGTGTTTATATGTTCCTGAATGTTCTAGAAACCTAATTTCTGTTGGAAAGTTGGATTGTTTATGGTATAATTGTAAGATTGAAAATAATGGTTTTTTATTATATAAAGATATGAAATATTATAGTTCTAGTACTTTAATTGATGGTTTATACCTTTTCAATCTTAATGCTGCATTTACAGAATCCCTGTTAAATGTTGAACACAATATAGGAAATAAACGTAATGCACATAATGAATCTTCTGCCTTTCTATGGCATCAAAGATTAGGTCACTTATCCAAAGAAAGAGTGATGAGGTTAATGAAGAATGAAATATTACCTCAATTGGATTTTGGTGACTGGGATATATGTATATATTGTATTAAAGGGAAACAAACTAAACATCTATCAAAATACCCGGCCGTAAGAAGTAGTGAACAACTTCAGTTAATACAGACTAATATCTGTGGTCCATTTGACGCAACATTTGGAGCGGTGAAAAGTATTTCATCACATTCATTGATGATTTCTCACGATATTGTTACGTATATTTGTTGCATGAAAAATCTCAATCAGTTGACATCCTAGAGGTGTTCATTAATGAGGTGGAAAGTCAATTAGACAAAAAGGTTAAAATTGTTAGATCTGATCGTGGTGGTGAATTTTATGGCAAATTTGATGAAAATGGACAATGTCCAGGTCCATTTGTAAAGTTCCTTGAAAGTCGAGGCATTTGTGCGCAATACACAATGCCTGGTACACCTCAACAAAATGGTGTGGCTGAAAGGCGAAATCGTACTCTTATGGATATGGTTAGGAGTATGTTAAGTAATTGTTCTGTACCTTTATCATTATGGACATATGCACTGAAAACTGCTGCATATCTGCTTAAAAGAATCCCTAGTAAGTCTGTCACTCCTTACGAATTGTGGACGGGAAGAAAGCCTTGTTTAAGGCACCTTCACGTTTGGGGTTGTCCAGCAGAAGTGAGGATATATAATCCGCATGAAAGAAAGCTTGATGCAAGAACCATTAGTGGTTATTTCATCGGCTATCCTGAAAAGTCTAAAGGGTACAGATTTTGCTGTCCTAACCATAGTACGAGAATCCTTGAGTCTGGTAATGCTCGGTTTATTGAGAATGACAAAGTTAGTGGGAGTGAAGAACCACGGAAAATAGATATACGAGAACTTCGGGTTGAAACTCCTACTTCACGTGTTTTTGCGCATATTGCTAATCCCTCTGCTATATCACATTCGCATAGCAGTATTGAACAACACATAGGCATTGAGAATTCAGAAAATAATCGTGTCAATAATGAACGGACGGTTGCTGAACAGATCACAAACGAACAAGTGATACCACAAGAAATAGCTTTACGGAAGTCCGAAAGGCAGAAACGATCAGCTATTTCTGATGATTATGTAATTTATTCACTTGAACATGAAAGTGATTTAAGCATTGATAAAGATCCAGTCTCGTTTAAACAAGTCATGGAATGCAGTAATTCTCAAAATTGGTATAATGCTATGAAAGAAGAGTTGAAATCAATGGATGATAATAAAGTCTGGGAATTAGTTGAGTTGCCTAAAGGTTCCAAAAGAGTCGGATGTAAATGGGTCTACAAGACCAAACGAGACTCAAAAGGTAACATCGAAAGATATAAAGTGTAGGTTCCAGATTTAACATCCAACGAATTAAGATGAACTTGAACTTGAGAATTAAGATCGATTGACTCACCTTTGTAATTAGCTCGCGGAAGCAATAGATAATCATCAATCAATCTTCATTTAATCCAATAGCTTTCTCTACAAGCAATCCATATACCTCTCCACAATTAAGCCTAATCTACTGTGATGAAGAGAGAGATATTAAAATGAGAGAGAGCCTCGCTCAAGGTGTGCTCAAGTTATGTGTAAAATACACACACTTGCCCTATATATACCAAAGCATACTTTGGTATATATCACATCAGTCCCTATTTATCATAAACTACAATTTGGTCCCTAGACAAAGATAACATGACATTTGAGCACTAGAAATGGATTCCTAACAATCTCCCCCTTAGTGTTCAAATGTCATTGGAGCGCCAATAGTCTTTGTCTTTAATGATCTTCAGTCTTCATCATCGATTGAACACTAGAAAGGATTCCTAACAATCTCCCCCTTTGTGTTCAATTGTGGATTAGACACGTTCTTCGTTGCTTCTTGAAGAAAAGGTTGAGGGCTTCTGGAGAATCTTCTTTCTCCCCCTATGTACATGCTCCCCCTTTCTTCTTTGCAACTTTGAATTTTTATCACCTTCTTGCATAGATCAGAGTTGTGCAGATCTAAGGACATTGACTCTTCGTTTATGCTTATGCCATGGAGAGAGGTCGTGTTTGTTGTGGTTCAGCACGTGCGGTGTAAGCTCGGCTTCTTTAATGATATCACGTGCTTTGCCTCCTTGATATACTTCTCCCCCTCATGGCGATTCAATTGTATCGTCATGCCTACGGATCAAGGTGATTCCTCGTGTAAGCGCGGAGCGTGTTGATGTTGAAGTCCGGATGAAGTAACCTGAAAACGGGACCGACGACCAATCATCGTGAGACATCCCTAGATGTCACTCTTGGTCGTTGATGCAAAGTCACAAAGACTTGCATTTGAAGGGACTACGGGGCCACATAGGCAACCCGTTGACATCGTTCTAGAGTCGTGCTCCAGAAGATGGCATGCTACCGTTGTTGTTTTCATGTTGCAACGGCAGGACTTCCTTCTGATCATAGAAGCACATTTGTCAGAAATGTGTCTACAGAAGTTCGGGCTAGGTCACATAGACCTGCATAGTATGTGTAAAAATAATGTATGTGTCCTAAAAAATAGAAAACGTTTTAGGCTATGGGACACACTAGACGTTTAAGTGCATAGAATAAAGTCGTGGTGTGGGGCTGTGGACCACTAGATTCAATATCTCCCGCTTCAAAGTGAAACGGTGATAGCATATGCGGTTCCCCGTAAGATATTGAAACACTTGTCTTTAGGGAGACAAATGAGTAGCTAGGAAGGGTTGTGCATGCGCCTTTGGACCCGATGAGGCGTCTTCTACCCGGGATCTGAAAAATCAGTCCTGTACCTATAATGGTTATGGCCCGGATAGTTTGTGGTTGAGGTGTAATGATTATATCGTGATTCGCTCAAAACCCTCACATACACTCGGGGTTGTTCCTGGGATAGGTACAGTTTGGGATTAACTGAACCATGGGAACAGGTATGTGAACACCTCTTTTTGTGTCTTTGCGCTTTTTGGGTTGAGGTAGCACTCCCCGTCAAAGTACGAAAGTTGTCTTCAGGGCATCCCCCTTTTTTTAAGCTCTTGCGCCGTTTTAGGTAACTCTCCCCTTAAAATGGTGCGCTTCTAACAATATGATGCCCCTGGTCCCCCTAAATAGATGCGCTTTTTGAGGATTGCATATTACAAAGATCAAGCGCCCTTTATACATGGAGTAACACTCCCCCTTAAATGTGCCTTCTGTGCCCTATCTGCACTCATATCTGTTATAAAGAACGACATAGACAAATTTTTAGGTACTAAGAATGATACATTAGACTTCCTTTGAAACTCAATACTAAAGATGAAGTCTAATATCTAGGACAGTAATGAACCTATTTTGACAATGAAATTCAAGTCATCTTCTTTTAGCAATGAAACTCAGAGTTTTTTTTTTTTTTTTTTTTTTTTTTTGGCCTTTTTTTCTTTTTTTTTTATTTTGATGGCCTTCCTTTTTTTTTTTTTTTCAATCTCTTTTTCAGGCCTATATATATTTATATATATATATATTTATATATGTATATATTTTCTTTTTAAAGGAATTGGCGAAAACTAAAAAAAACTTATAATGTGGCGAAAACAATTAGCGAAAAGAAAAGGTTCTCGCTAAAAAAAATTCGCTGAGTGTTGGCGAAAAGTAAAAGTTTTCGCTAAAAATGTTTTCGCTGAAATAGTTAGCGAAAAGTTTGAGGTTTTCGCTAGACTTTTCAGCGAAAAGTTTTTTTTTTTATTATTTATTATTATTTTTTATTATACCTATATATATATATATATATTTATATATAAAAAAAATGGCGAAAACAGTTAGCGAAAAGAGAAGGTTTTCGCTGAAAACTGTTTTCGCTGAAATAGTGAGCGAAAAGTTAGCGAAAAGTTTTTTTTTTTTTTTTTTAATGTAAAATCTAAAAAAAATATTTATTTATATAGTATGATTGCTCACATTTCATACCGATCACGGGTGTGGAGCAATCTCGAATACCACACGTGTCGGGAATTGGTGGTTGCCTGCAGCTCATATCGATTATGCGTGTGAAGCAACCCGAGGACCTACGCATAATCGGGATCCTGCAAAACAAATTAGCGGGACTTTGGTACCCATTTTTGGACGGGTCCTCCCTGATTAGCAGTAATCTTATAAAGCTCATAAGGTTCAAATTTGGAATTAAAATTAGCAGATAAAGTAGTCATAGGAAGCCACGTTTGTTTAGGACTACTTATTTCCATTTCTAGCTTAGGTTTCCAAATTTGTACCGTTCTGAAATTATCATTTTTAGCACGGGTGAATGTGTGTCTATTGTTAGTTTAGAAAATTTTCTCTTTCGCCAGGTTGAAGATGTTTTTCAGATTTGACTTTGACTGGGTACTTGAGATAGGAATACGAACTAATAGAATCAATAGCATTCAATATAGAATTGTCGTATTTCCTATTAGGAAGAATCACATCATTCACATAGGTGTTTTCATAAAATGAGTTACTTTTATTTGTCAGACAATTATTATTTTTGGATATTTCAGTTTTAGTAAAAAATGTAGAATTGTCTGTTTTAATATTTGTAGCTTCTTTCTTTATTCTTTCTTTCTTTATCTTTTGAATGACTTTAGAAATTACCTTTTTAGAAATAGAGGAGGAAACATTTTCGCTTGTTTTGATAAAAAATGATTTATCTTCCTCAATTCTTTCTTTCTTGATAGCTTTAGTCATTCGTGGTGTTTTCTTATTCTGTTTTGGAGATATGTTTTTTAATGGTTCGCTTTTAACAGAGTAAGAAGTTGAGGTTGCGCCTATTTTGTAGGAATTTTTGAGAAATGTATTCTCCTTTTGAAGTTCATCAATTTTAGCTTGAAACCCTTTTTGCTGCGATTCCAGAAGAGAATTTAACTCGGCAATTTTGCGTTCGGTTTCTGGATTTTCACAATTAAATTCGGGTTTTATAGTTTGTATAGAATGTTCCTTTTTGATAGGCATTGTCTCATTTGTTTGAGTGGATTTATTTTGAGACAATTTTAGCTCAATTTCTTTCTTTGCAATAAGTATTTCGAGTTCTTTATTTTTAATGCGTAATTTATTGCATTCTTCTGAAAGACATTTATTCTGAGCTTGATGATTTTTAATTTCTTCGTTATAGGCAGCTATGTTTGTTATTAATTCAGATATGTTCGGTTCATTATTTTCTGCCTTAAATTTTAATTTCAAAAGCTCATCTTTAGCATTGGTCAATTGACATTCAAGACTAGCTTCAACTTCTAAATGTTTTCTTAGAACACGCTCGTTATTAGCTAGCCTTGCTTCTAATTTATTGACCATTTCCTTTTCATTGTTTGTGGATGAGAATTTTTGTAAAAGTCCTTGTTTTTCTTCCTCGCATGCAGACAAAGTAGTTTTTAATTCACATATTTTTGTTTCTTGTGAGTCTGCCTTAGTTGTTAAACTTATTATTTTTTCATTTGCACTATCTAAGCATCTCCTAAGATTATCTTCTTCTAATAAATGATTTCTTAGGATACGCTCATTATTTGCGAGTTTATGTTCTAGCTCTTTTATAATCTTTTGTTCATGAGAATTGTTAGGGTCTATAATTTCAGATTGTATTCTCTTATGTTTTGAGCTTGAAGTTTTTGAGCTTGTTGAGGAAGATGAAGACTTTTTCTTATGATGTTTTTTATTTAATAATTTTTCAATTAGATCTAGGTTGTGTTTGATTTTTTTAAGTTCTAGATCATTTTCGCTTAAGTAATTATCCATTTTATCTTTTCAGTTCAGACCAATTAATTTTGCAAATTATAATTGGTATAGAATGTTGGAAATTTTAATTTTGACTAATTTCGAATAGTTCTCCAATATTAGCGTTTCAGCTCAAAAACCAATATTAAGTTCACAGATATTGTATTGGTTTTATAGAATGTTGGAAATTTTAATTTTGACTCAAAATATGTTGGATGTTATATTGATCGTCTTGTTTTGTTGATTAAAAAAAATATTGACTTAAAGTCTTAGCTGATTTATTTTGATTTTCAATTTATTTTGACTTTTAGTCAACTTATGCTATGTTTTCGTATTGAAATAATTTTCGGAAGTTTTAGGTATCAAATATATTTTTTTTTTTTAAAATGATTTAAAAAAAAACTTGTACTGAGAACACTTTTAGTCTTTTTTTTTTTTTTTTTTTTTTTTTTTGCTACCTAAAACCGTCGAAAGCTTTTTGAACAGTATGTGGCGAAAACTTTCGAGGTTTTCGCTGAAACAGTATAGTGAAAAGATTTAAGTTTTCGCTGCCCACTGTTTTTCGCTAGGTATGAACTTTTCGCTAAGAAATGTAGCGAAAAGTTTAGGTTTTCGCTAAAATGAAGTTTTCGCTGGAACAGTATATAGCGAAAAGCTTTGAGGTTTTCGCTTTTCGCGAAGTGGTGAAAAGTTCTAGGTTTTCGCTAAGAAGTCTAGCGAAAAGCTTAGGTTTTCGCTGAAACAGTATGTAGCGAAAAGCTTTGAGGTTTTCGCTAAGTGGCGAAAAGATTAGGTTTTCGCTAAGTTGTGAACTCTAAAACTTCTCGTGTGAACAGTGTTTGGCGAAAAGTTTTACGTTTTCGCTGGCCACTGGTTTCCCTAGGAATGAACTTTTCGCTAAGAAATGTAGCGAAAAGTTTAGGTTTTCGCTGAAACAGTATATATAGCGAAAAGTTATAGGTTTTCGCTGAGTGTCTGGCGAAAACTTTTGAGGTTTTCGCTGAAACAGTATATGGCGAAAAGCTTTAAGGTTTTCGCCAATAAATCTAGCGAAAACTGGTTTTCGCTGAAAAGGTTTGGTTTTCGCTAATAAGTCAAATCAGCTAAAAAACACGTAATTAAACAAGTAAACACCGATTTAGCTTATAAAATACTAGTTTATGTAGCGAAAACCGCTGTTCATGTAGCGAAAACAGCTGTTCAACTGGCGAAAACAGCTGTTCAACTGGCGAAAACTGCCATTCATCTGGCGAAAACCAGCAAACTGTCCTATTTTTCACTCAAATCCTAATTTCTGCTTAATCAGAACACAATTATCGAACAATAGGCATCGACGCAGCTTACCTATCACTCGATTAACACAATTAACACTGGATTAACACAGAAATCAGGCGAAAATCAGATAGAACAGTGTCGAACCAAAGTCACTTCAAACATCAGCGATTCAACTCAAATCAGCAAATTAAGCTCAATCAAAGCAGATTTAACACAGAATCAACAAACAAGTTTGCTCTGATACCAATTGTAGGTTCCAGATTAAACACCCAACGAAGATGAACTTGAGAATTAAATCGATTGACTCACCTTGTTAGATACGCGCGGAAGACATGAAGGAGATAATCAATCAATCTTCATTTAATCACTTGACTTTCTCTACAAGCAATCCAACTCCCTCTCTACAATGAACCCTAGACTACTATAATGGTGAGAGAGATTTTCTAGATGAGAGAAAGTCTCGCTTGGTATCTCAAGTTGTATGTAAAATACACACACTTGCCCTATATATACCAAAGCATACTTTGGTATATATCACATCAGTCCCTATTTATCATAAACTACAATTTGGTCCCTAGACAAAGATAACATGACATTTGAGCAGTAGAAATGGATTCCTAACATAAAGCCAAACTCGTCGCCAAAGGTTACACTCAAAAGGATGGAATAGACTACAAAGAGACCTTTAAAAAAGGATTCTTTGAGAATAATCTTGGCTTTGGTAGCTCATTATGATTTGGAATTCACCAAATGGATGTAAAAACTGCATTTTTAAATGGTGATTTAGAAGAGGATGTTTATATGGACCAACCTGAAGGATTCTTGACTACAGAAAAATCAAATCTAGTGTGTAAATTAAAGAAGTCAATATATGGACTGAAACAAGCTTCTTGACAATGGTATATTAAGTTCAATAATATCATTACATCATATGGTTTTATCGAGAACACTGTAGATCGATGTGTTTATATGAAGATCAGTGGGATCAAGTTTATTATATTAGTCCTCTATGTCGATGATATTCTTATTGCTACCAATAATGTTTCTATGTTACATGATGTGAAGAATTCCTCTCTAAAAATTTTGAAATGAAAGATATCGGTGATGCATCCTATGTGATAGGAATTGAAATATTCCGTGATAGAACACAAGGATTGTTAGGATTGTCTCAAAAAGCCTATATTAATAAAATATTAGAGAGATTTCATATAGATAAATGTTCCTCAAGCATAGTTCCAATTCAGAAAGGAGATAAGTTCAGTAAAATGCAATATCCTAAAAATGAATTGGAACGAAAGGCAATGGAATCTATTCCTTATGCGTCTGTTGTCGGAAGCGTGATGTATGCCCAAACTTTGCTGGGTCGATAGCAAAGTAATCCCGGAATAGATTGTTGGAAAGCTGCGAATAAAGTGCTTAGATACCTACAAGGTACCAAAGACTACATACTCACATATAGAAGGTCAAATCACCTTGAATTGCAAGGTTACTCAGATTCAAACTATGCGGGATGCGTGGATACGAGGAAATCTACGTTTGGTTATATGTTTCTAATGGAGGGAGGAGCAATTTCATGAAAAAGTGAAAAACAATCTATAATTGCTACTTCCACTATGGAGGCTGAATTGTGGCATTCAGTAAAATGCAATGTCCTAAAAATAAATTGGAACGAAAGGCAATAAAATCTATTCCTTATGCGTCTGTTGTCGGAAGTGTGATGTATGCCAAAACTTGCACGCGGCCGAACATTAGTTTTGCTGTTGGGATGCTGGGTCGATATCAAAGTAATCCCGGAATAGATCATTGGAATGCGAAGAAGGTGCTTAGATACCTACAAGGTACCAAAGACTACATGCTCACATATAGAAGGTCAAATCACCTTGAATTGCAAGGCTACTCACATTCAGATTATGCGGGATGCGTGGATACGAGGAAATCTACGTTTGGTTATATGTTTCTAATAGCGGGAGGAGCAATTTCATGAAAAAGTGGAAAACAATCTATAATTGCTACTTCCACTATGGAGGCTGAATTTGTGGCATGCTTTGAGGCCACTATTCATGCATTATGGTTGTGGAATTTCGTACAGGGACTTGCTATAGTTGATAACGTAGATTGACCCCTACGAATTTATTGTGACAATTCTGCTGCTGTATTCTTCTCCAAGAATGACAAGTACTCTAAGGGAACAAAACACATTGAGTTAAAGTACTTGGTTGTTAAAGAAGAAGTTCAAAAACAAAAGGTGTCAATTGATCATATCAGTACTAATTTGATGATAGTAGATCCACTAACTAAAGGATTACCACCCAAGACGTTTACTGGCCATGTTGAACGAATGGGTATTACAAACAAGTCCCTAATAGAATAACATCATAATGTATAAAGTTAATTTTGCTTGTATTGTTGTTATGACCCTTATGAATTCAATTAAAGTTTGTTTTATTGAATATTTGTTTGTTATTCACATTACGGGTATACAATTATAGTTTCTTTTAGTGAATAATATCAAAGTTAAATATTAAAGCTTTCCTCAATTATAGTTCTTGTGAATTAAGTTAATTGTAATACGTGGAAGGAACCCTGCGACATAATAGCATGTAATAGCGTGGCCGCCAATGTTTTCATCCGAAAGCAGGTTTAAGGATCAATTAGGACGGGGCCCAAGAGCGATTTCAGATGCCAAGTTCTTGAGGGATGGGAGCCATATGCTCAGCCGCGACTTCATGACCGTTAAGGTCCCCGACCGATTTTATTATTTACGTAACATACACTCTTTTTTTTCTTTTCTTACAGTATCGATTCGATCTATTCTACATTGATCTACGGTTTTTTTAGCTGTGGGATATCTGTTAAATAAATTTATTAATAATGACTCATGTAATATAAATGAATATAAATAGTTAATACTCTATATTAATTATATATAATATGATGGTTATTATATATTAAAGATTAGGGTATAAGGTTTTAATAAACCTTTCTCTCTCTTTGCAAATGTTTATACCCCTTCTGAAAAGCCATAACCAAATATGAAAAGTCATGACTTTATGAAAAGACATCTCTCTTTGTCTTGAACATCTCTTGAGATCTATAAAAGGGCTTATGTGGTTAAATCTCAAATCCGTCAAGAGATAAACGTAAAAGAGATCAAAGCAGAGAGAAGAAATAAACATATTCCAAAACTAGTTCAAGATATCAAGATTCAAGCTATGGATTCAAGTAAGTTCTTGATTGCTCTTGTTATGATTAAATCAAATAAGTATTATGGCATTCTGGGATAATTCTTACAATATCAACATGGATGTTGGCCCAGTCAAGACTTTCGAGGTTCACGAGCATTTAAGACCAAAGGTGAAAAATCCTTAAACTGGCCAAATCCCATATTGCCTACCGTCATTCCGTATCTTGTTGTTTTTCCTTCATCACAACTGATGTTTCTTTCTTACACGAATGTCCAGCTGCCCAAATTGTACGATAATGACAATGTTTCCGATAGGTTTGACAGCTGCTTCAGTGGCGATGGTAGCCGAGCTGCCACTGGTTCTTACGGGTTGGTGCCAACATTTCCGCTCTTTTAATATCGTCGTTGCCATAATGCCAATCATCATCGTAATCGTCTTTTTTTAAACACATTAATAAATGAGGCTTTATCATTATTTTACTATTCATGACAACGAGGAATCCAATGAGGTAATGATACAATTATTAGCTCGACGAATAGAGAAAGAAGTTGAATAATCCAAACGCTTATCTCTCAATCAATCGATTTCTAGGACGAGGGAAATTCCGAGCCAGCAGAGGCCATTGAGTTGCCGCCCAACCGATGTGGTTAGGCAGGGTACGTTCCGATCTTGTTTCGACCTTCACGATGCAAACAAACTCCCGCCGACCTTCAGTTGTGTAATAAAAAATTAACAATAATGTTGTACAGTTCGAAGCTCGTCGAATTTAGAGCTCACCGCCCTTGTCCTGGCATTCATTCGAGAGCTTCATAGCCTGTGGAGCTGCAAATAGCTTGTATTTGTATTATTATGCGTAAATAATGTTAACTCCGTACCCCAAGAGATAATGCTTATTTGGTATGTAAGTTTATATTAGAGGGTTTAAATTATTAAAATTTATATAAAACTAATTAATGAGTATAAAATAAAATGTTTGATTGGGTAATGGATTTACAATAATCCATCTGAGATGTATGTTTATCTAAACTCGTATATAGTCATGCCCAACCGCCGGTTTCGGTTAACCGGCGGTTGGAACCGGCGGTTGGCGAACCGCCATGTAACCAGCCGGGGACGGCATAGATCTCTCGAGCGATCATCGCCAATGTTGGATATATTGGCGCCACCCTCGCCCACCACTTGAGGACCTCGAAAGTATCGTCGTCCTCGGCGAACTCAAACGCGATCGACAAAAAATTATCTAATTCTAAGTACGGGTTTTGTGACGACCTTGGACGTTTGTTGGCGTTGATGACATTGTAGTAGATGGCTAAGCACGAAAAGCGACTTGACCCGCTACTAGAAGATGATTGACCTTGACCCGATCCCGACCGGGTTCGGTTATGACCAAAATCGGCCTTATACTCTCTAAATATATCCTTAGAGAGTTATGTCCTCTATCCCTAACTTGGTCCGGGAAATCTTCGGTCACCTCACGATAGCCGAAGGTAATCTCACTATAGTATAGTACTAATAAATTCTCCGTACCACCTAAACGCATTCTGGAATCTAATATCTTTGCTACAATGAAGATATCAGGTAATTCCCAAAAATATTTGAGCTATTTGGACCTCATGGTCTCAACGGCTTTGCCGACAAATGGATCATGTATGAACGCTTTAATCATCACTGCGATTTTAGCGCAATGATCTAAAGCTAATATTGATGTCGGATAATATATACCCGACATCTCCTTTGTGGCGTTGTGAAATACTTGAAGTAATTCACTCAAGCCGTTACACCCATCCCACATGGTAGGATGTAACATAATGCCACAATCGTCATTCTCCTCGTAGAAATCGCAAAGGTGTTAGCGATATTCGAACGAGATACTCAACATCTTATAGGTAGAATTCCACCTATTTGGTACGTCTAGCCCAAATCTTTTTGGCGTGACGCCCACACTTCTACAATGATGCTTCCACTTCTTTAGTAAAGAAGAGTGTCGCATCGATAACTGATTGCGTTGCGTATTGGAGCGACGTGTGACCTCAAGTGAGTGAGAGTGTCTTCAACACATAAATTAAGTATGTGACAGAAGCATCTCATATGGAAAAATCGTCTGCCAAATGACGGGCGACAATACTGAATCAAAGATTCAATGCTAGCGTTATTTGCGCTAGCATTGTCGAAGGAGACTGAAAAAATCTTATCGAGAATCATATATTCCGATAAGATACTCCTAAGCTTCGACGAAATATTTTATGCAGTGTGTTGTGTGTCAAATTCCCTATATACAATTAACCGTTTTTGGATTGACCAAGAAGCATCAATCAAATGGCATGTAACGCCCTTGTAAATATGAGCTTGCCAATGATCGCTCCATATATCGGACGCAATCGACACTTTACATTCTAATTTACCTAGTTTATCTATTAACTCACGTTTATACGTGAGTACGGTCTTCATGTAATACCCGTAAAAATTTAATACGGGGATTTCGCAAAACTTCGAAATTGGTGAAGATAAGTTTGGGCAGGCTTGAAATTGAGCCCAAATAATAATTGGGCCCAAACCCGATAAAGAAGGAAAAACTTTGAGGGACTGAAAAATAATTAGGCCCAAAAGGACTGAATGGCCTAATAACCAAAATCGTGTGCAATGAAGAAAGAGACAAAAGGAGGAAAATTACAAAAAAGAACCTTTCTTAGCTTAAGAGGAAAAACACGTCCATGCTTCATCACCTGCTGAACAAAAGCAGTAAAAAACCATCATTAGAGATAAATAAGAGGAGGAAGAGAGAAAGGAGAATAGAAGAAGGCGAGAGAAAAAGAAAGAGGAGACAAAGGAAATTTGGAAAAGGCTCCTTCCAATCTTCATCAACAAAAATCTGCTTAAAACACTGCTTAGGACGTGAGGTAGGTGAAATCTACAAACCCAAAAACTGATGTTTTAAACTGTATATCTATGGTGAAAGGATCACCATCGTTTTGGTGTGATTAAATGCGATGTGTGATGATTGATGTTTAACAACCCAAAATATGGGTTTTAATTATGTTATGAGTTTCTGGAATTTGTTGAAGATATGAAAATTTAAAGAACACTGTGTTTTTCGTATACTGTTCTTTATTTTCGTATGATTCTTGTTTTCGGGCCGAAAACCATTTTCGCGGGCCATTTGAAGTTTTTCGCGGGCCAGTTATTTTGCGAACTGTGAGAGGAAAAAGTTTTCGCGGGCCAGTTATTTTGCGAACTGTGAGAGGAAAAAGTTTTCGCGGGCCTAAGATTTTCGGTATGTGAGAGGAAAATGTTTTCGCGGGCCGCAAACCAGTTTTCGCGGGCTGAGGTAGTTCGCGAACTGTGAGACATCACGGGCCGAAAACCAGTTTTCGCGGGCCGAAAGCCAGTTTTCGCGAGCTGAGCTTTTCGCCACTCTTTATTAGATTTCGCGAACCAAAGCTTTTCGTCACTGACAGTTCGCGAATTGAGCTTTTCGCTAGTCACTGTTCAAAATAAACAGGGTTTTCGAACCAAAGCTTTTCGCCACTGTTTTCGAACCAAAGCTTTTCGCCACTTTTGTTAGGTTTTCACGAACAAAACTTTTCGCTAATTAATATAAGTTTTCGCTAGCTACTGTTCAAAACGAAAAAGCTTTTCGCCACTTCCACAGTTTTCGCCAGGTCAACTTTTATAAAATATTTTCGAACTTGGACCCCATTTTTCGGGTCAACTGATAGAGGAGTATTGGGTCTTAAATAATTCACTATTCTTGGGATTTTAAGTATTTGAACCAAAAGTACGTTTTAAATATTCTAATGATTTTTGAGTTTTTTCGAATATACTTGATATGTTCTGCGATTAATTGTTCATGCATCCACGGCATGTCATGACGAGAGTGTTGATCGCATTTGTGCGATGGGGGGAGTGTATGCCTTTCTTTGGCTGAGATTTGTGAGGTTAAGACTCATAGTTGCACCTGACGGGAGACAGATGTGATCGATCTGTCTACTCAGGCTTGAGCAACCTGAGGTGCCCACCGTCGTAGGATGGCTCGACTTGACGGGAGATAGACGTGATCGTTCTATCTACCCGGGTACAGCGTGGGAGCGCGACTCGGGGTGCCTACCGTCATGAGATGAGATTAGGCGGGAGATAGACGTGATCGATCTATCTACCCGGGTACAGCGTGAAAACGCGACTCGGGGTGCCCACCGCCATGAAATGTGATTTCCGAGTCTGTGTGACCGGATGATTGATGTGATGTTGCGCGCGAGGTGCCGAGTCTAACCTAGGGCCCTGAGTATTGAGATATGGGAAAAATGAGCGTGCATTTGTCATGTGAGATATTGGGATTTGGGGACATGTGCACGCATGCATCGCATTATTTTGGTGTTCACCTACTGGGCAATTTTGCTCAGGGTTTATATTTATAGGTACGGGTGAGTAGCGGCTGGTGGCGGTGACTCCACGGGCTTTTGGGGGCGGATGCAGTACATGGGACGCGACCTGTGGAGGCGTAGGTTTGTTTTGATATTTTGGGGCTTCGGCCCGTTGTAAAGACTAGCACGGCTTTTGTAAAACAACTCTTTTATATATTGTATAATATACTATGTTGTTTTTGTAAAATGGGCTTTCCGCGGCTTTCGTTGCGAAAACCCGCCAATTATTTATATTTAAAAAGTGGGGTCGCCACACTTCATAACATAGGTAGTTATCTTGCGATGAACTACCGACTATTTCCTTCCCCCTCGATGATCCAGATCCAAGACGAGCACCACGTCCACGATGATCCATACCTACTAAAAGACAAAAGTCACGAAAAAAACATTAAGATAAAAAATGTAGGCCGGGGGTCGGGTCAGGCAGGGGCAGCACAGTGGGCAGCGGGCTGGAGTGCGGGCAGGCGCGTCGGTGCGTCGGGCTCGGGACGTCGGGTGCGGGTCGGGTCAGGCAGCGGGCAGGGGCGGCGACCGGCAGAACATCGGGTCGGGTCGGGACGAGGGGTCGAGTGTCGACGTCGATGGAGTCGGACGGGAACGGGACGGGAATCCATAGGATGGGAGTTGTGAGATGATTTGGCGTCGGGTCGGGACGGGATCGGGCTCGGGGAGTATTTTAATTAGTTTAATTTTAATTTGTGAAGAGATTGGAAAATTTGATGATGTTGAAATGAAAGCAATTGAGAGAGTTGGATTAGAATTGAGTTGTGATTTTTGGTTTGGGAATTGGGGGTATTTATAGAATCTTCTGGCCATTATAGGCGTTGTAACCGCCAGTTAGCCGGTTGAACCGCCGGTTCCCAGTTGAACCGTCGGTTACAACGGCTATTTCCTTTTTTTCTTTTTTAATTTTTTTAAATCCAACGGCTATATAGGATATTTATATTATTATAATATAATATTTATATTATTTAAATATTAACCGCCAAACCGGCGGTTTGCGGTTTGGGAAAACCCCAAACCGCGGCCAACCCGTCCCTAGGCGGTTGCCGGGATGGGTTGGAGCCGGGCGGTTGGTGAACCCGCGGTTCGCCGGTTGAACCGCCGGTTCCGGTTCAAAATGGGCAAGACTACTCGTATACATGAGTTTAGAGTTGTGATATATAAACTTATGCGTTATATAAAGCTACCTACCAAATACATCAATATTTCATAAATCCATATTTAAAATTCTTAAACCTACTAACCCCACAAGCGAGTAATAGTGGGTTGTTATATAAGAGATGTTTGTACCCACTCATATGATTATTGGCATCGGTGTCAAGATACCACACCATGCCACTGTTCGGATTTGTATCATTGAACGTCATTAAGAGAACACATTCGTCTTTTGGTTCTTCTTGTGCGACTAAATACACATTTTCTTCCACCTTCTTGTCGGATCAGCAATCCTTTGCAAAATGTCCGAACTTCCCGCAATTGTAACATTCAACGTCGGTCGATTTGAGCGACCTCATCGTCCTCGGGCTCGACCTCGTCCTCTCCAATTTTGGTTGTTGGTTTGTCCTTCATTTTCTTGATTGTATCCTAGTCCTCGGCCTATTTTTTACCCGAAACCTCGTCCTCGTAAGCCACGTCCTCTTCCTTGATCGGGGTGCATATATTGCGTCTTGTCCTCTTTAAGTGACAATTTCATCTGTAGGACCTCGTCTAGAGACTCCTACTTTCTTTTGACCGTCATTTTCTCAAGGTCTTTGGATTTTTCAATTTCACACACCACATTCTTGTACTACTTGTCCTTCGTCAGGGATCGTAGAATTTTCTCGACGACTCGGGTATCGGTTAGGGACTTTCCAATTCTCTTCAACTGGTTCACAATGATTTGCACTCTCGTTATATATTCGGACACGTCTTCCCTCTCCTTCAGTTTTATCATTTCGAACTCGACACGAAGACTCTGCAAAAGAGCTTGCTTTAATCGATCGGCACCTTTGAATGCTTTCTCCAGCATTCCAATGCTTCTTTTGATGTTTTTGATAAAAAACGAAATCATACATCTATTACTATTATAAAAGAGCGAATTCACCGTTTGATAGCCAGTTTACACTAAGTAGCAGGTAACCCTCAAACACACAAGTGGCTGAAATTGGTACATTTATATACATATACAAAAGAACTTATGATGTTATTCCAGGCCGCGTCTCTCTCGCGACTCAAGCTCGGTGCCCTCAGCTCACAAGCTCTCCTACAATACCATCACCAATGTCTCCAGTCTTGTCATGTTCATCACGGCGCACGCAATGGACCCATCAGAAAAACCTAATGCCGTCGTAAACCTTCAAAAGCTCAACTTCGAAAAAGCGTACCATTCCTCGATTATCTCAAAGAATTTCAACACTCAAATCAGTTCCTCTCAATTTTAAATGATTACTGTCAGATGGGGGTGGATATCCTTATTCGTCACTCGTCTACAAGCTTGCAAAAGCAAAATGTGAGGACATTGATGCTGTCTTGGGTATCTCGAAGATCTATGATGCAAAATGCGGCGAAGATCTTTTTACAGGGTTGATCTATCATTAAGAGAAATGCGGTATCCTGAGAGAGTATTTGATCTGTTTCGTGAGATGGGAACGTCGTTTAATTGTGGGCCGATAGTATAGAGTTTTAACACAATTTTTGAACGTATTGGAAGATAATGGGCGTGTTAGTGAAACGTTCAAGTTGTTTAAGACGGTTTTAAGATGTGTCTTAGGTTGAATTCTGTTTCCTTCAATGTCATGATCAAAATGTGGTTGAAGGGAGGTGAATGGGGTAAGGCATTAAAGGTGTTTGATGAAATGCTCGAGAGGGCGTGGAGCTTACTGTTGTCACATCCAACTTGAAGATTGTTTTTTTTTTTTTTGTAAAACGGGCGCTGTGGGAGGGGCAAAGAGGCTGCTTGAGGATATAAAGGCCAAAGGAAAGCGAGGAAATGCGGTTACGTATGCTCTATTGATGGAAGTTTTTTGTGGTTCGGGGAATTCTGTTGAGGCAACGAAGGTGATATTTGATATGGAGTACCATAGTTGTAAAGTAGAGCTCGTGAACCATGGTGTTATGATATCCGACCTTTCAAAGAGGGGATTGATTGATGAAGCAAAGGCCTTGCTTGTTGAGATGAAGAAGTGACGAATTACACCAGTTGTGGTTATATAAAACATATTTATCGGATATTAGTGTCGGACGGGCGTTCCTTTGGAGGGATGCAAAATATTAGTGGATATGCAAGTTAAAGGTTGTGAACCGAATGCTACTTCTTATAGAATGGTGGTTGATGGTTTATGCAAAGCTGACGACGTCATGAGAGTTTTGAAGGTTTTGAATGCCATGCTGCAGAGTAAACACTGTCAAGTGTTGAAACTTTCCAACTTCTTTCCGTGGCCTTGTTCAGGAGTGGGAAATTAGACAATGATTATTTTGTTTTAATGGAGATGACCAAGAGTGATATTGATATAGCTTAAGACTCGTTGTAAACCACTGTCGAGAACATTGCACAAATAATGAACATATTGCTGGCAAGTTAGCTGATACCATATAGACAGTGTATTGAAGTATGTTCAAGTTCTACTACCTTTATTCGTGACAGGTATAATTTTCTTTAAAATCTACAATAGTATCTATCTTTTTGTGGGATCAACTGCTTTAAATAATCAAATTCAGACACACTTTTACATATGAATCACTAAGAAGCACTGGGAACCCCATCGATGATTTGATTGTTGTTATTACTCTTCTGAAACATGTTAGGTGTGAGTTTTCGCTGAGTCCCGTTAGGAAGGATATGTTGTTGTTGTTGACTATGCTTCTATTGTTTTTTGTTTGAGGGGATTATGTTGTTCACCTCCAAGACAATGGCTTTTGGCTTGGCGAAGGGAAGTTAGCCTTCACCTACGGTGGGCCTGGCCTGGCCACTATCTCCTCCACGACTATGTTCGAGGGGGAAATATTTTGTGCACAGGCTGTAGTAGTAAGTGGTTTACATATAATTCATTATGTTTTTGTATTCCTGTAAATAATTGTGTAATAATATATATTGGGCATTCAGAATTCAAATTATGTGATAAATTTGTTTTCATTACGTTATATTATTCCATCCAGTTTGGATGATACTTTTCCGAATGTAGTATATTGACAATACGTTGAAAACCTAAGGCTCATTTGTACATATTAAAATCGATACATCAAACAAAAACAGAGCAGACACTAATATATGCAGCAAATCTTTACACAAGATAAGAAAAAATGTTTAATAGCTACTAGCTGAACAAGTTATTAGTAAAAGATCACAGAGATTTGTGACAGAGCATATGAATATCAAAGAAGAAGAAGAGAAAACAAGGGTTTCTTGTGTTGGATGAGAGAGATGATGCAAAGTGCGGCTCGTAGTTTCTCTCTGAGGGTTTTTTCCTCTTATAAGGAAGCTTCTCCATTATCGGCTGATGAAAAATTATTATGATGGGCCTGACCCATAATAGTATTTGGTCCAAGAATGCCTAATATGTTTTCTTCATTCATTTCAACAGTTTTTGCCTCGAATATCTTTTCGAAATCGGCCTCATCTACAGATTGATAGATGATGTAATGTGTGGTCTTATCTATTTTTTGAGAATCCTTCCAACGCCTTCAGTTGAGCCGTCGTGTACCCGGTCTCCTGCTTTCTGATTTGGTATGCCCATTTTCAAAAACTTCACATATGTCTTGAGACCCGAGTAGTACCTTTATCTGAATTATCCAATTGTCGTAGTTGTGTTTTGTGAACGGTATCGACATTTTGCCAGTGATTGCTCTGACTATCGACATGGTTCTGATACGAATTTGTTGTGCTTTGAAGTATTAGATCGAATGCTGAGAAGGTGAATTGAACTATATTATGTTTGTGAGTGTTCGGACTTTGTGTGTACTGAGGGTATGAGGACAGATAATTTTTTTCTTGTACTCTTTCTTTTACACGCTCACGATATTTTTGTGTTTCTTTATGACAGACACACTTACATGCTTCATATTAATATATAGTACTAGCCTAACACTTCAAGTACACAAAGTCATACACAATTCCAATACAGCTTAAAACTTCATTCGCGTGCAAATGGTTCGATGCAGCAAAATTTCCTCTTTTGTTTTCTTCTTACAATTATGGATAGACCCCACATTGAGATTATTCAACAGTGTCCTCCCAAACTAGTTACACACATTTACTTTCACTGATCGGGATGGGGCCATTTTGGGCTGGCTACCTCCACCACCATTTTCTGGTTAGCTATCTCATCCAATTTCCGCTTCTTAAGAAATTTATCCGCCATCATTCCATTGTTGTCATTCTCATCACCCTTTGTCCTCTTGCGATGAGTCAGGATCCTATTTTCAGGAATGTGGTTAGTAGGTTGGGTGAGTTGTGATTTCGTTTTAAGTTTAGGTATCTTTTGAGTAATGGTCGTTGCAGTATGCCTTCATTGCTAATATCTCTCAGTGGTTGTCTGATTCCATGACCTGTGGAAAGGGGTGCATGATCCTTTGTTAAATACGTGTAGTCCTCCGCAGTTAAATTCGGATCAAGGTTGGTTTCCATTGGAGAATGGTTCTTACTGATGGAATTTTGGGTTGTTTGGATAGGGTTAGATGATGGTTCTATGGGGTGCATATTTGTGTTCATAAGGAGAATAAGGATGGTGGTTTGTATTGTTGGGAATATCGGGGTGGTCATGAACCGCTTTTACATTCTGTTGATTTCCGTTGACTACTCTCTCTTTGTCTTTATTGGATTGGAAGATAAATTAAAAGAAATTATGCCCCAGCTCTACCACCTTAAACCTGTGGTGTGTCCGCCATATACTTGATAAAGTATTGTTGAGTTCATTAAAGTTCGCCTTTCTCTCCCCAAATATTCTTCCTACTAAGTTCCTTGTACATTCCTCCCAGCTTACAGTGACATATTTCTACTCTGATTCTACCCCCTCTCTCTCAACATTAGACAAGCATAATTTACCAAACTTATCTGCCAAATCTTCCATTAGTATGTCTTCCATTAGTTTCTCAACTAGTGAATCTTTCCCCGCTTCAGCCTAAAAGAAGAAGTTCAGAAGGGTTATGTTGTTTTTTACGGGATAGTGAATATAAGAGAAACGAACTAGTATAATTTGTTGAGTATTTGGCAGAGTTTCAAGAACGAATGGTCTTGTTTTGCTCACAATGTTCCTTGGATGTTTCGATGAATCCTCTTTATTGCTTTGAGATGTGACTGTCTTGGTTCTTCCATGTAGCGGCTAACAACTCCAACTCTGTAAGCGATGGGATCTCGTGCAAGTCAAGTATTGCAGACTACCCACGAGACTTCGATATTCGGTTGCACTTACTCCTTCTCCTCCCTCAAACTTGGATAGTTTTGTACCAAGTTCCATCGGTGTAGTTACCGGTTTGCTTTTCTCCATTTACTCTTCTTTAATATGTTCTTCGCATACGCTTCTTGCAATACGAAGATTCCCGTGCTTCTTTGCTCGACTTCAAGACCAAGAAAGTACTTCATCAGACCCAATTCCATCATCTCGAACTCCTTCGTCATCTCTTTCTTGAAGTCTTTGATTATCTTGTCGCCGCTTTCATAAAAATGAGATCATCAACATAAAGGGCAACGATGATCATTTCATCTCCTTCTCGTTTGACGTACAATGCATGCTCGAATGGACATTGCTCGAACTTGTTCCTTTTGAAGTAGTCATCGATCTGGGTGTTCCATGCTCGAGGCGCTTGTTTCAACTCATAGAGCGCTTTCTTTAACTTCAACACTTTGCCTTCTTCTCCTGATTTAGAATATCCCGGGGGTTGTTCCACGTAAACTTCCTCCTTATGCTCTCTGTTTAGAAAAGCAGACTTCACGTCCATATGATAGATTGACTAGTTGATGTAGGTCCAGAAATCATTCAACACATCAAATTAAACACACAATTTGGTTAGAACGAAAGGTAAATGCACGGAAGCTTAATTCAAACCTTAATCGTTTGAGAAACCGTTCGATCTGAGCAGAGTGGATCTGAAACCTACTTGATTATCGAGCAGCAAATCCAGATGATAATCAAGAGGTCTTCAATTAATCTTCGATCGAATTTTGTTTTTGTGTGTGAGGTTTTCGCGCGCGTAAAGTGAGAATAAGAGAGAGAATTTTGCAAAAATATTTTCTATTGAACTTTGCGACACTTTACATGCGTAAACTAATTTTTCCGAAAACCTACCAAAATGGAATGAGGACCTTGACTATATATACCTTTCTACTTTTGGTATATATTTACATTTTGGTCCTCGAACTATCTAGTATTTACAAACTAACCAATTACAAGAGGAATATGATGATGAACACAATAAATATTCCTAACAATCTCCCCATTTGTGTTCATCTTCTTCTCGTGCCTCGTCTTCTTGTTCTTGGGCGATCTCGAATGTAGAAAGATTTGCGTAGACCGAGGATCAGCTCAAACTGCCTGATGTTGTTTCTCAAGTTGAGCCTTTCTTCAATGGCAGTGATCACTTTCTCGGTAAGATGTTCTTCTTCGAGATCTAGTTCATATTTCGGTTGTTGCACTCTCTGCAGGCCATCTAGTTTCTGACGTAGACTTTGAAGAACCTTTTTGAGGGTCCCATCGCAATACATATTGAGTTCTGACATGAGCATCACTCGTTTCTGGTCTTCGTAGATAACAGACAGCTCGGGTTCAGTGAATATGAAGTTGAGTTCAAACCCATGAGCTGAACCTGTTCGGTTGCTTGGTCCTGGCAGGTTGACCTTCTTCATATTGTTTGCTATTCCAATCTGAAGGTACTGTGCATCATAATACTTGACTTGCCTTAGCATCAGCCTCTTCAGCGCATCCAATCCAAGTCGATAACGGAATTTCTTCGGGGTGAACTTCCTGTAGAACCCGTATATGTTGAGAATATCTTGGAAATGCAGAAGTGGCAAGTCAGCTTCCGAAATCCTCTCGACTCTTTCTCTGGCTGAGTCGAAATCGATGAACTTGACGATAAAGATTGGGAATTGTACACTTCGGCCATAGCTGTGGTGCTCGACCTCAACTAAGTCCGTGACTTTTCCTTTGTCCCTGATCCTCATTTGGTCCTATTTGTGGTCCCTCAATGGATTCATGAACTTCTGCGCCAGCATATATAGATATGCTCTTGCTTCCGTCCCTTTGAGATGCGTAAGGCCCCGCAGATTGAGTTCGTCAAGTTTCTTGATTTTCTCCTCCCTTCTCCAAATTCAGTGCCGTATATCTTCTAGGAAAGGAGCTACAACTCTTTTGTTCTCCCAGGCTGTCTCCAATTGTCGAGTCCTTGAAGATAGTCGTGGTTTTGGGTCGACATCCTTGGATATTGCCTCTTGGAGCTTGGGTGGTTCAGTGTTGTAGTCTTCTCCTTCTTGAATGTCCGACGGCTCCATTTGGAAGATATCGAAGATGGACTGCTTGTTTAAGTCTCTGATCTTCAGCATCCTCAGTACAGTCTCATAATCCGTTTCTGCCTCTTTTCGTGGTTGGTCTTGGAGTACATACTCTTCGATCACCTCGTGCAAGTCGACGTCAGGCAGGGAGGAGGAGGTTCCAGCAGCTTCTTGATGAGTCTGTGAAAGTCCAAAATCAGATGCTGCCTCTTGGTAGGCTTGGACTGATGGAGTCGAAGGTCGCTGTCTGGTAGTTCTTGGTGTTGACCTCGTACGACCTTTTGAAGAGGTAGATGGGGTGGCTGGTTTAGTGGTTTGGGTTGTGGTGGCTTGCGTGAAGTGGGGCCTCTTCTCCCCCTCAGGGCGATCCGGGTCTGCTGGATCGTCATGTGGTCATTTGGAACCCTGAGGTTCGTCACGACAAGATGTCGTCGGTGGTGGTTGGGGTGATGGGGATTGGATTCGCTTCAAGAGCTCGACCATATCAGGAGCGACGTCCTCTGGCATGAGTCGGGACATGAGAACATCCCTGAGCTAAGGAAGGGGCATTGTGTAGGGGTTTGGAAATGATGATGGTGAAGAAGGGATGGGGATATGTGGTGGTGATGACAGAGTAGGCTCGAGGACGGGGGCTTTCCCTTTGTCCTGAACGCCTGCGGTTATAGCAGCACGTACTTCTGACATAAAGGAATCCTTGAATGATGCCAAAGCGAACGCCAGGCGTTCCTCAAAGCATGACTCTGTCATGAAGGGTGAGTCACCGCCGGGGCCACTTAGGCATACCGTTGACGTAACAGTGGAGAAAGTATCCACTGCACGACCTGCTGTCACAGCTATCGTGGGGTTGACCGTGGCAGGACTTCTCTCCAATCCTCAAATGACTTCTTGTATAGAAGCATCTATGGAGATTCTGTCTTGGTCATGAAGACCAGGAGGAGTGGTGGCAAAAAAAGGCTGTGTCCTAGAAAGATAAAAAAAAATTGGGAAGGTGGACACTAGACTCTAAGTGGTCAAAGAAGGGGCGGTGGTTTGGGGCTGGGTACCTGTTGAGGTTTATGCCCTAGATACCGTACGAGGATTAGATAGTACGAGGGCATTAGTGTAATTTTGATGTGTTTAACATTTGTAATTGAATTATTTGATAATGAAATTATTATTGTTTGTTTATTGTCGAAATTAGCATGACAAACAATACAAAGGCAGATTATTATTTCGTCTAAATAAATTAACCTTGCAGTCGGGTAATAAGACGAATTAATAAAACCCCAATATTTACAGTTCAGTTACTGATTCTGTGGGGACAGAGAGGGGGCACCAGTAAGCTGACATACTGTAATATTAAATTAAGTCCACAAGTCTTAGTCTCCAGTAGGGTGACTAGATTGACGAGTACGACTTGTTTGTCGACGGGTCCAAAGTGGTTGTGCCAACCATTCACTTGGGAACTGGGAGCTCGTGGCATTGATACAAGACGAATCAGGGGATTGTCTGTATTTGGACACTGACTCGTAATCGAACGATCACACGCTGGTAAAGTCGTTGATCGATCGATTGACTATAGTAGTCTACGTGAACCTTAGACCGAAAGGGTTTAACCCGGGGTTGGTCTTAAGGTCTTGATTTGTCACTAGTTTGCTAGGCCCAAATTGCATGAAGCAAGGGTCAACGGCGAAATGCGGTCTTGACTTTTCGACGTGATTGCCGGTTATACCGCTGAGCGAGATTTACGGCCTTGATTAAATTCAAGGTTAACGTCCTATGCAGTTTTCGATGTGCGGGAATTTACCTAAGTCTCTGGCCAGAGCATATAACTGACTCACGACTGTCGTGGAGGGCAGTTTTGGTAAATGTCACCGACACGAACATCATAGCGTCCAGTCCTGTAAGTTCGACTACGCGTGACTTTCACTCGACCGGGACAAACGTAAAGGGTTTATACGTAGTACGATAATCTATAGTCGGTTCGTGAATAATACCTATTCGTACTCAACTCGGGATCGGTTCGGTACCACGGGGCTGGCTAGGTGAATACCGAACTCCTGGATTCCTCCCAGAGCCGGTTGAGACGAACCAAGAGGGTCGGGCTTAAAAAGGGCAACCGACACAACGTCAATATGAGAATAGAGCTGGCTGGGGCCTGGATTGAGAGATTAGGGTTTGGGGCTTGGCCGAAACCCTAAATGGCCGAAAACGTAGTAAAATCGCGTGAGGGGCAAAATGGTCTTTTCACCTCACGAAATATTTTGGAAATATTATATTGGATATTTAATATTTAGTATATGATTTAAATATGATTTAAATCTTTATTATTGTTTTAGAAAAATAATAATATTTAATTTAGAATTAAATAAAATATATATATTAGATATATATAATAATCGATTTTTTATTTGATAAAATTTTTGAAAATTAATTAAATATATATATTGGATATTATATTTAAATATACTAAATATAGAATTAAATATTAATTTATTTTAATATTAATTTGAATTTGAATTTTGAATTTAAATTCAAAAGAGAAAAACCAAGTAAGCAAAGAGACTTGGTATGAATAAGTGGGTGAGATTTTTTTTCCACCCAACTTACTATTTTCGGCCACTACACCCTGGTATAAATAGGGTTTGATTTTTGAAACAAAAACCAAAAAGTCATTCTAAGTCATTTGGTGGCTAAAATAAAAAACCCTAGGTGTGATTCTCTCTCTCACTCTCGTCTCTATCTCTCTCTCTCGCCATATCTCTCTCGCTCTCTCGAGCCGCGTGCTGCCAGCGTGAGGAGAAGGTGCTGCCGTCGTGTCCTTGGCCTATCCGCATTTAGCAAGAAACGGCCGTGACGTGTGTTGGTGCCGGCGTGACGCTCTTGCCCCGTTCGTGCGCGTAAAGGTGCTAGGAGAGGGATACTACATCCCGGGGAATAGAAGGGTTCGAAGCTCGCCATCGTCCTGTGATCGTCAAGGTATCATGGCTGTAAAACTCTTCTCCTTTCGTGTATATATGTTCTCGTGTTATTACCGAGCGGTCCAAGGGAAAGGCGGGAATCTCAAAAGTTTTAAAATTCCGCCGTTCAAGGAACGAGGGCCTCGGGCCCCTTCGGCGATTCCCAACAGTACCACCTTATTCAATACCCGCTGCTTCAGAATGAAGCAGGGATAGCGTACGTGGCTCCCCGTGTATATCTGAGACAACTGTCTGTTGGGAGACAGTTGAATGGTCTAAGGTAGGTTGTGCATGCACCGTCGGACCTGACGCGGTGACTTCTACCCGAGCACTGGTCACAAAGACTTCAGTGCTTGTACCTATGAGGGAGGTCCTAGGTGGTGAAGTAACTATAGGGACGGTCACCACCGTAGTTGGTGGAGTGATGGTGACCGTTGCACTCACTGACCCCTCACCCTCTCTTTGGCTGGTACTCCCGGGGTTAGGTTCAGAGGGGTTTGTCTGAACCATGGGAGGAGTGACAATGTTGTGGCGGCGTCGGTATTCTTCAGCTTTTGCGGGGTCTGCCATTTGAAGAAGGTAGTCTGGAATTGCCTTCGGGCGTAGAGATGGGTCTTCCTTCGCCTTCTGGAAGTATTTGATCTTTGGCGGTGTGAAGTCCTCGCAAGGCTGGGTATTTGGTATGGTTGAGATGGCGTCCATGAATCTTCTGATAAGGATTGAGAACCATCTCAGGTACAGTACATACTGCGGCTTCTTTGTACGATCTCGAGTGTGCAGCTGATGATCGAGGTCATTCCAGATGAGCTGGACGTAGTCGTACTTTTTGTTGTAGACTATTCCATGTAGAATCCGCAGAATGTTGATGTTGCATCTGTCAAACCCGGTGTGCTTGGGAGAGAGACACTCGTTGACCAGGCTGAACAGTGTCTTCCAAGGATGAGGCAAAAGTTGCTGCTGAAAGCCCGCTGTCTTTGTTAGTGGGTCTCCATGGCCTAGGATTTTCATGTCGATTATCAATTCTTCTTCTGAAGCAAAATCTTCGTAGGCATCATGGATTGTCAGCTCCAGCATTCTTCTGACAAACTCCTTCGTGAGATTTAGACGTACGTTCTCGAGATACGTCTCGTAGTAAATTGAGTTGTCAGTGTCGATCCGTCTTTTCATCTCCGCCCAAAATTGTTGAACGTAGACGATCGGGACCGTGGCCGTTCTGTTGAATGCTGGCCATAGTGGGTGTCCTTGGAGAATTGAGAGAATTATTTCATCTGGCCCTTTGTGTGTGGCCGGGTCCAGTTGGTAATTATTGTCTTTGATCGGCAACCATAATTCTCGTTCATGTAGGAGATATTCAGTTGATATTGTTGCCATATTTATCCGCAAAGATATACCAAATATTAGTTTCGGAAAAAAATTGAAGTGTATGCATTTGCTCTATTTTTGCTCTGTTTATACTCTGTTTTTCAAAAAAAAAAAACGTTTTGAAAAATATGCTAAGTGTTTAGTCACGAGTGAGCTTTGCGAATTAACAAAAGCATTTGTTGAGAAATTATTCTAAGTGTTGAGCATCGTAAAGCTTTATAAAAGCGCACCGTAAACAGTGTCAGTTTACGATCATAAGTTGTTCGTAAAGTATAACACGCTGAAAACAGTGTTAAAAGTTTACGATACGGCCCTGTTTATGAACGTAAATCATTCGTAAACTTCAAAGCGCTGAAAACAGTACGCCTCAGTTTACAATGAAGTAACGTTTACGAATGAAATTCGATCGTAAACCTCTTTAAACCTGAAACAGTAACATATGATTTACGATAAAGACCTTTTACGAATGAACGACGTTCGTAAACTTATAAGACTCTAAGAACAGTAGTTTGAAAGTTTACGATTCGAAAAGTTTAAGATTCGAAAAGTTTACGACAGACACATGTTTACGAAAGAAAATCATTCGTAAACCTCTTTTTAAACTGAGACTATACTATTTAGTTTACGATAAAACTATCTTTACGAACGAAAATCATACGTAAACCATTTAGAAAGAAAACAGTATCAGTACGTTCGTAAACATAAACAGTGAACAGAAACTTTCGTCAGTTGTAAACACATTCATCATTCGCAAACATTCATTCATCATTCGTAAACATTATCAGGGTTCGTAAACATGATCCTAGCCTTAATAACACTCAGATTAAGCAACGTAGAGAGCATTTAAGTACGCAAATACAACATTTGAACACAAAATCACCATATACAGTCTTTAAAACATCGATTACATCATGATTACAGCAAAATACGAAAGCAATCGAAGTAGAAAAGCACTCATTTGACGCGGAAATCGTAAACCTACCCAAGTGAGTGAAGATTTAAGGGTAGTAGGCTTTGATTTTGAGTGATTTTGCGAGGAAATCGAAAGGGTTTTAGAGGGATTTAGGTTTGCGAAAGAGGAGTTTTTGCGAAGAGAGATGATTTGAAAGATTTTAGAGAGAGAGAAAAAAAGGTAAACAGTAAACAACGCGATATTTAAAGTTTGTGACTAAAAAGCGTTCGTAAAGAAAGAAAACGCTGAAAGTAAAGTTTTCGAATGAAAAGTATTGGAAAGTGAAAACGCAAACAATTTTTGTTATTTTCTGTCTTTTCCCTTTTTTTTATTTTCTAAATTTAACCCCTTTTTTTTTTTGAAAAGTTATATAATCTCTCTGTCGTCTTTGCGAAAAACTCTTTCGTAAGCTATATCATCATTCACTCCCCCTCAATAGTAGAATGAAGTATTTTAAATTTTCATAGTGCCCTCTTGAAATATAAGTACTCTCCCTCAATAAATGAGGGTAGTTTTCAAGTTTTAATATTTTGAACTATTTAGTAAAATTGCATATTTTCCCCAAATTTTGTACTGAATTTAGGCATCACTTAAGAGAACAAAGACTCACAGAAAAATTTAAGATCATGTATTTTATCAAGTAGAGAAATTAAGCATGCCCAACTTAGAGACTAGGAATTGGAATCGTTTTTCATCCAATGCCTTCGTAAATAAGTCGGTAAGCTGTAATTCCGTGCACACAAAGTGTAATTCTATATGTCCTTTTTCTACATGATCCTTAATAAAGTGATAACGTAAATCAATATGCTTAGTGCGTGAATGATGCACATGATTGCAAGTAATGGTAATTGCACTTTTAGAATCACAGTAAATGGGAACACTATTTAGATCAAACCCATATTCATGTAGTTGTGTTCGCATCCACAATATTTTGGAGCAGCAGCTGGCAGCGGCAACATATTCTGCTTCAGCTGTTGATGTTGAAACACAATTTTGTTTCTTGGAGGACCAACTTACCAATTTGTCCCCAAGAAACTGTGCTCCTCCTGAAGTGCTTTTCATGTCCATTCTACATCCTGCAAAATCAGCGTCAGTGTATCCAACTAGATTAAATGCAGAATTTTTCGGATACCAGAGGCCTAGTGTGGGTGTTCCTTTGAGGTATCAGAGGATTCTTTTAACAGCGGTAAGATGAGATTCTTTCGGATTAGCCTGAAATCTTGCACAAAGACATGTAGCAAACATAATATCTGGTCTACTAGATGTCAGATATAGCAACGAGCCAATTATACCTCGATAGTTAGTATTATCTACCGACTTCCCAGATGGGTCGGAATCTAATTTGCATGTAGTGCTTATCGGGGTGGGAATTGATGAGCTATTATCCATACCATATTTTTTCAATAGGTCATGGATATACTTAGTCTGACATATAAAGATTCCATTTGGTAATTGTTTGATTTGCAATCCAAGAAAGAAGTTCATCTCTCCTATCATGCTCATTTCAAACTTTTTGGTCATTAGTTTACCAAATTTATCACATAGTTTTGGATTTGTAGAACGAAAAATAATGTCGTCTACATAAATTTGAAGTAGCATAATATCCGAACCGTGATTTTTAAAGAATAAGGTTGTGTCTATATGTCCTTTAGTGAATCCTGATTCAACTAAGAATTGGGACAAGACATCATACCAAGCACGAGGGGCTTGTTCGAGTCCGTATAAAGCCTTGTCTAACCTATAGACATAATCAGGATTTTCCTTATCTAGGAATCCTTCGGGCTGAGAGACATAGACTTCCTCTTTAAGAATTCCGTTTAGAAAAGCTGTTTTAACGTTCATTTGATAGACGGTGAAATTCTTATGAGCTGCATATGCTAGGAACAGTCGTATAGATTCTATTCTGGCGACTGGTGCATATGTCTCGTCATAGTCAATGCCTTCTTGTTGGTTGTAACCTTTGGCTACTAACCTTGCCTTATTCCTTATTATAATACCGTCTTCATCTCGCTTGTTCTTAAAAATCCATTTTGTTCCTATGATAGTTTTACCCTTAGGTCTTGGTACTAATTTCCACACATTTAAGCTCTCAAATTGGTTTATCTCTTCTTGCATAGCTATTATCCAATTTGAGTCGGATAAGGCTTCTGACAATTTGGTAGGTTCTATTTGACTAAGATAGCAAGAATATAAGCAGTCATTTGAAGTTGAAGATCGAGTTCTAACACCGTGAGTCACGTTTCCTATAACTTGGGAGATAGGGTGAGCTCTTGTCCATTTATGTTGTTGAGGTGTGGAGCTTTCCTTATTTTGGAGTTCAGAGGTTATAGGTGGACTTTCTATTGCTTGAGAAGTTTCCAAATTTGTATTGAAAGTCTCATTGTTCAAGGGGAGATTTGGTGAAGAAACAGGAGTTTCGTTTACTGATGTAGAACCTATAGGGGAGGTATTGTCAAATGATTCAGTAATGTTGTCATTTGAAGTATTAGATTCAGTGGGGATAGGAATTTCCTCATCTAGAGGTTGAACGTCAGGTGTGTTGATATTATTCCTATAGACAGTTTCAAATAGTGAATCTAATTCGATTAATTCTTGTAACTCAGACTCAGAAAGAGCTTCTGAGTTATTTGGTCGTTGACTTTTTGTCAACTTTTCAGTAGGAACAGGTTCTGATCGGTCTTGATCAGAAGCTACCGGTGTAGGTGCGGGTCTTGAACCGTGTTGTTCAAGAGCCAAAGGTGGTGGAACGGGTCTTGAACTGTTTTGTCCAAGAACCATCGAGGTAGTTTACTCCTATTGTCTCTACCGTCCTTGATAAAACAAGTACAACCAAAGACTTTAAGGAAGGAGAGGCTTGGAATTCTGTGGTTTATCAATTCATAAGGAGTTTTACCAAACCGCTTATGAATTATTGTGCGATTTTGAGTAAAACAGGCTGTATTTACAGCTTCAGCCCATAAGAAATGTGGAAGTTTAGCAAATATAAGCATGGTGCGAGCTGCTTCCACTAGAGTTCTATTTCTACCTCAACCACACCGTTTTGTTGAGGAGTTCTAGGGGCAGAAAACTGTTGAGTGATACCATGGGACTCATAATATTGACTTAAGTCGTTATTTTTTAACTCTGTCTCGTTGTCAGTACGGATAATCAGAATTTTACTTTGAAGTAAATTCTGAGTGGTGCTAACAAATGTTTTAATCACTTCTGGTGTTTCATCCTTGGTCCTTAAGAATTTTACCCACGAATAACGAGAGTAGTCGTCAACAATAACTAGGATATACTTCCGACCATTTATACTTTGTATACGCATAGGTCCACATAGATCCATGTGTATCATTTCCAAAGGTCGTGAAGTAGAAGGAAACAATTTTGTTCTATGTGACGTTCTTTTCATCTTTTCTAATTCACAAGCTGCACATAAATGTTCTTTTTGAAATCGAAGAGTTGGTAAGCCCTTTACCAACTGTTCAGCTTGCAGCTTATTTAAAGTCTTAAAGTTTAAATGGGAGAGACGTTGATGCCATAGATTGTTTTGTTGTAAAGAAGTCTTTGACAACAAGCAAACAGTTGTTGAGGGTTTGACTGTTTTCAAATCTATTGTATATAGATTTGATTTTCTGGAACCGACAAGTAATGTCTGTCCAGTTGAGTCATTTATACTGCACTGTTTAGCTCAAAAATTGACCTCAAGGCCTTTATGACAAAATTGTCCTATGCTAAACAGATTGTGACTCAAACCCGTAACATATGATACGTCTTGAATGGAGAAGTTTTCTAGAACTAAGCTACCATAGCCTAATATAGAAGCAGAGTCATTGTTACCAAAACGAACCTTACCACCGAATCGTTCGGTGTAGTTGCTCAGCAGTGCTTTATGTCCGGTCATGTGTGTGGAGCAATCCGAGTCTAAGTACCACACATGATGGTTCTGCAAATGAAGAATCTAGGGTGATTCAGTGTCCCATGTAAACATGGGATTTGTAACAATGTTAGAGAATAAGTCTAAATTTGGCGCAAGCTTTGTTTTGTTACCCATTTCTTAATTAATTGGGTTTGTTGTCTCTTATCTCTTTTGATCACCCAAGTTTCTTTTATTTCACTAGAAATTTTTGATTTAGCAACCCATTTCGGTGTTTTTTCTTTAGCATTTTTCGGGTTGGGTGTCTTCTTTGTTTTACTTCTAGTTTGACTGTCTATTTTTTTGTGCTTCTCATCCTTGGCGGGTTCTTTTTCTTTGGAGATTTCCTTAATTCTATATTGTTGTGTCTTTCGTTGGGAATTAAGGCTTTGAGAATCAGTATTCTTGATATTATTTCTCTTTATTATCGAAGGAGAGACAGAATTACAAGACTGAACTAAGGTACTATTCTTATCTAAAGAAGGAGAGTTAGAAGGCTCTTTAATTTTCCACTTAGGCTCTATTTTGACTTCCTTTTCTCTTTTCTTCTTTATGGATTTCACCTTTGCCTTCGGCTTTAGTTTCATCATTTCCCCTGTTTGTTCATTTGGAGACGAATTAGAAGAAGATAACTCTTTTTTAACATGCATACTTTTGGAAGGAGTGTCGAGATTTCTAAGAACTTCAATTTGTTTTAGTAGACGTATTTTCTCGTTATAAAATATCTTCCTTTCCTTTTCAAGTGTAGATTCTAAATCTGAAAAACGGAGTGATGCGCACTGGGGAATTGAACGATAGCTCATCATTTTCTTTTACTTCATTATATAGTATGATGTTCACTGCAATGAGATAATAGAAGGCATCTAATAATGATTATATCACAGTTTTGAGATGAAAGAATATCACAGTTTAGTTAAGAATAGAAAGCATTTTCCTTTTACCTTCATTAATGCTCTCGGGCGTCTGCGCTGGACTTTCTGAGATAACTTTTGTTGCGAGACAATCAAGCAACTGCTCTTGCTGAACTAGGGCACACACCTTCGGATCGTCCTTCTTTGTCTGCCTTGCATCGCCGTTTTGGGCAAGAACTGAAAGCGGATTTCTATTAAGACAATTTGTTTCGCCTTTGTTTTCTTTCGAGGCCCTACATTTACGCCGATGCGAATAGTTTCTGTAAGAATGAAAATCGTTGAACTATCTTCTCAAATATTAATATTACCTCATCTTCTTATAAGCATCTGCGCTAAGGCCGCTCGAAAAGCTCCTTAGGTTGGGGCAAGAATTTTCTTGACTCAACATCAATTCCAGTTTCGATCTCTTCTTGCAAAGGGTGTTGAACCGATTCTTCACAGCATTATCAGTTCTATAGAAAATCGATTTCAGTTATATAAATCCATCCAAGAAAAAAATAAGATAACAAATAAATGCTTTCTCCATTTACCTTCCTGATACGACCTTGGCAATCTCAGTCCATCTGTTTCCATATAATCTCTGCGCCTGTAATTAATGACATATAATGTAGAATTCATCGAGACAGTTTGTACGAATCATTAATATTCGAAAACTCGCCTAACAAATCAAATGTGGATAAAAATGTCAATATACAAAAAAAATGGTGTTTACCTGACATAGAAGCATGTCTTTTTCATGTGTCCATCCTCCTCTCTTGAAATCAGAACTTAAGTAAGTGAACCATCTGAACTAAAAACCACATTAAGTACATGTAAAATGCTTATTTAAACAAAAAAAAAAAAAAAAAAAAAAGCACAATAACCTTCTTCGGCATTGTCTCGACGTCTTGTCCTTAAAATTGGAAGCGATAATCGGCCAACTGTCGTAAGACTCGAACATAAGCTCACACTTATCCCAAACACACCACAGACTAAATAATCTTTAGATACATACACTTGCAATGATCATATACCAACATTAAGCTAGTTTATGTAATAACGAATGGAGATCTTTACCTTTTGTCCCCGTGCAACCTGATTTGCTCTCGAAGAATGTCATCCTCCTGCCATGCCAAAGAAACAATCAACACCGTCAAATATAAAATAGAAGAAATAAATAAATAATTAAGGATGTTAAAAATCGAATATTTTTATAGTTAGAAGGAGACAGATCGACGACCTCTTGTGACCAAGAAATAATATGCCTCTCATTATTATTATTATTAGGGGCTTCATCAGCTTTCTCCTTCATCATGCTCTTGTCTTGACAAGCTACATAGATTCAATCATTTATTTTATGTTAAGTATAAAAGGCTCTCTATTGGGAACGAATGTTTATATAGTCAAAGCTCAAATTATTACTGACCTTTCTCCATTGCACAGACAGTATCAGCACACAAAAACCTGATGAACGGTAAAAATTTTCGGATAACTTCATCACTTCCAACCAAAAAACAAAAAAACAAGAAAAAAGTAGAGCAACTTTTTTCTTACCACGAGAATCAATTCAAAAGCCAGCAAAAGCATTTAATTTAGGATTCCATTATGTTAATGTTGACTATGTCGACATTGACAATGTTGGGACGACGTCTGACTCAACACGAGTTGACTCAGACTTAGTCAACCCTCGGTTTTGTCTTTCAAACCCAAAAACCGTTACTCCTATAATCATGACACTATTTTAGTGTGTGCAGGACTTAGTTTCGAGCTTGGAATTAATCAAGGGAAGTGGAGCTAAAAATAGTAAGGCCTTTACTAAAAATAGCCTTTGCTATTCTCGGCTTTACTAAGAATAGACTCGGACTTCCCATCACCAACTTGCAACGTCCCTTAAGCTTGAAGTGGAGATCATGGGCAGTGTGGAGATCATGGAGAAGACCATGGCCGCCGAGTTCGAGCATATAAAAAGAAGATTCATTTTCCGATCAAATACAACGAAGCAACCAAGAAAGAAAAGAAAGAGAGAGCTCTCACCATCACGTTTATTGTGTTTCGTTGGTTTGCCTAGAGTTTACCCCTGCGTAGTTCGTAGGGATATAGTTTGGTCCGTAGGATCTTTTCTAGGCTAGTTTTCTATCTTCGATAGATTTTGTTTTTGTAATCCATTTCGAGTGAGTGGAATTTTGCCCTGAAGGCGCGTAGCAAGTTTTTCACTTGCTACGGATTTTTAAAACTGTGTCTCAATCGTTTTTACTTTTAACTTTACTTTAATCCGCTGTGCGAAAACTTTGAGGTCTCGAATGTTGTTTCAACATTAGAACCAACATTTCCGTTCTAACAGTTTTTCAGCAAAATCCTCCTACGTCCATATCTCCCACGGGGACCTACCCCTTTAAAGTGGTATCAGAGCAGTCGCTTGATACACTAAGCGTTCAGATCAGTTTGATATGGATATTTTTAGCCCAAACACTTTTGGAAAAATTTCCGTTTTGGATGGCTCGAACTATGCCTATTGGAAGGTTCGGATGCGCCAATCCATCAAGTCAATCGACGTCCGGTCATGGAACTCTGTTCTCACTGGCTATGTTACGCCTGTTGACAAACCCGTCGCCGAATGGACGCAACAAGAACGTTTGGATGCTGATTTCAATGAAAAAGCTCTTAATGCGATTTTTTCTACCGTCGATATTTTCATGTTTAAAATCATTCAAAACTGTACCACGGCTCAATCTGCGTGGGACATTCTTCAAAGGTATTGTGAGGGAGATGCGAGCGTAAAAGAAACAAAACTTCGTCTTCTTCACAGTCAACTAGAGAGTCTTAGGATGGGTGAGGATGAGGATATTTCTTCTTATTTTTGAAAGCTTTTAAACATTTCGAGCGAGTGCCAAAGTTTAGGAGAACCGATTTCAAACAAAGCCTTAAACTCGAAAGCCATTCGTTCTTTGTCCCCAAAGTTCAATAACAAAGTTTCAGTGGTTGAGGAATCCTACAATTTGGCGACTCTCGATTTTAATGTCCTCATGAACATCTTCAAGAACAATGAGATCAATCTTGATGCTCAGAAAAACGCGTCAAAGGGAAAAGGCCTGGCATTTGCAGCTCAGTCTTCGGAACCTGAACCAAAGTACGACACTAACGAGGATGAGGCGACGGCTATGATGGTAAGGAACTACCGGAAGTTTCTGAAAAATAAACGAGAGTTGAATGTTGGCCCAACATTCAAGACGGTTCTCAACACAAAGGAAACTTCTTCCGTGCCTAAACGCCCCGTCTTCGGGAGAAATTTCGCAGACAAACTGAAAGCTGACAAGACGAAGTGGGACGAGATTCAATGCCATGCATGTAAAGGTTGGGGGCACTTTGCAAATGAATGTGCTAACACTCTTCGCAGGTACGGAAAGAACTACTGGGTGAGTCTTTCGGACGATGAAGAAGATAATCCAGTAGAAGACTCAGAAGAGATGGCCCAGTTGACGCGATGTAACAATCCATCGTTCTCTGACTTTGAAGATGAAGAGGAACATCATATAGGTTTAAATGTTGTATCGGATGGTGATCCAACATTGGAGTCAACATCTGAACAACTTGTTTATTTTGACTATGATGATTCAAACTGTTTTGATGTGATTTATGATAATGAAGTACATGCAATAGAAGTGCAAGATGCTGACAATCCCACGGATGAATCGTACAGACTTCTCTCTCTTGAATTGTCAAAGGAAAGAAAGCTGAACGAAAAACTCATTGAGACCATCCGTTCTCTAAACGAAGAAAAGGAACAGAGGGAAAAGCTCGTTGATGACTTGCGGGAAGGACTGAGCCGAATGGAAGCTTTGTTGACCAAAAAGGACCTGGAGTTGGACAGAATTCAAAAATACGTTGATCATGCCGATGATACGTTCACGAAGTTGAACAAAGGTAAGTCTACTCTTGATGAGGTATTTTCTTTAGGTGTTACTACTAAGCATTGTCTTGGATATCATTTACAAACCGCTTTTGAACCTAAAACTGTTTTCGTACCTCCGTCTGATTTGATTGAAAAACCTAAGCGTTCTGTTCATAAGTCCCGAAAAAGGAGTTTTAGATGTCATTACTGTCTTAAGCCTGGTCATATAAAACCTTTTTGCTGGAAAATGAAAGATGATTTTGTCAGGAAGAAAATGTTGGCTGGAAAGTCGTCCAACATTCTGCCCAACATTGAGGGATCAGTGTCTAACAGAATGTCTGGAAAACTTTCTGAAGCCTCTAGCTCTAATTCAGCTCATTACAAGTCTGTTTGGGTTCCCAAATTGTTGGGAATCCCCGTAGGGGCCCGAGGCCCTCGTTCCTTGAACGGCAGAATTTTAAAACTTTAAGGGATTCCCGCCTTCCCTTGGACCGCTCGGTAATAACACGAGAACATATATACACGAAAGGAGAAGAGTTTTACAGCCATGATACCTTGACGATCACAGGACGATGCGCGAGCTACGAACCCTTCTAATCCCCGGGATGTTGTATCCCTCTCCTAGCACCTTTACGCGCACGAACGGGGCAAGAGCGTCACGCCGGCACCTTACAACGTCACGACCGAAGCTAGCTTAAGGCGGCTAGAGCAAGCTCGGGCAGCACCTCCTTTTGCACACACACGCGCGGGCAGCAAGAGAGAAAGAGGGAGAGTGAGAGGAGAGAGATTGAGAGAGAGAGGAGAATAAAAACCCTAACTTTTTATTCTTTTCATCCAAATGACTTAGCGTTTTCTAAAATGGAAAAACCCTATTTATACCTTAGGTAAGGTGGCCGAAATTTACAAGGTGGGTGGAGAAAAATTCTCTCCCACTTTTTCATACCTAGTCTCCTTGTTGACTTGGTCTTTCTCTTTTGAATTCAAATTCAAAATTCAAATTCAAATTAATATTAATATTAATTAATATATTTTCTATATTTAGTATATTTAAAATATATAATATCCAATATAAATATATTTATTATTTTCGAAATTAATATTATATTAAAATCGAAAACTATATATATATCTAATATATATATTATTTAATTCCAAATCAAATATTATTATTTTTCTAAAACAAGAATAAAGATTTAAATCACATTTAAATCATATACTAAATATTAAATATACAATGTAATATTTCCAAAATATTTCGTGAGGTGAAAAGACCATTTTGCCCCTCACGCGATTTTACCAAGTTTTCGGCCATTTAGGGTTTCGGCCAAGCCCTAAACCCTAATCTCTCAATCCAGGCCCCAGCCTGCTATATTCTCATATTGACGTTGTGTCGGTTGCCCTTTTTAAGCCCGACCCTCTTGGTTCGTCTCAACCGGCTCTGGGAGGAATCCAGGAGTTCGGTATTCACCTAGCCAGCCCCGTGGTACCGAACCGATCCCGAGTTGAGTACGAATAGGTATTATTCACGAACCGACTATAGATTATCGTGCTACGTATAAACCCTTTATGTTTGTCCCGGTCGAGTGAAAGTCACGCGTAGTCGAACTTACAGGACTCGACGCTATGATATTCGTGTCGGTGACATTTACCAAAACTGCCCTCCACGACACTCGTGAGTCAATTATATGCTCTGGCCAGAGGCTTAGGTAAATTCCCGCACATCGAAACTGCATAGGACGTTAACCTTGAATTTAATCAAGGCCGTAAATCCCGCTCAGCGGTATAACCGGCAATCACGTCGAAACGTCAAGACCGCATTTCGCCGCTGACCCTTGCTTCATGCAATTTGGGCCTAGCAAACTAGTGACAAATCAAGACCTTAAGACCAACCCCGGGTTAAACCCTTTCGGTCTAAGGTTCACGTAGACTACTATCGTCAACCGATCGATCAGCGACTTTACCAGTGTGTGATCGTTCGATTACGAGTCAGTGTCCAAATACAGACAATCCCCTGATTCGTCTTGTATCAATGTCACGAGCTCCCACTTCCCAAGTGAATGGTTGACACAACCACTTTGGACCCGTCGACAAACAAGTCGTACTCGTCAATCCAGTCATCCTACTGGAGACTAAGACTTGTGGACTTAATTTAATATTACAGTATGTCAGCTTACTGGTGCCCCCTCTCTGTCCCCACAGAATCAGTAACTGAACTGTAAATATTGGGGTTTTATTAATTCGTCTTATTACCCGACTGCAAGGTTAATTTATTTAGACGAAATAATAATCTGTCTTTGTATTGTTTGTCATGCTAATTTCGACAATAAACAAACAATAATAATTTCATTATCAAATAATTCAATTACAAATGTTAAACACATCAAAATTAAACTAATGCCCTCGTACTATCTAATCCTCGTACGGCATCTAGGGCATAAATCTCAATCTAAGTGTTCTGTTCATAAGTCCCGAAAAAGGAGTTTTAGATGTCATTACTATCTTAAGCCTAGTCATATAAAACCTTTTTGCTGGAAAATGAAAGATGATTTTGTCAGGAAGAAAATGTTGGCTGGAAAGTCGTCCAACATTCTACCCAACATTGAGAGATCAGTATCTAACAGAATGTCTGGAGAACTTTTTGAAGCCTCTAGCTCTAATTCAACTCATTACAAGTCTGTTTGGGTTCCCAAATATCAGAAGAAAGTTTGGGTTGAAAAATCTTCTCTTTGCTGCAATGTCGTATACACTTCTTTAAAGGCTAACGTTTCAGGGTCATGGTACTTCGATAGTGGTTGTTCACGCCACATGATGGGTACCAAATATTATTTGCTAGATTATACGCCTTTAAGTAGTGGAACAGTGACTTTCGGTGGTGGCGCTGAAGGTCGCATTCTCGGACGGGGCAAGCTCAACGTTCCCGGTTTTCCTGTCTTGAAGAACGTCCTCCATGTGGAAGGACTTGTGGCGAATCTGATCAGTATAAGCCAACTTTGCGACGATGAGCTTGAGGTAAGATTTAACAAGGATTGTTGCGAGGTTTCTAACGATCAGAAATTGTGTGTCATGGCAGGTAAGCGCTCTAACGATAATTGTTACCAAGTTGGTGACAAAGGCGGAAACGACGAACTCTGCCAACTGTCCAGGCCATCGGACGAGGTCATTTTGTGGCACAACAAGTTGGGCCATGTGAATTATCGGACCTTGGAGCAGCTGGTACGTCACGAAGCAATCAGAGGGATCCCCAAGCTAAAGGAGTCCGGTAAGATCGTCTGTGAACAGTGTCTGAAACGCAAGCAAATGCATGCTGGGCATAATGTTGACCAACATTCTGCTCAACATTTCAGAACAGCTCACTGTTTTCAGCTTATCCATATGGATCTTATGGGTCCTATGGAAGTTGAGAGCATAGCTGGTAGGAAATATGCTTATGTTTTGGTTGATGACTTTTCGAGATTTTCATGGATATTTTTTCTCAAAGAAAAATCTGAAACTTTCGATTTTTTCAAAACTTTTTGTGCTATGGTCAAAAACAACTTTTGTGCCCCGATTTTTCATATTAGGTCTGACCATGGTAGAGAGTTCGAAAATCAGTTTTTTCAAGAGTTTTGTGATAAAAAGGGTATTATCCATGAGTATTCTTCTCCTAAGATGCCTCAACAAAATGGGGTCGCCGAAAGGAAGAATCGCACGCTTCAAGAGATGGCGCGTGTCATGCTATATTCCAAGAATCTTTCTAAAAGGTTCTGGGCTGAAGCGTTGAACACCGCTTGTCATATCTCGAACCGAGTTTACTTTCGTCATGGCACGAAGAAAACTTCGTACGAGATCTTGAAGGGTATGAAACCTACGGTCAAGTATTTTCACGTGTTTGGTTCTATTTGCTATATGTTGAATGACCGAGAGTATTTGACTAAGTTTGACTCGAAGACTGATAAGTGCATTTTCTTAGGGTATTCTACCAATAGCCGTGCTTACCGATTTTACAACTTGAGGTTGAAAACCATTCAGGAATCTGTGAACATCGTGTTTGATGATGATGTTAGCAGGAATACTCCTCAGGTTGAAATTATAGAAGTGGTTCCAGCTACAGAACATGCAGACGAAAATGTTGAGTCAGATGTTGAGCCAGCATCTGCTTCAACATCTGCACACGAACAGGAGACTGATGACGAGAACATGAATGCTCGACGAGATCCACCTGCGAGAATCCAGAAAGCTCACCCAGCTGACCAGATCATTGGAAGTGTGAATGAAGGCCGTAGAACACGAGACAAACCGCGCAAAGACTACCGCTCGATGGTGAAAAATGTATGCATGACGTCCGTATACAGTGAGGTTAGGTTTAATTGTTTTGTTTCGGAGATTGAACCAAAGAATGTCGTTGAGGCCCTCAAGGACAATGATTGGATCAATGTGATGCAAGAAGAGCTTTTACAGGTTGATAAAGCTCAGGTTTGGACTTTAGTCCCTCGGCCGAATGACTTCAATGTCATTGGGACGAAGTGGATCTTTAAGAACAAATCTGACGAGTATGGCAATGTTGTTAGAAATAAAGCTCGTTTAGTCGCCCAAGACTATACCCAAGTCGAGGGAATAGACTTCGATGAAACCTTTGCTCCTGTAGCAAGGTTAGAATCGATTCGGCTAGTTCTTGGTATCGCATGTTGGCTCAATATTATACTCCACCAGATGGATGTGAAAGGTGCATTTTTAAACGGTTACGTTGACAAAGAAATTTACGTTGAGCAACCGAAAGGTTTTGAGGATCCTCACTATCCCGATCATGTGTTCAAACTACAAAAGGCCCTTTACGGTCTTAAGCAGGCGCCACGAGCTTGGTACGGCAGACTTACATCGTTCTTGTTAGACTTTGGTTTTAATAGAGGCGAAGCCGATCGAACCCTCTTTGTAAAAAGAGTTGGTTCCGATATTTTGATTGCTCAAATCTACGTTGATGACATAGACTTCGGATCGACTTCACGACATATGTCGGATGAGTTTGTCCAAGCTATGAACTCTACGTTTGAAATGAGCATGATCGGCGAACTAACATTTTTCTTAGGTCTGCAGGTTAAGCAAAGCAAAAACGGAATTTTTCTGTCCCAGGAGAAGTATGCCAAGAACATTGTAAAGAAATTTGGACTGGACACTGCCAAGGTAATGAAAATGCCGATGGGATCCACGCAGAAGATTTCAGTCTGAGCCCAAAGTGTCACACTTGCATGCGGTGAAACGAATTTTGAGATATGTGAGCGGAACTTGTAGTCTAGGTCTTTGGTTTTCAAAAGATACTAACACTAACCTTGTTGGGTATAGTGATGCTGATTGGGCAGGTGACGAAGACGATCGCAAGAGCACGAGTGGCGGCTGTTTCTTCCTAGGTAACAATCTTGTGTCCTGGTACAGTAAAAAGCAAAATTGTGTGTCACTTTCTACTGCCGAATCTGAGTATGTAGCGGCAGGAAGCTGCTGTACACAACTCGTTTGGTTAAACAGCATGTTGAGCGATTACGGGTTAGAAAGTGAGACGATACTTATGTATTGTGATAACTTGAGTGCCATCAATATTTCGAAAAATCCCATCCAGCACTCTAGGACCAATCATATAGATATTAGGCACCATTTTTTTAGAGACATGGTAGAAAAGGAGTTGGTTAGAATAGAGCATATAGATACTAAGAATCAATTAGCGGACATCTTTACTAAAGCCTTAGACTTCGAGAGGTTTTCGAGCCTCAAAAAGTCTATTGGTCTGTGCATGAGTCAGTAAATGTTGGTCCAACATTCGGACCAACATTAGCATAAGTCAAGCTTGGTTGTTACAGTTCTGATATTTGATTCTAATTACTCTTTGTGATTTCCTAAAATGATTTGACTCACCTAGACCGTTTTCTGAAATGACCTTCTCACTTGCATATGACTTTGCTCTCATCAAAATTACTCTAGAAACAGGTTCAAGCAATTGAAACTCCTTAGATACACGGCATTCGCTGTGACGATGTATTCTATGCGTGAATAAAGAGCTGAACTTTGAAGAAAGAGATATCAATATAGAGCATGTCGAGCTATTGAAACTCCTTAGGTACACGGCATTCGCGGTGACGATGTACTCTATGCGAGCTAAATAAATGTGAGGGTAGACAGAAAATGAAAGAAGGTCGAGATCTAGGGTGTTGAACAGAAAATGAAGGGAGTCGTTCTGGGAATGTTGAGTCGAATGTTGGGACAACATGTGTGACTAACCAGCTTGATTGCGCTAAAATCTGTGTGTGTTTCTCTGATTCTTAGGTAATGTCTATACATATATCTACTATTTTGTGTCTAGTGTCTATATTTCTCTTTTAGCGATTGTTGAAGAACGGTCTTCTCCACTTTGCTCGCGTAAATCGTCCAAGTCACTAAACGGTTAGCATCACTTATTCTTGACTTGGTTTTTGCGAGTTATCTCCACTTATGCATGTTTTACTCCACGATTTTACTGCATAGTTGCACATGATTTTAGGCACGATTTTTAGTTATTCACTATGCCATTTATGACCTTACTGCACATTTAATGTAACGGTTATTTTTTTACAAATCACACATCACATCACAACTTCCCACTTCCTATTCTCAATTAATGCACGTCACTTCCTCTTCATAACTGTTGGAGCCATTTTCTTTTTAAGTTTATCATCTCGGCCGTTTATCACTCAAACCACTTTCAATAGTCTCAAGTGTCTTTCTCGCTCATTCTCTGCAAATTCAAGATTTTTCAAAAGCTATCGAAAAACCCTTTTTCGATTTTAACCTAACCCTTCATCAATCTCTGTGAAATTTCTGCTATACTGTCGATGGCATCTTCGTCTAATCCATAGTCTCAGAATGTTGGAGCAACATCGAGCGCCGACGACAGTGTTCCTAGGCCAGTGGCGATGATGATCAGTGATGAAGTCATCGATTTGCCCACTGAAGGTCCTCCACAAGATTTCATCGACGCCGCTGTAGCTTTGAGAACAAGAGAGCCCGTTGCAGAAGATCCTCCAAAGGATGTCGCCGACGACGTCCCGGCGCCATCCAATACCAAACCCGTATCCAGCTCTTCTTCAGATGACGTCGTCGACGAACACACGTACGACCACCTTTATCCAGACGACTACTTCGACGAGATAATTATGGGTTCAGGGGGAGACAAGGCGGCACAACCCACTTCAGAGGAGATTCCCGCGCCGACTGAGGATGTTCCTGCATCTTCTCAGGAGATTCCCGAGCCCAATACCGAAGAAGAGGTGCGCTCTCAGATGATGTTCTTCTCAGATATTTTATTCGCAGGGTAAGAAAGAAGAAAGGGAAGAGGCCTGTTGAGGATTCTGACTCTCGCCCCTCAAAGAAGGCAAGAGAGTCTGAGAATGTTGATGGAATTGGAAGTTCGTTTGCGCGGGATGATGATGTTGAGTACGATGCTGGGGCGGATTCAAATCCAGCATCTCCAGAAGAAAATCAGCCAGAGGAAGATGTCGATTGGGAGATTCCTGCGGATGCTCCCACATTCTACTCGCCGATGCGCAAGAAGCTCTGGGAATCTTTCAGGGATAGGAAGCCGCGAGTAGAGAGGTGGTTGATAAACTCAGCTTCCGCAAGTATGGTGTGCTAGAGTTCCTCAGGACCCGCAACCTCGAAAAATCCAGCGTCATCTTGGGAGAGTATTCGGACCTCGTCGTCAAAGAGGTATATTCAAACATTTCTCCCAAAGTAAATGAACCGAACTCAAAGAAATTCGGGAAGGTTTATTTACGGGGAGCTCTTTACGATTTTTCATCCCGTTCTATAAATGAGCTTCTTGGAACCTCAGAGGTCGATCAATTTCCAAATGCGGATCTTGATGATGCTGTCTCGTTCATCATCGGAGGAGGTCTAAACGAATGGGCCGGAAACTTCTCGACCAAGCTGCTCACATCACTGTACTCTGTTCTCTTCAAAGTCGCAATCTTCAATTGGCTTCCTACGGCCAATGATAGCAGAGTCACCGAACCAATGGTGCAACTCATCTACGCCTTAGGCTAGAACCTCCCCATCAATTGGGGAGAATACATCTTGAACCAAATTGCCTGGCAGGCCGAACGAGAAGGAACCGGCATCCTCCCTTTTCCCTCCATCATCTGGAATGTGCTGCGTCGAGCAGGGTTCGAACCATCTGAAGATTATGTGGTGAAGGCCAAGGGACTTCCCTATGCTGTTAATGGGAACCTGCTGCTAGGAAAGCACAAGGTGGTGGATCTGCCCTGGCGATCGGCAGAAAATGTTGAACAGGATGTTGGGTCAACATCAGACCCAACAAACCTCTCCCATCTGGAGCAGCAACTCAACGTCCTCGATGCGACGATTGATTCCCTTGTTGAGCAAAGGGAAACACTCAGAAAGGTCATTTCTTCCCAAAAAGGGGGGAGAAGGTGGTGCAGATGAGGCAGGGAGTTCGGGCGAAGCTGCTGATGGCGAAGAAGATCAAGGGGGAGCTGAAGGAGAAGGCGAGGAGGAAGCTGAGAACGAAGAGGATTATAATTTTACTTAACTTATGATCCTTGATTTTGTGTTTTTGTGTGTGCTTTTGTATGCTGACTTGTTTTTTTTGTGCCTGCAGATGTTGGCTCGGATATTAGCTAGTTGTTTTGTTTAAGTGTGTTTGCTTTCAGGGGGAGTTTGATTTGGACTTAGTCACTGCACGTGTTTTGGGAAGAAAGACAAAAATGGGGAGATTGTTAATGTTGACTATGTCGACATTGACAATGTTAGGACGACGTCTGACTCAACACGAGTTGACTCAGACTTAGTCAACCCTCGGTTTTGTCTTTCAAACCAAAAAACCGTTATTCCTATAATCATGGCACTATTTTAATGTGTGCAGGACTTAGTTTCGAGCTTGGAATTAATCAAGGGAAGTGGAGCTAAAAATAGAAAGGCCTTTACTAATAATAGCCTTTGCTATTCTCGGCTTTACTAAGAATAGACTTGGACTTCCCATCACCAACTTGCAACGTCCCTTAAGCTTGAAGTGGAGATCATGGGCAGTGTGGAGATCATGGAGAAGACCATGGCCGCCGAGTTCGAGCATATAAAAAGAAGATTCATTTTCCGATCAAATACAACGAAGCAACCAAGAAAGAAAAGAAAGAGAGAGCTCTCACCATCACGTTTATTGTGTTTCGTTGGTTTGCCTAGAGTTTACCCCTGCATAGTTCGTAGGGATATAGTTTGGTCCGTAGGATCTTTTCTAGGCTAGTTTTCTATCTTCGATAGATTTTGTTTTTGTAATCCATTTCGAGTGAGTGGAATTTTGCCCTGAAGGCGCGTAGCAAGTTTTTCACTTGCTGCGGATTTTTAAAACTGTGTCTCAATCGTTTTTACTTTTAACTTTACTTTAATCCGCTGTGCGAAAACTTTGAGGTCTCGAATGTTGTTTCAACATTAGAACCAACATTTCCGTTCTAACAGTTTTTCAGCAAAATCCCCCTACGTCCATATCACCCACGGGGACCTACCCCTTCACATTACATATACGAATCAATCAAATAAAGGTCATCTGCAATGTCTGCTTATAACATTCTTGAATATGTACCTGACTAACACTCTTGAGATTCGAAAAAGACGAGCTTTTTTTCTTAGACGCCTCTTTGCTAGTATTATGTTGTGGAACAAAAAGTAACATGGGCTTTTTGATATAAAACGGATTCTTGCCGCTTTTGAGCGGGTGTGGTAATAAGAAGTTTGAAACAAAAAACAATAAAAGAAAGTCAATAAAATATAAAGTGAAATTTTTCCATGAGATTGTGACGAAACGAATAGTAGTCTAACCCCACACAACCAACGGTCACTGTCACTATAATGTGCGTGCTGAGTTTCTGCGTTGCGACAAAGTCTTGATATATGCTCTTTCTATTTCCATGTAAGTACTTGATAATATCTTCGTGACACTCACAGTTCTCAACGAATAGTTTGGTATTAACTTTTGAAATTGAACCAATGTGAAAATAAAGAACCATTACATACGCTGTATATAAAGTATAAACTCTACGAGATATATATTTCACCATTATTTATTGAATTAGATTATATGAATTTTGCCGAAAATAAGAATTCAAAAACGTAGGAAAAGTATGCATAGTAACATATATATTTGGCTATAATCATTGATTATACTAATGGTAACGGGCATTTTGACTTTAAAAAAAATTCATGAATTGCATCTCATGACATTGATTGAATATATAATTTTATTTTATTTTTTACTATTATTACATGGATTGATCGTCGAACGGTGCAAGCCACGTGAACCAATAGTAAATTTTGGTCCTAAGCTTTTTGACCATTCACCAATGACCAATGTTTGTTTTTTAACCATAGATCTTTATTTGATACGTTTTATTTACCATGTATTTTTTAATTTATTTACGAGGAAAAGGTATTGTATGGTGTTAGGAAATTGGCGCCCTCGAGTTCGTTACTCGACGTATATTATACGTATGTGTGAAGATCGGGTTGAGAGGCCGATCCAAACGTTGAATTAAACAAAAACAGAACGGAGAAATTACAAGTATCAAACTTTCGTTCTCACTCTCATCTCACAAAGGTTAAGCTAAATGTCACTTATATGGAAGTTACGAAGCCTTGAACCCACTTGGTTGAACACACGAAAGTGGTTACATCAGTTATGAGATATTGGTCCACGTTCAGCAGATCTTGACAGCCTCTTGCAGCTTCCTTACAGCCATGAACAGTTTGAACCAATCATCTGCAACACGCTATGTACTCCATTCTCGTTCCGACAAACTCCTTCGAATTCCCCAGTTTTGGAACATCTATTCCCAACATATGGTAAATAAATGAAAGGATTGGATATAATTTTATATATGATGGTTTCTTAGTGATGATAATTCATGAAATATACCGAAGAAAGAATGCATGATATTCATGACCCATGAGATTAGTATACAAAATAAATAAATATGGTTGTTGGTACTATAAATGCTTTCTAAAATTCAATTTCTGGATAAATTTTATTGCAATATTTTGTGAAAAAGCAAATGAAAACACTTGTATTATCTACCGGAAGACAAGATTCCTCAGATGTTGAGAATGATAATTATTTTTCTTGATTTATAGAGGCTAGGATCGGACTAGTGTTTAGAGGGGTGGACTGGTGTATGAGTATCAATTTGAAAGTGTAGAACACAACACTTGTTTCTATATGTTCGGAGCTTAATCTCCTAATTCTCCCATTCTTCCTCGCAAGGAAGGTACCACTAGAAGATTCGGTTTACACACTACAATATACAACATTTTTAGCTAGACTCCCGCTAACTAAACTTATAGCACTCAACTTCAGGAGCTTGTTACAGTCCACCAGAATTTATCTCTAACACAAGCTTGTTACACTCCGTTGGCGGAGTGTACTTCAACGTATATGTCACTTGTGTCACGTTGGCCTTTTGTTCTGTCTATTTTCTCCGTTAGTCACTTAGATTGTATGTAGGTTATCAATGGCAGTTTTATGTGTGAATTAGTCTAGAGTGCGAAAGTCCCGTCCTCAAATCTTGATGTTCAAGTATATATATGAGGGAGACTTGAAATGGTGGTTGCACGATATGGACGAGGAATTCTCCTTCTTTATTCTTTGTGACCGGCTTCTGCATTCTGCGATAAATCCATTTCAAAAAATTAGTGTGTTGACTCTAAAGTGCTCTAGTACTTAGTTTTGCTTTATTCATTAGGTGAATAGCTTCTAATTTGAACGGCTCTTTTCTCGGAGATTTAACTCTTTTCATATTTGATATGTGTAGGTCATCTTTGTCTTGATTCATATTCGAATTCTTATTGTCTTTCTCAGCTCCAATATCCTTGAATCGAATCTTCACATTTACCTATATGATTGTTTCTAACTTTACAGACCTATACTCAGTTCCAATTCAATTTTGATGTTACCGGTCCGGTCTTGAATTTTAATTAAGGGAAGTTCGGTCTTCAGTCAATCCGGTCTTGAGCCGATAAAATAAGTCGAAAATCTAATGAATTGAATTCCAAGTAATTTTCCACAAAGGATTTCTGGTTAATTTCATCGGCGACCTAAATTTGTTCCGAGTGATAATACGTTTATCCTAGTCAGAACTAGGTCGTATTTGAGTACATTATCGCCATTCTGTGTATATAATCGTGTTATTTACACTTACTTTGATGTTAAAGGTATACATAATGACAAATGGAGAGAGCCAAGCAAAAATAAGAGCGAAAACACGAAGAAATGAAGTTCACGGCCACGTAGAAAGACATGTCACGGCCGTGAATGAAGACTGGAGCACAAAGATACTCACGGAAAATAGTCACGGCCACGAGCATGACATGTCACGACCGTGACATAAAGGGCTAAGAAGTTCTCTCCTAGAGACAGCTTTTTCGTAAAATCTTTAGGGCGTCCTCATGGTATGTTTTCAGAAATTTCACCTCTACCATTAATAGGTTTAGCTAGGGCTTCGCTCAATACTAGAATCTAAATTTTTTCTTTTCGTTTGTTTCGAGAAATCTATCAATCCATTCCGACAAGCAACTCGTGGAAACGAGTCACGACCACGTGCATCAAGTGTCACGGCCGTGAACTCAAAAGTTTAAGAGAAGAGTCCTCGCAGAAACGAGACACGGCCACATGCATCAAGTGTCACGGCCGTGAACTCAACAGCTTAAGAGAAGAGTCCTCGCAGAAATGAGTCACGGCTACGTGCAGAACGAGTCACGGCCGTGACTGATGGAGATGAAAGTATAACACTCGCGGAAACGGTTCACGGTTACGTGCATGACTAGTCACGACCGTGAATGCGGCAGGAGTAAGCAGTGTCACTCGCGGAAACGGTTCACGACTTCGAACATAGTGTGTCACTGCCGTGACACTTCATAGGAATTTAAAATGTCGAAGTTCGCGGTTGTGTCACGACCGTGAATGTGGTAGTCTATGGACATGAAGGTGGCGGGATACTATAAAAGCCCAATTTTAAAGCACTAATCAGGATCTAATCTTCCACAACTCAAATCTCACGACCCAAACGGACGAAAAAGGAGGCTGAAGAACCCTAGAATCGATCACTTTCGATTTCTAGACAAAAAAAAAGGAGATTCGACGTGATAATCAATGAATGATCGAACAAAGTACGCGGGATCAATCTGGGATCTGTAGATAGGGAAGAATTTATGTATTCCTCGTCTTTGTTCACCTTAAAACTCGTTGTCTCTCTGAATAGTATGAGTAGCTAATCTCTTTTTGTGTTTTGGATGAGATGAACGTAGATTAGTCGTAGGTTGGACGTGAATTATTCGTGAATACATGTATCTGATTGTTTATCGTTTATGAATATATTCCTTCTATTCAATATGTCTATGTGTTGAGTTGATGATCATTCTGATATGTCTATGTGTCTTTGTGATATCGGTAGATCGTTTAGGACGATAGATAAGTAACGATTGGGCCCTTCGTAACTGTTAGGGGTAACTATAGGGCGAAAACAAATAGACAACCCTCAATATCAGTAATCAATGATTTAGATCCTCACAACCATCTAGGGCGATAGCGAATTCCGGAGTGAGTAGGAAAGTACTGCGATTTAATCGATGTTTTCTTGTGAGCGACTGTTCATGATTTAACCTGCGACATCTATCGGGATTCGAATCCCAATCACCTTCTTTTTATCTGAAGTTTACTCATCATTATTTGACGTCCTAAGTCTTTAACCGTGTTAGATTAAGTTTTCGGAGTTAGTTCATCATGAATCAAATTTAAGTTATTTGTTTAGGCTAGATATTGAGTTGATAGGTTAGTACTAGTAATTTCATCTATTCCTTGTGTTCAATACTCAGATATTTGCTAGAGCTATTCTACAAACGATAGATACACTGCCTATCGCGCGTGGTTGTTAGTTTTACGTATTCTTTGTATTTATTACTTGACAACTTGCACGAGTCTTTACAACTGATTAAACACGCTGCGTGGCGATCATGACATATATTTATAATTATCAAATATAGTGATCCGAACAAAAACATGTATAAGTAGCGACTAAAATGTTTAATATGCCCTATTTGTAAAACATAATATTAAGAGACCATGTTATATTCAAATCGCTCTAAATATATTGTTAAAGATCATGAATTGAAGTATTAATGATGTTAATAATAATTTGGTAATTGATCAAACAAAACTTAAAAATTGGATTTAAGAGCAAAATACTATAAATCGAATGATACACAAACCCAGACCGAATGATAGACTAGTCTAGACCGAACGGTGGATAAAAAACAAGCGCAGATCGGATCTCTGATGAATCAACGTGTGAAAAGTACGTGATCTAAACTCAAAGTGAACGAGATTCAAAATTTGATTTGATGCGCAAACTGCAAGAATTAATATCAAAAATGCTTCCAACAAGTCGTTCAGTTGGGAGTTTATCTGATTTTGCGATAAAGCAAAATGGTGACCAGATGCAAGCAAGTCAACAGACCTATTTTGGGATAGAAGTTAATGCGGCGTTTGAAACCGATCTAGAGCATGCTTTGTTCACATTTATCAACAGTCTTCTTCTTCTTCATGAGTCTCAAGTATAAATACAAGTGACTCGACACAAAAGAAATAACTTTTCAAAGTCAACAACGATCTCAAGATCATCAAGCAAAAGAACTAAAAGTGAGAAGTTACAAAAGCTTACACACAATCAGAACCTTGTTGTAACTAACGTGTGACTGGTATTAGTGCACGACTAGACCATTCCAACTGACTGTAAAAATGTTGTTGAAGTACACGAACTGTAAAAAACTGTCTAAGTAGTGTTCTAGGAGTTTAGTTAGCGAATCTAGCAAATGTTGTAGTAGTACCTTCCTTGCGGGGAAGAAGTGGAGACATAGGAGATTCAACTCCGAACTTTCATAAACAAAGCCTTGTGTTTACAACTACAAACCAACACAGACACTCACAAGTCACACCAATTCACAGTTGAAACCGGTAGGTAACTGATAAACATATTTCTATACGTTTACTAGATCGTATACATAAGTTTATATTGAGTTCATTGACATCGTCTGAGTGCTTTTATGGGTATTTATACGATCGTGGATTCATTGTTTCTGACCATGGATATGCACTGCTTTGCTCGTTTTCGCTCCGTTTTTGCCCGACTCGTTCCAAATCACGTCCTAAGTACAAATAACAATAGAATATGCATAAATACTCATAAAATTACTCAGACGATGCCAATGAACTCAATATAAACCTATGTATACGATCTAATAAACATATAGAAATACGTTTATCAGTAACTTCCTCATCACTAGCTCACTGACCGATTGAAAATACTTTTCAGTTCAAATAAAAAAGCACGAAAAATAGTGTGTTTATTCAACCCCTCTAAACACACAGGTCCTAATATATACAAACGGTATTGGATTTTCTTTCCTATTTTAAAATTTTACTGGTGGCATGATGACTGCATAGAATTATAAACAAAATAAAACTAATTGCGTCCTTCTCAAAGGTTGAATGTCACTCTTATTCAATTTCAAATTAGAGAAAAACAAATAAACGATAGTGATATGGGTCAATTTGCTCCGTAGTTAGCCGGTTAATAGTTCATCACGCATGCATCAATTTAATTCGAAGTTCGAACAAATAAACTACTTCATGATATCCATCATATCCTCAAATCACATAAATAAGTAAAATATTCTCAGGTTGACCATTATTATGAAATATAATTTAATTTTTCCAATTTGTGATTGACCCCGTATAACAGTGTTTTTTATTTAGAATGTTATTCTTCCCAATCCCAACCCTTAGATGAGCAAATTTGTTATTCGATGTATTTATACTATTTATTAAATGGAAGGGATTCATAAAAACTGTCCACGTGTAAAATTAATTGTTATTTGCCTCTTTCTTTTATAATTTATTTTAATATGAGTAATTACAATTGTTCTCCTCATTTTTTATTTATTTTAATTACATCAACACAAATTAATTTTTAAATAATATTTTATCTATTAAATATTATAAATTACAAATAACTTATAGAATAATATTATATATTTATATTTTAATCGCACGCGGTCTATCATTAAAAGCCTATCTATTCTCTATCAATCAGTCAAGACTTGGGTGTCTTTCATGGGCCATTTGTTTGGGCCCATCGCATCTGCTTTCTACAAGTTGGCCCAATAGGGAGTTCGAAAGTGAAACAACACAGCAATCAAGCAAATTAGATATTAGATCGACTTACAAGAAGTTCGAGATATATATATTTGTAATATAAATATATTCCTCCTTCAATGATTTAGAGGAAAGTGTCATTTTTCTAAGGCAATAGTACAGCAAACATGTGGCCACTTGAGAAGCTTCACTTTGAGAAAATATATATATATACAAGTTTTAATTATCATTTTATAAGGGTTTTTTGTTATGGCATGTCAACCTGCAATTTTCTATATTACCTTTTGCACATGATCCCAGATTGATCTCTCTTTTCAATCTTCTAAATAATCATTATCGGCTGTCCCTTGACATCTATCTATCCATATAGTTTTATCAAAAATCCATCTTTTATATAATCATTATTTGCTGTCCCTTCACATCTAGAGTATTAAAAATCTGAGAAAATTTAATAAAAGAAAAATCCCTTTATTTATTCCATAACTAAGTTAAAAAAGAAAAACACCATTCGTACAAAGTAGAGAAAGAGTGCAAACAACTCAAAACCCTTAAAGTCAAAACGCCGGTGGTTACGCATAAAATGCATTTTTATTTTATTTTATTTTTTATTTCCAAAGATTCCATTTCCAATTTCTTACCTCATGGTTCGTTGTCACTTGTCAGCATAAGCAAAGAAAATTTGAAAAAAAGCTTAGCCCACATGTCACTTTCATTTGAAAATGACACTAGAAAAAAGAAATATAATATATATATAATTTCATTTACTCTTTTAGTTGCTTGTCCGTTTTCTCTTCTCGATGTGTGTGTCGTTATTCTTGATTCAAGCTGTTAACCATTTTCTTAATTGATTAAATATCTTAACAAAAGGGTTTCCCTCGACCATATAGATCAAAATATAAAGCTTGAAATAAAACATTTGATAATAACATAATTTGTACACAACAAAACTGAATTACGTATCAAAGAAAGAAAAATATAATCATCAACGAGCTCAATATAATTAAAATATGCAACAACAAAAAGAAAAAAAAAAATATTCAATTAAAATTATGCTGCTCTAGCCATGGCCAGAACCCAGCGTGATCCTCCATCCCATTACAGAACATGTTGCACAAGCTTCCTTCTTCCTTAATAACACTTACATTATTATGATCATCCATATCCTTCGGACCACCCGAGACCTCGGGCAGCGGCCTCGATGTAATGACGCCGTTGGGATTCATCTGAAACAGATGCATCATCGTCGTCCCAGGCTTAATCCCGGGAGAGTTCTGTGAGAACGCTGATTTAGTCGCAATGTTCGATACTTTTGGGCTGTCGTCGATATCTGTCGTCTGATGAGCAGTTGAAATATCGAGCTTGATTATCTCCGAGCTGTTGTCGCTTCTGTTACTGCAAGAACCTTCTGTGTCTTTGTTGTTCAGGTTTATCGATTGTGTCGGCAAATCTATACTAGTCTTCAGAGCCATTACCTACCATGGTTGCACATATACCTTAATTACAAGATATTAACTTCTTCTAAACCCTAAAATTCATACCCATCAGACAGCATGTGTATATTACCTCGGCGTGGAGTTTCTGGTTTTGCGACTGCAATGAATCGTTCTCAGCCTTAACAGCGTCGAACTGCCTCTTGAGAAGCTCGTAGTCTCTCTCCAACTGCTTGGTCTTCCACCTAGCTCGTCTGTTTTGGAACCAAATTGCTATCTGCCGAGGTTGAAGGCCGAGGGTTTTGGCAAGCTGCATCTTCCTCTCGGGCTCGAGCTTGTTGTGGAGTTCGAAGCTTTTCTCGAGGGTCCTAACTTGCTCGATGTTGAGCCTCCTTTTCTTCTCTCCCAGCTGAGTCCCATCGTCTGATAGATCGTCGTCTCCATTATTGTCCATGTGATGATGATGATGATGATGATCTTCATAAGGCTCTAGGTTAGGGTTCATGAGTGACATGGATGGTACCCTCTTGCCTAGTAGCGAATGAGCTACGCCTTCATTAAAAAACATATGGGAACTAAGATCTTGAAAGTACTATATGAGTACATATGATTAGCTAGGAGAATAGAGAGATTTATTATTACCATGGAACTCTTGAGGCGTGCAAGAAGATAGAATGGGCGGCTGGCTTTGATCGTCATGGGGAGGAGTTTGAAGCATGAAATTCGAGTTGAAGAAGTCCATTGATGACTGTAAGTAAATTCAGCTCAATAGCAGCAGAGAGTTATCTCAGTATGTATCATCAGAGACTATGAACAGTAATTGTAACGTCGTCTACCCTATTATGAGGAGTGAATCGGCCACTCATCCTCCTCATATATTTCTATTTTAGAAAAGATAAAGAGGAGTTTCTGTTTTTAATATATTCCAAGAAATTACTGTGACAGCGTTACAGTAATAATATATATGAATCAATGAAAGTAGTATTAATCTATTTTAAATAAAGAAAAAAATCGAAGGTGGTTAACAATTTTATATTGGTGTGATAGTGGGGTGCGTATATTTTTTCTACACGGACAGTTGTCATTGAAATTTTATTCCTAACATGGGAAGCTGACATTTCTTGTATATAGTATAGTGTGTATAGGTTTCATTAATTTGCTAAAGAAATAGGTAATTATTTTCATTATTTTGTGGGTTGAAAAGGAGAAGTAGGTGAGTTGAGGGGGAAAATGTATAATTATGCACATGCTATTTGTTTTATTTAATTATAGACTATGACAAATAGGGGTGGGCAATCGGGGTCGGGTTTCGGGTACCCGACCCGACCCGATCGGGTTTCCCCCGATCGGGTTGAAAATTCGGGTTGAAATCGGGTATCGGGTTTAAACCCGATACCCGATAGTATTAATCGGGTCGGGTTTCGGGTAGCATTATGCTACCCGAAAAACCCGATCGGGTACCCGATTCTCTATTAAAAAAATATTTTATTTTATTTTTGATGATGTTAAATTTATTTGATTGTTAATGTGTTAATATTTTATTTTTGAATGGTATTAATTTATTTTATTTGTTAACGGTGTTGAATTTATTTATTAACGATAGTGTTGAATTATTTTATTATGGTGTTTGAAATTATTTTTTTTTTGTGTTAAAAAAATAAATTAAAACCCGAACCCGCAAGTCGGGTACCCGACGGGTTTCGGGTACCCGATTGTCGGGTACCCGACTTTTGTCGGGTCGGGATCGGGTATCGAAATACAAACCCGCACATGTCGGGTACCCGACCCGAAAAACCCGATACCCGTAAAACCCGACCCGATCCCACCCCTAATGACAAAGATGGGGTTTCTTTGATTTTATTTGATCATATGTACTATAGCTAGTTTACTCGTGAACATAAATTTGGATATAGGAGTTTCTCACTGTAATGTTGAAATTGACATGGGAATTTATTTTCCAAAAAAGACGTATCATAGCGAGGTTTTAATTCAAATACGATGTTTATAAAATGTCTCAAAACCCTTGCAACAATTCTTACATAGAACATGTCTTGTGTTAATAAAAAGTCTTCTAACATTGAATATAGTCGGATAGAGTGTGCTCTTTGACATAACGGTGGTACAAAATGATTATTATTGGAAGGAAACCCCATTTTTTTTATCTTCTAAGTTGATTGATTTCAAAAGTTTATTACCTCCATAAACTATTCATTACAAGTTGATTTTAGAACGAAACCATACAAGTAAATAAAGAGATTCCTATTACTCCTTCCAATATAAAAAAGACATCAATGAAGATATATATATAATTAAATTTAAATATTTAGTGACTTGTTATTTGTCACAAGAAGAGTAGACGAATGAAGAAAGAAAAATTAAAAGCAAATGGGTCCGTTTTGGGTGGGCAGTTTTTGCAACCTGAACCACCAACAAGCATCGTGTACTTAGCCAGCCAGCCTTTCCTTTTCCCATTCCTTTTTATCAGTTTCTCTGCAATTCTGCAAATTACTAACAGTCAAGGATATATCTATATATCTATCTCTATCAATGAATAATAATAATAATAATAATAATAATAATAATAATAATAATAATAATAATAATAATAATAATAATAATAAATGAATGGCCCTAAATTAACTTGAAGCGATGCTTGTTGGCAAGAATGCAAGCGGAGTGTGTGTGTGTGTATATCCTCTATGCATATCAATATAGACATATACATATATATATATATATATATATATTGATATTGACACACTACTGTAGGTCCTTCGCAACAGCAATGGAAATTACTAGTTTAAGAAGATATTGTGACAATTAATTGAATATATATATATATATATATATATATATTGATTGGAATGGAACCCACAAGACTTTTTGAATTGAGTGATATCTGAGGAAATGGACCCAGTTTGCCATTTTTAATTATAGATATTTTTATTTAAACATAAAAAAAGAAAAGAGAAAAAGGAAATGAATATAAAGAGAGGAGAGGAAAGAGAAGATTGGATAAGTTGGATTGGAGCACATGAAGTGTTATTAGTTGGAACTTGTAAACGGATTCTTTGGGGTATATCATCATCCATCTTCTCTCTCTCTCTCTCCCTCAACTGCTAATGCTACAATTATTTATTTACTTATTTATTTTAAATTAGTCGATATGTAGGGAGAATCTCGGTTCTATCCCAAAAGATTAACATGATACCATCATTTAGAAAAAAATAAAAATATTTATAATGTCAATCTCCTACTTCCTCTATTTTACGAAAATACTACATCTTTAACAATAATATGAAGTTAATTCCTATAATTTATTCCATTATATAATGGGTGAGGGCCACGTAGTGACGTCCATCTGATTAGTGTGTCAATTTTGACGGTCAATTATTTTATAAAAAATAATTTAATTCAATTTGTAAAAATTTCTAAAACCTCCTTAAAGAAACATATGTCCCTCAAAAATTCTAATTTGTTTTTTTTTTTCTCAGGAGGCGGCCACATATCTACTGCCATCATATCTAAAACTCAGGAGGCGGCCACATATTTACTGCCATCATATCTAAAACTCAGGAGGCGGCCACATATCTACTGCCATCATGGTCGCCGCAGATCGGGTTGGAGCACCCATCATCTATTTCATTCTCTTTCTCGATTTCCTTATTTTCTATTTTACATTTTGTTTGTTTGTACTCTCGTATGATAGTTTTTCTTCTCTCGTATGAGAGTATTTCTCTCTTGAAATAAGGTTTTGCAATGGTCATATAAAATATATCTAAGAAACCGACATGCATTGGTGATTCAAACAATTGAGTTATGAATCTTGATTGGATTTGTCAAAAAGTGCTTGAAGAAGGAATTCCAACTGTTGATATTATTGGAAAAAATTATTGTCGTTGGTGATACTATAGTATATCTATCTTTTTTGTTGTTCCTTCATATTTTTCGGCAGTTTTGTTTATTAATTCTATTGTAAAAAAAATTTCAATTGACATTATCGAATAAAATTATCGTTTTGTTAAAAAAAATGTTTATTATAATATAACCACATTGTCGTTTTCAAATTATTATTATTATTATTATTATTATTATTATTATTATTATTATTATTATTATTAAGGGTGATGAGGTTAGAGTAACTAAATTCCAATTAACTGATATGGCAGGTGTAGTTATTATTTTGCCCTTTATTCCTAAAGTTTACTATGATACTAATCTATCTATTTTATTAAGGGTAAATATAATAATTTCCAATTAATTGGTAGCATGAGTATAATTACTATTTTGCCCTTTACTTCTTAAGTTTATTATAATATTAATTTACAATATTACTTTTACATACATACAAAAAATATTTAATTAAAATTAAATTTATGATTTCATTTATTAAATATTTTGAATACTAAATAACAACTAAAATATAAAGTAATATTATATATATCATAACACACACACATCGAGTGTGCGTAAAATACTAGTATTATATTAAGAGCCTTGACATTATAGTAACTGTCATGATATGTCAAATTTAATTTTATTGATTAATTACTAATTTACCATTATTTTGTTTATTTATTTTAATTCACAGGATTATCATTTTACCCTTCAAAATCTAAATTTATTATATATATATATATATATATCCTTACAAATCAATTTAATCTTTTTATATACTTAAAAATATTAAATTTTAAATGATAATTTCATCAATTAAATATTTTAAATTACATATAAACTAAATATATACTTATATATTATAGCCCATACATTGAGTGTGTAAAATACTATTTATTATAAAGATCTTAGGGTGGTAATAACTAACTCTTGGTTAATTCGTAATAAAAAGTGAATTTACAGTAATAGTTTAAATATGAAACTAATTAAAATAGTTGCACATGCACTTATATTTGGGGGTGCTGGGATACAACCCTTAAAGGAAATATCATACAAGAAAACCCCAAGAAGGGGAGGGAGAGATGAGAAAACTAAAATAAATGAGCTAATCTTTAAGAAAAAATGAAGAAAATAAATATTTTCGTTAGGGTTTTGTGTCAGAGGAAATTTTTTGCGGAAGAAACTCTCTCCATTTTGTTATCATTTTAATTGTTGCATAAATTCCACATCGAGAGAAAATAAAAAATAAAACTCTACATATGAATAATATACACCATCTCTCAACTATCTTCTGATTATTGTTTGATTTTTTCTTCCTCCCATCTCCAAACAAGAACATTTTCTTTCTATATGCTTAGTTATCCGTGGTTTTACTTACTACACAGAATATATATATATATATATAAAAAAAAAAAAAGAATGAAGGAATAATATATGAAAACTGATCAACCAAAATGGAAGCCTGTTGATTTATAAGACAGATTCGGGAGCCTTCGCACTGCAATGAAACCAGCCGCTAAGGCGCTTACCGACGCTAAGACAAACGCCGGCAAGTTACCGCCACCAAATAAAGCATCCCATGGGCCCGCACCAAGCGATACAATCATCTATATATCGTCGTAAAAGCTTCATTAATCACTCTTACAGAGAGTAAATTAATGTATTCCCACAAACAATTACATAAGTGAGTGAGTACCTGAGGTATTACAATGGCAAGATTTAGAACTCCAATAGACAATCCTGGACAAATACAAGAAACAACATTGCTTAAACAAATATATAATATGTATATAAAATAAAATAAAAACGTCAGATTGATCAATTAGATAGATAGATTGATACCTTGGCCGCCGCCAGAATCTGCAGTCAACTCCGCAGTGACGGAAAAGGGTACGCTATATGTGACCTGAAGTTCATAATAAAATAGTATAGATCCAAATTAAATGGCAATAAACTGAGGTGAGCTAAGCAACTGAATATATATTACTCACAGCGAGGGGAAGGCCGAGGAGGGCGAAGACGATCAACGAAGCAATCTTAGTATTCTCGTTTGCACCGATGACATGCTGGACTCCTTGAGAATATTGCCTCAACGACACCATGCTAATGATAGCAGTTCCCGACATGCAGATAAACACCATAAAATTACTATATGCCCAAACTAGTCTCGAGCCCATCCGTTGGCACATGGGTTCAATGAAAAATGAGCTAATGCCTAGAACTACCTGCACTTGGAGAGAGATGAAAATCTGAAAAATGGAACCATAGTTGTTGAAGTAATTTATGTAGTGGAAGATCGCCAAGCATAGTATTTCATGCTGTTAGATTATAGTAGAAAAGAAATACGGAAATGAGACCACAGTGCTATATTTAGGGCTCTTACTGAATTCAATAGCAAACCAAAAGCACCTTCTCTGACACCCTGATTATAAGCTTGAACTTCAGCAGCATCTCCTTTAGGGTCACCGTGATATACTTCTCTTCCCATCCAATCGGTGTCGAAGAGAAAAAAAGGGAACCAGGACACCTGACAGGACATAAAGAAATGGGCCAATAGGGAAAAAATATAGAGACAAATGTTGAGCAATGGTTCCTACAATTGCAGCTGCTGAACAAAAATTGGATTGGAAGTGCATGGAAGTACTTAGCTTACCCAAGTCAATGCCATGACAGTTAGCACCGAATGCATTGCTGGAGGTAGATGACGCAAACTGGTCAACAGATTCACCAAAACTGCCCCAGGACTGTCGCTATAAGTATCACTCTCGTTCTCCGTATCTTGATGTTTGTCAATGCTGTTGTGCTTATCCATCATTAGAGGCCCACTTTTAGCCTCTGATCCATAACCATTTGATTCTATTTCCTTCCTAGTTTTATGAAGGTTTGACCTGTTCATTTGAGATTCATTCAGGAGAGGTGCAGAATCTGATGGACGATTAGGTTGCCTTGGCACTAATTGAATCTCCTCTGCAAAGTAGATTGTTACAAGTGTACAAAGTGCAAGGAAGATCTGCAAAAGATTCTCCTGATTAGGCATGCTGAAAAGGTTAAAATTGCTGCAGATGCAGCATCTGAGAATGATGTGATCTTTTAGCACAATTATGATTCAAGCAAAATTTGGGATAAGCAAAATTTGGGATAAGCAAAAGCAACCCATGGAAAAAGCTTATCCACGAAATCAGCAAAGATGAAGAACTCAAAACACAAAAGGGGCATGAAAATGCATCAATTAGTGGAAAGATGCAGATTTTATGATTTGCAAAGAAACTAAGAAGATCTAATTATATACTGAAATGATGTTGAATTGGCATTTGAAAATGAACTAGGTGGTAAGATGTTAGTGTTTAAAGGCGATGAAGAACTCGAAAACTCGAAATCAAAAGACTTTTATCAATAACGAACGAACGAAGAACAAAGAAAAAGACTAATAGCCTTCCTAATAGCAAACCGAGAGTCGAAACTCCGGCCCTCAAATTTCCACCGAGAGTAATAACTCCGGCCCTCAAGATTCCTAGACTTCAAAGACATAATCCTTATACTACTAATGATCCTCCTTTTATAGGAGAAATTAAATCCCTAAAATATCGGAACTAATAAGATACGGAATTTAAAATATATCTACCCTAAATTATCTCTACCCTAAAATATCTCAACTAAAATAATAATAATAATAATAATAATAATAATAATAATAATAATCGACTCCTAACATTACCAACCCCTCGAAAAACAGCCTTGTCCTCAAGGCGGATGTTCGTGAAATATTGGCATAGATGACGGCTGCCCAGGAAGAAGATTCAGCAGGTTGAACTCGTGTCCGTTCTCGTTCGGCTCACTTCCACTCTCTTCTTTCTCCTCTTCGTCCTCCCCTGCAATAATCATTCGAAATTCTCTGTTCGGGCACACATGGCTGCGCCCAAAGGGTTTTCGACAGCGAAAACAAAACCCCTTAGCCCTTAAATCTTGAAACTCGCGGTCTGATAAGCGGTGAGAAGGTCGAGTATATGATTGTTGTTGTGGTGGTTGTGTTCGACCCACTGGTGGATCATTACGAACTAATCCTTGTTCTCCGCGATGGTCTCCCATATTGTCCTCTCTTTTTGCCCCAATTTCACCACTGATCGATGTTGTCCTAAACGGTTGATTGAAAGAGCCAACCTTAAGTGAAGACGACACCGATTCACTCTCTCTCATTGTCGCCATCTTTCGTTCAATACCCTTCGCCAACTCATAAGCATCCTCTAAACATTGCGGCTTCAAAAGTTCTAATTCCGCTCGCACTATTGGTTGCAGTCCCAACAAGAAAAAACCTAGATGTAGCGGCTTTGGTATATCGGTGAGGCAAGTTACCGTGCTAACAAACTCGAAGAAGTATTCTTGAACACGTCCGGTTTGTCGAACACTCGCCAAACGCTCCAGTTGATTTCCACGATAACCTTCGTCGAAAGTAGAAAGAATATTTCTTTTTAACACTTCCCATGAAATCCGTGGATGATCAGATAACACCCACGCTTGTGCCATCCCCTCCATGCAAATCACAGCCGTTGAAACTTTCACGTTCTCCGTCGTCTGTTGAAGTGCGAAATACTGATCCGCACGTGCGATCCACCCCAATGGTTCAGACCCGTCGAATATAGGAAATTCCAATTTTCGTTCCATCAGATCCTTGCCACCTCTGCCTACTCGTTCCTCTACTTGTTCGGCTCGGCCGTCCTCCTCGTGTCGGTCCTGATTTCCCGAATCAGTTCTCTCTCCTATCTTGTTCGCTAGGTCATAGATGAGTTTATGTAAGCTTTCGAACTTGGTCTCGAACATATTCACCGCCTTCTCTAACCCCTCCGTTGTTTTCGCTAAGTTTTGTTTCACCTCTTCCAATCCGCGCTCCACAATATCCATTCGATTCTCCATCTGTAACCTCGTCGCTGGCATGAATTCAATCTCCTCGGGCGTCGATGAACAGTAATTCGACTGTGAACAGTAACTCGGCATCGATGAACAGTAAATCCGGGCAGTGAACAGTAACTCGGGCAGCGATGAACAGTGTTCGGGCTGTGAACAGTGATTTCGGGCTGCGATGGACAGTGATTTCGGGCAGTGAACAATGATTTCGGGCAGCGATGATGGGCGGTGGTTCGTGGCAGGTCGGACAATTTGTTAGGGTTTAAAGGCGATGAAGAACTCGAAAACTCGAAATCAAAAGACTTTTATCAATAACGAACGAACGAAGAACAAAGAAAAAGACTAATAGCCTTCCTAATAGCTAAACCGAGAGTCGAAACTCCGGCCCTCAAATTTCCACTACTCTGGCCCTCAAGATTCCTAAACTTCAAAGACATAATCCTTATACTACTAATGATCCTCCTTTTATAGGAGAAATTAAATCCCTAGAATATCGGAACTAATAAGATACGGAATTTAAAATATATCTACCCTAAATTATCTCTACCCTAAAATATCTCAACTAAAATAATAATAATAATAATAATAATAATAATAATAATAATAATAATAATAATAATCGACTCCTAACATAAGATGCCTCATAAACAAGGTAAACAAGCACGAGTACCTAGTGAGCAAGTGACTTACCACTGCAACTAAAAAAGCTGCCTTGAGATTCCCACATGGTTCGCAACAAGCCCTGCTAGTCAAAAAGGGAAACCACCTGCTTGCAAATGCAAACTATGTATCATCAGAACAGGTAAATCTCGAACCCATTGTTAATTGCTTTGGCAGAGTGATGATAGCCAAATATAAATATAAATTGTAAATTGGTATCTGTGAGAAAATTATACATCGTATCTTAGGAGAAATGTCACCTGTGCCAATTGCCACTAGCCCCAGCAGAAAATCCTAGAATGTTTCCAACTGCCATCCAAGAGCAAAATATTGCATTTGCTGAATTTCTCTGATCTGGTCCTACAATCAGCAAAAGATCCATGATTGTCTTGGGAAAGATGTATATTTATTATAAATGAATAGAAAGTTAAGCTAGAATGATTTTTATGACCAATACAAAAAAAAATGCAGGTGCAGTGTTTCATACCCTCTAAATTCCTTATTATGAACAAAATGGGTGTGCAGATAGTCGTAAATATCATACATGCCCATTTTTTTTTTTTGCGGATAAAATGAAAATGGCATGCAGGTAAAATGACATGATTTTGTAGCCTTCATTCTCCACAATTAATGAGGTTATATTGCAATTTATACAGATGTTGGAGAGTAAATGTTCTTTGAAATGATGCTGCTTCGGAATAACCATGTTCGCAAACAAGTTTAGTAAAATCACTTTTTCTAGACGGGAAATTGGGGTATTTTGACCATATCTTAGGCGTAGTATATTCACCGACTCACGGCAGAGCATTCAGGCGATAGACCCCCTTCAGAGAGGAACATATTTTCTATTACCTCAATCCTCAATACATTATTGATGGCCTCGTGTCTAGAGTTTCAGATTAATCAGTAAGTGAAGGGAGGTATTACCTGATAAATCAGCCAGAAGGGCACGGGCAGGACCCTGCAAAGTCACATTTCTGTATGTTGGTATGTTGCAGCAATCAAGAGTTACATCAAAAGCAAAACCAGAAATCACCTGAACAGTGTTGTTGGCAAGGTCTAGCATCCAAAATCCGATCACAAAAACGATAGCTGCCCTTGTGCGTGTGCCTTTAAACGTGCTGTAGTTCATCAAATGCAGCTTCTATTACATTTATTTTGAAAATAAGAAGAAGAAATATGAAAGGCATTGACTTTGATTAAAACCTGCAATGTTCTTTTGTGTCCCCCAAAATATAACCAATGTCTGCAGAAAATCCGATTATTAACACCTGTATCAAAGAACTTAGTCTGACTTGTACAACAAAGAATTGTCAGCAAAGAGGATATGAAATACAACAATCAACTTACAGCCACCATTATCATGGCAGAACCAACAAATATATAGGGCCTCCGTCTACCATATTTCGAAGTACATTTATCACTCCATATGCCAACACAAGGCTGGACCTGCAAGCAATAAGGATTCAAAAAGTTAAATATTTAAGTGCCAACAGTTCTTGACTAAATTTGATTTAAAATATGAGCTTCAAACTTCACATAACAAGATACTCAGTGGCTTAGTTCCCCTCTCCCACTCTAATATTTGTTAAGTCGTTGCAGAATGATATTTTGGCCTCACTTGATTTTCAAGATTGAAGCATAGATAAATTCATATGTCATGTTCATGACCATATAATCTATTCATGAACAAAATCAGTGAACTGAATAGTTAAGTAGATATCTGCCACATGAGAGAACTAAAACAGAACTTCTGCATCGAAACAAAACTGAAATTCCACATACCACGAGACCTGTTATGGGACCACAAAGCCATATAAATGAAGAAAACTCATGTCCAATACCAAGCGTCTGCATGAAAAAAAAAATTTTAAAAGGGGAGTTATTTATACTGAAGAGCACAGTGCACAAATAGCGAGAAAATACAAATATATACATGGAAAAACTGACTCCTGTTTAAACAATTATAATGCAATAATTTACGGTACAATGCAGAAATGATTAGGAAAGAAATTCTATTCAGTATGTAAATAAAATGAAGAACATATAAACCTGGAAACCTGGAGAATATCACTTAACATAGTATTTGAACTTCAAAAAATAAAAATAAAAAAATATGACGATTTAATCTCTCATCTAAAATACAGAGTTATTATACAAGACCCACTAATCAACTTTAACGCTTTCTGATGAATCACAATTTTCTCACCACCATTTCCACAAATATAACCCCCACACAAGTTCTAAAATTCCTCCATGTTTCTATAAACCTCACATTCACCCTTATATTAATTTTCCAATCGTGAAAAGCACAAAAACACTAAATCTGCCGTTAGCCCTTCCAATAAAACACGCACTGATTCAGAAAACATGAAAAACAGAGCTACAACATCAAATAAAAAGCCCGTCAAATTACAAGCATATTTCCCAAATACCATCATCAAATCACAATATTGAACAACAAAACTCGCCTGAATATAGGGAGTAAGGAGCGAGAGCTGCAACGCCCAGCCGAATTGCACCCCAGCCGCCACCGTACAGCTCAGGATCAGCGTCGACAAGCTACAATGCCTCGGCTGCGTACGATAATCGATCGGCGGAGATCCTCCCTCGTCGGAGGACGACGATCTATGCGGATGAGAAGGTGATTCACGAATCTGAACGTGCGATTCTTCGATTGAAGCGAGCTCCACTTCGTGCTTCAGGTTCTTGTAAGGTACGCGGATCGACACTGCATCCATGTCCTAATTTTTTTTTTAATTTTTCTTTTTTTTTTTCCTTTTCTGAGATCGATTTATTGATTTACATAGGCGAAGCCAAATGAGATTTGAAGTTCTGAATAGCTGATGACAATACACAGTGATAATTGTAATTAGGTCCCTATACTAGTAATAAGCATACTTCAAACCTAGAATAATCATAATAATACTAGTATTTTACGGACACGTTTTAATATATATATATATAATATTAATTAATATTTTAAACTATTTTTAATAGATAAATTTATAATATTAATTTTTAATTTGAACATTATTTTTAAGTATATAACAAAAATTGATTTTGGAGGATATAATCGGAGTAAAAAAATCATGGATAAAATAATAATTATTATTGTCATATCAAATTAGTTTGAAGACGGTTACTATGATGTGCTCTACAATTATATATAGTATAAATTATCTATGCTTTATATAATCAGCACTTCTTAAAAATGACCTCCAGTCAATCGATATGTCAGATAAATTTACAATCTTAACTTTCATTTTATTATTTATTTTAGTTATATCCTCATAAATCAATTAATTTTTTTCTTTTTTAAATACACTAGTAAAATTATATTATAATTTCATATACTTAATATTTTAAATTAAAATAAACCTTAGATTGTAAAATAACGTTATATATATTTATATATTAGTACACGCATCGAGCATGCATAAAATATCAGTAGCATGAGATAGCTTTCGATTCCTTCATCCAAATCTAATACAATACTATTCTCTTTATTCTAATAAAATATGAGTATTATATCTTCACTCTCTCTCTACAAGAAATGAAAATGAGACAAATTAAATTATTTTTTCTATTTGGAATTTGAGCTGAACGGTCAATAGATTTTTGAGAAATTAGAAGGGTCTGACTGTAAATAGTCAATAGAAAGGGGGTCTTATACATAATTCTCTCTTATTTAGAGGGCTTCTTAATCAATACTTGGGTTAAAAAGTGGTTAGTTTGACTAAGAAATGAAGCGTGGCTTACTCTTAAAGAAGAAGCGTAAGCATGGCGTCAGGTTCAGGACACGAGGACTTCCTCTTTGTATGTAAGCTGTTTGACGTTTTCTTTGTATTGTATGGAAGCTGTCGAATTAAATAAAATTAAAAAATTACAATAAAAATAAAGTATTATAAATCCATGGGCTAGGGCTTTCAAAAAAGTCATTTTGCATGACGAGTTAAATATTGATGGACAAATTGGACCGAGGCCCAATTTCATAACTTTTTTTATATTTTTTAATATAATTTTTTTCTTCCGAATTAAATATATATTTGATACTCCCTCTGTTCCTAAATACATGTCATTTAAGGTTTCTACACGTATATTAAGAAATAAAATAAAAATCTCTTTTATACCATCAACTAATCATATCTTTTAATTGATCACCCACTTAATTAGCCTCTTTTATGGGTAAAATTGGAAATATACATAATAATATTTTTGAAACTACCAAAACGACTTTCTTTTTAAAACAGAAAAAAAATTCTAAAACGACTTGTATTTAGGAACGGATGGAGTATTTAATTGGTGGTAATGACGGAAATTCAAAATTAAAAGTCTCAATCAAGGATGATCATGGGCTAAACAGAAATGAAAAGACAATTTGAGTGTTTTTTTTTTTCTCAATATTTTCAAGAATACATGCATTTACCAACTTCCCCATTTGCCAATAAGTATAAACAAAAGAATGAAACTTAAATTAACATCCTAGTTGTCGCAAGCATCCAATTTCCCATGTAAGTTCACAAGATTTATTTTCAGACAATCTTTCGTCAACCCTAAATATATATATATACACAGCTTTAGTAATAGTTTTTAAAAGTGTTGTTATTACAAGCAAGGGGGTTGATGGGATTAATTCTTTATACGTTAAAAAGGGTTATGTCATTAAGATTGCGATGACGATCGTGTATGGTCCGATTTCCGATGGATTCGTCGATGTTGACTTTTATAGTTTTCTAACAAGTTAAAAATATAATTTGTAACTTAATAATGCTGTTGAAATTTTGGTGTATTCTATTATTTACCCACATCTTGAATTGTGAAGGAAAACGACGCCAAACATCACATTTTATAAGGTAAAAACTATTGGGAAAAATGAAGTAGAGAGAGTCATCCAAACTTTTGGATTTATTACAACATATATATGATAATCTCTCCAACTTTCCGAAGCCCGTGACTAGTTTTATGAAACCAATGTCTTCGTAATTAATTACTTCTTTCATTATAAATTAATGTCATGAAATTTTTAAAAACAAAATTAATAAAATTAGGAAATACTACCATACATTGGCTTATTGTCTCCATAAGTTTTGGAACTTCAGATGCACAAAGAGACTTAGCTATATGGCTATACCAATATAGGAGCCCAGCCATTCTATTTTATTATTATTATTATTATTATTATTATTATTATTATTATTATTATTATTATTATTATTATTACTTTTTTTCATTTTTTATTGTTATATTTCAATATATATATATATAGATAAAGACTTATAGGTGCAACAATTTATATATAGAAATAGGGATACCGAGGTATCAACCAAATCTAGGCTTCGCCAAAAGTCCTATAGATTGGCCTAATATACATAGTAGGCCAAACCCTAGGCAACAATTGGAGCCAAACTGACATGTAATAATTAACTTAATATTAAACACGGCTAATTAATATTAATTATTTATTAATTAAACTCTCTAACTATTATCACATGAGCAAGCTTCTGATGATGGCTGCTTGGTCACCGTCAGTCGACTGCAAAAGCTCGGATAATCGATCGCTGAGATCGTCGACTTCTCTGTGCAAGCTCCTTATGTAGTTGCACGTCTCTTGCAAAACCATTGAAGCCGAAACCTGCAATTAATATGTGTTGTATATCTAATTATTCATTCTTCTCGCATTAAATTATTATTACATGTAATATAATATAGTTCATATTTATTATGTAAGAAGCATGTAACGTGGACCTGCATGTGTCCTAATAAATAGTGAAAATGAAACCTTATGTGAGGATTTTTAGTGTGTGTGTGTGTGTACAAATGAACTTTGCAGACAAATACACACAACATAAGCACATGATACACATAAATATACATGTACGGTGTGAGGGAAACATCTTAGTCCCACACCGAAATTATTATATTTTTTTCAAAAAAAAAAAAAAAAAGAAACAAATATAAGAAAAGGAACATGTATGAGATTAGAGGTATGTCTTGATGATTTATCTTAACGTTAAACTGAGGAAGAAGAAGAAAGAACACATACATACAACATACTTGTATAGCTATGAAAACATACATAGACGTAGTATTTATTTTTTTATAATGGATTTTATTTATTACACATTACCCTGTCGGAACGTCGTCGACTGCTACGCATCTCGGGGATTATGGTCTGCAACTTGGTGATGAGATCTGCTATTTGATCCTCGCTTATTCTTGAAGCTACTGTTGATTGCCTCGAACGTGATCTTCTAGCAGAAGACATTGGTTTGAGTATATGCACGTAGATTGAAGGATGAAAGAGAAGAGAAGCTCTTTACTTATCTTTATTTTTTTTTTTTTATATAAACTATTTGAGAAGATTGAATATTTATTATAAGGTGGTGTTGTGTTGGGGAGTTTGAAAAAAATTGAAGGATGGTGGACGATTTATATAAGTGAGGGATGGAGGGACAAGATATATGGAGAGTGAGATGAGAAGGGTTAATATATATATATATATATATATACTTAATTGGTATGTCACTTCAAATTATCCTTTTGCCCTTTATATTTTAATTTATTCCAAATATATCCTTACAAATTAATTTTTTATTTATATATTTAAAAAATAAACAATTAAAATTAAGGTTATAATTTCATCTATCAAACATGAATTATATCAAACATCTATACTATATATTATTGGTGAGGAGTCTAGAGTAATCACCCTCAATTAATTGGTATGTCAATTGTAAAGTAATATTTTTACCCTCCAAAATTTTATTTTATTCCAATACCCTTATTAATTAATTTTTTTAATTTATATACTTTAAATTATATACAATTAAAATTAATGATATAATTTTATATTTCAAATATAAAAGGTAATATTGTACATATTTATATATCAATGCACACACATCACACATCGGGTGTGCAAAAAAATTACTAGTATATATAATTGAGGGGTAGTGTTGGAAGTGACGTCGACAATTGCATAGGAGAAAGGAGTGGGCTATGTCGTCTCTATTATTTTATATGGAGTTTGGACTTTCGAAGAATAAGAGTTAGTTTTTCTTTTTGTTTTGATTTTTTTTTTCTTCTTGTATATGATGATTTCTATAAAATATAATTAAATTTATACTACATATAATATATGCATACATGAGTGTTGTGTGGATTAACATTTGCCCTTGTGGATACGTAATGTGGATGAAGCGCGCGGTCTTTTTCATTCTCATGATAATAAAATTGTGGGAATGCTTATAAAACAAATATATATATAAATATATATATAATGAATCAACGAAATTAAATATATAGGCATAGTTGGTGATAGACTTTATGATAGTAAGCGTCCTTCTCCATATGTTCCCCAAACAGCCAAATAGGGCTTAAAAGAGTTCCATCGAAGTAACTTTGCCTCTTTACTACACATCCCTCCGGCCCTATTTGTGTCGGCCTTAGCACGCAACACCCCACGTTATCGTCTTTTATTACATTACATCGACTTATGTCAAATTCTCTATTAATAAATGAATATTCTAATAGATACATTTTATATTTATGTGTGTAGATAATACATACCTCTTACTTAACATATCATTTAGACACGAACGCTGCGTGACTTAAAGTGGTGAGATTCATCTTTCATTGATCTTTTTTTTTTTTTGTTTGTTTTTTAGTTTTTTTGGTGCAGTGAGTTTCAGGTAAATTAATTAGGTATTAGTTAGTTAAGCTTTGTTTAATTCCTTGTATGTATGCAATGCAATGGCTTGAACATTAACTCTAGTTCAGACCAAAACACGTGCGATTGACTCAATTAGATCATCATATTTAGTTAGGTTTGCGCATAAGATATCAGGACAAGGCAATATAAAAATATGCCACAACTATTATGATCAGAATAACCTTGATGTTAGCAAATTGATTAATTAATTATACCAATCAAAGTGCCTCTTCGAGGTTCAAGAAAATACATATTCCTTTAAAAAATAAAAAAATAAAAAAAATTAAATATATATTGTATAAAAGGTCGTCGGGCGAAATGGAGAAAAGGAGAGTGATTGACCAGTGTTTTTGTTCATATCAAGAATGTCATTAAGATATATGTATTATATTTGATTATATTCCTAATAATTGTGTACGAGCATTGCAAGCATTGGGGCTGTGAAACACCGCACGTGATGGGGGATATGCTGCACTACCTTTCCGGCGAGATTGTAGGGCAATATATATAATTTTATGAGAACTATGAAAAATTTAATTTAATTTAATTGGAGATTGAATCTTGGAAGCATTTGCCAAGTAGTTTCATTTCTGCAAAAAATCCAGAGTTTATATAACTTGTAACTTAAAGGGTTTTGGTTCTTGATTTTTATTTATTTTTATTATTATTATGTAGAGAAATCAAATTTAATATGTAAACTTTGTCACCTAACTTTCTCTCGATAACTGCTAATGTATATTTATTTATTGATATTAGATTTATTTAGTACAATAATCATATGTGCCATTGCTACTAATTCTTTCTCACAATGTTGCTGCACATTTTCATGTCGGTAATGGAAGATCTCATATCCCATGTCGAGCCAGACTAACATGTAATGTTAATCGTGTTGGAAAAATATAAATAGAAAGTAATTATTAATGATAAAACATAAAACTTGGTTAATGGAAGTAAAAGTTGACAAAAAAGTTATTTCCTTTTTCAAATGTGAAAGGTTGTCAGTAATCGTAATTAGTCACAACCTTCGGCAGATTCCAGCTCTCATCTATAAAGTGAAAGCCTCATTTGCTCATTTCCTACTCCTCGAACATCTCCTCGAGTCCTAGAAATATTAGGAATTTCTTTCTTCTATCGCCGTGAAATATATTTAGTATATTTCATATTCAAACTCGCATGAGAGTGCGCAAAGCATCGAATAAGTTCGTTGTTCTCTCGTAATTTGGAGTGTTCCTATTACGAGACGTTTGTCATTGTATCTTGGGAAATGATTGACGTATTCTGTAAGCACCGTGTGCGGGGCAATATCGTTGTAAGGACATGGCATCTAACACTAGCCTCGACAATACAATCAGATTTACATTCATGTCTACGTTCGATATAATATGTATTATAATATTATATAAATATATAAACGTACGTACGAAAATTATATCTTAAAACAATATTTGTGGTAAACTAATTTTATTTATCGATATGGACAATCTTCAAACGATATCCGTGAAAACAGATACGACTTTGAGTTTGAGTGGCGACATTCCGAAAAATATTCTGTCGGGAGAAAAGTCGAAGTGACCTTTGGTGATTTCGAACATTGGAAGATGTGTGACCTTTCGCGTAAAGGTGTTGTTTCGTATGAGAACGAATAACCTTTCGAGAAAAGGTGCGACTTGTCACTAAGAAGTGTGATGTTTAATAAAGAGATGTGACCTTTCGCGAAAAGGTACGATCTCACGAGGAGATGCGATCTTTTGTGAAGAGGTACGATCTCATGAGGAAATATGACTTTCGCGAAGAGGTACAATCTCACGAAGAGATGTAACTTTTACAAAGAGGTACGACCTTTCGTGAAGAGACACAAACTTCTTTGAAGAGACACGACCTTTCGCGGAGAGGCACGGAATTTTGTGAAGAGGTGCGACCTTACGAAAATGTGTAACCTTTCGTAAAAGAGTACGATCTCACAAAGAGACACAATCTTTCCCAAAAAGGTACGACCTTCCGTGAAGAGATTCGATGTCACGAAAAGTTATAGCCTTACATAAAGATGTAAGATCTCGCCAAGAGACACATAATTTTATAAAGAAGTACGGTCTCGCCAAGAAATGGCTTTTCACGAAGAGGTACGACCTTCAATGACGAGGTTCGGTCTCACGAAAGCTGTAGCTTTACATAAGGAAGTAAGATTTTGCGAAGAGATACGACTTTTCATGAAGAGGCACGACCTCCACGAAGAGATAAGACCTTCAGCGAAGAGGTACGATCACAGAAATTTATGCGACCTTTCGTAAAGAAGTATGGTCTCGCGAAGAGACACGATCTTTCACGAAGAGGCACAACATTTTGTGAAGAGACACAAGTTTCCTGAAGAGATACGAACTCATAAAAAGATATGACTTTTCACGAAGAGGTACAATCTTTTGTGAGAATGTATGATCTCACAAAGAGGTACGATCATACTAGGAGACGCGACCTTTGACTAAGAGGTGTGACCTCACGAAGAGATATGAAGTTTTGAGAAGTCATGTGATCTCGCGAAAGGCACGATGTTTTGCAAAAACGTATAAATTTTCTCATAACTCTATAACCTTCTACAAGGAGGTATGATCTTTCAAGAAAATGTGTAACATTTCTTAGCAACATACAAACATTTCATTAAAGGGTATAACTTTTGACAAAAATATATGATTATTCGAAGACGTGCGATATATTGCAAAAGGCTCAACTTGTCGAAGAGGTGTGGTCTTTCGAGAAAATACATGATCTTTCACAAAGAGATACAACCTTTGAGAACACATCAGTATTTGTAGAAATACATGAAAATGTGTGGGTACTTCGTAAAAGTTGAAATGTCTGGGCAAAATAAGATCAAACCTAAAACGATCAACGGAAATGTTATTGGATTTACCAATAACAGTAGTGCATATTGATTTATCTATATCAAAAGGCACATATGAATGATATCAAGGAATGTATCATTGTTGGATCGTGTAACGGGACCTGTGGGATTGATCCCACCACATACAGACTGATAGTCTATCCTCATTGTACCACCACTAGCCTTTCCAGTGTGCATTGTCCTCACTCGCACACACCTGAGCAAACTTACTAGGGGTCACCCATCCCAGTGCTACTTCAAGTCAAGCACGCTTAACTTTGAAGTTCTCATGGATGGACTCCCGAAAAGGAAGGTGCACCTTAATGGTATGAGTATCACTTAGTAAGTCTCTTACCATTCATTAACCACTCTCATTCGGGTATGGAACCGATTTATTCATGTACCCCTCCACCTAGAAGCCTGCCAGGAACCGCTCATTGTTCGTGCACCTTGGCATCAACGATCACTCCCCGCCCTCATCGGCCCCGGGTGTCACATGCCCACCAGCTTCCCGCTTGGTTCGTCCTCGAACTACACCGTACTGTGAGTGAGATTCAGGAAATGGTTTTTCATGCCTCACCGGTGTGGGATTCCTCATCATTGCTACTGAAGAGGTGGGTTTAAGAGTCGCAGATTTGACCGGCTCGAGGGAACATTAGTTCCATACCTAACATTCCCCCCTCCCCCCCACACCGGTGTGGTCCTCTTCAGCATTGCTACTGAAAAGGTGGGTTTAAGAGTCGCGGATTTGACCAGCTCGAGGGAACATTAGTCCCATACCTAACAATCATTTAGTATAGAACAGATATTGTGATGCAAAGTGGATATATGATACAAAAAAAACCCTAAACAAAAATATTATATGTGCTCACAGTTGGCGGTGGAACAGTGTATTGGCAAGCAAACGTGCACTACTCGGTGGAACCCGAGTTTATCAACCTAACTAAAGCCGTAGAAAAGGCTGAATGACTATGTAATTTTTGAAGAAGATACCCATAGGTAGAACAAACTTGTGTCTATCGTACTATTACATTGTGATGGCCAGCCGACAAATAGAAAGACATTGAGTAGTATGTGGAATGGTAAGTCATGACACACGCATCGTCGACACAATACCATTTAACAGTTGATCTCAAATGAAGTGATTGCAATCGACGATGTCAAATATAAGGATAATTTGACATACCCTCTCACGAAGAGGATGACTCGAGGTCATATAAACTGCACATCAAGAGGAATGAAATTGAAAAATCTACCACTAAAACGACTGTAGCGGACACCCAAACTTGTTGATTGGATATCCGAAGATATTGGTTCCTTGAGACAACTATGTTATAGAAGTTGTGCTACGACACACGACACATATTATCTATATCCCTTCCTATGATGATAAGTGTTGTTCTACCACATGTAGTTTGGTTGAGTTTTGACTCTTAATGATTTCTATACCTTTATAAGGTGGAGTATTAGAAAAATACTCTTTATAGAAGTGTCACCTATGTGGGTGTGAAGACGATCCACTTCAATGAAACACTCATGAATCTAAGATGTTGTACATGACCAAAATGGAACAAATCATGAGAACTAAAAGATGTGAGATAAGCATTGTGTGGGTGTTGTTGTCTTAGTATACACAAAAAGTTGGACAGTTCAAGACATCATGTTCACTGCATAGCGAGTATGCTCGATAGCATTTCATTACGAAGATTCAAAGCTACAAGCTATCTATCAAGATGCATTGTCTTATTGATTGGGTTCTCGCTAGTCTCAACTTACATTTAGGCATTAGTTTATATTTATGTGGGGGATTGATGAAAAAATATAAATTGAAAATAATTACTAATGAAAAGACATAAAACTTGGCTAATTGAAGTAACATTTGGCCAAAAGTGATTTATTTTTTAAAGGTAAAAGGTTGTCAGTAATCGTGATTAGTCATAACCTTTCAGCAGATTCCAACCCTCATCTATAAATAGAAAGCCGCATTTGCTTATTCCCTACACATCGAATATCTCATCGTGTCCTAGAAATATTAGGAATTTCTTTCTTCTATCGCCGCGAAATATATTTAGTATATTTCATATTCAAACTCGTATGAGAGTCCGAAAAATATCGAATAATTTTGTTAGTCTCGTAATTTGGAGTGATCCTATTACGAGACGTTGTCGTTGTATCTTGGTAAAAGATTGTCGTATTCCGTAAGCACCGTGAGCAGGGCAATATCGTTTTAAGGAAATAGTGTCTAACGCTAACTTCAATAATAAAATCAGATTTACATCCCCGCGTACGTTCGATATAATATATATATATATATATATATATATAAATATATAAAGGTACGTATGGAAATTGTACCCAACAAATCGTAGTAATATTAAATTAAAGAAAAAAAAAAGGAAAAATTGTATCTTTATAGGTAGAAATAATAACTTTTATTGAAATAAGAAATAGTATAATCAAATCTTCTACAATATTTGAAATCAAATATGATTCTTTTTTTAACAAGATATAGACGACTTTTGATGTTAAGTTATTGTTAAAATATTGATTGGTAATAAATAGACAACTAGTACACTTGACGCACTGTCCATGAGGGAGTTTATTTATTTATTTGAGTCGATCAGAATGGCAACTATTACTACACTACGTCAACACAATAATCTTGATTTCAGTTTTTCTGTCAAACCTTTGTCGTCAGTACATTATTTAATTAAAATGGTAAGTACGGCCATCACTTGATCAACCATATGTTAGCCAAATGGATGATACGTTTGAATAATTAAAATTATTATCCCCTTAAAATCAATTCCAAATACGGAAATTGTCCAAATAATTAAACCCTAATATTATTATTATTATTATTATTTGAAGAATAAATAAATGTTAATTAAATATTTAACGAATTAACCAAAGGGGTCACATGCTCGTGAAATCCTCATGTATCGTCTTGTTTGTTGTTCGCTAGAACATGTAACATGCATATGTGATTATTATTATTATTATTATTATTATTATTATTATTATTATTATTATTATTATTATTATTATTATTATTATTATATGCTAGTCTCATATGTTTGAGGCACTTTTAGGAGAATTTTCTGAATAATCTTAAAAAGAAAAACTTAATAATCCGACACGATTTTGCTATATTGAGTGGCTAAATACTCATTTTACTATAGGGATAATATTTCGATTGAGTTGAAAAGTGGGGGATGAAAATGAAAGAGTCCAAAAACAAGAGATGTAATTGGCAAATTATGAAACTTACTTACTGAGCTTCAAATTAGGGAGAATTAGCCATCAGGCAGGCTAATGGCTATTTGTACCCAACCCAATGCTAAAGCCCAAATGTGCAACCCACGAAGCAGCCTACATATATATATTTATAGCTAGGTTTTCATCAGTCGAAGCTTGAGCCCTAAAATCTGATCGCCGAGGAGGAGGTATCATGGTGCACGTCTCGTTTTACCGCAACTGTAAGCTATCGATCTATTTATTGTTCTATCGCCGCACGTATGTTTACTGCTGCTTGAATTGTACAATGCCCTTTCATTTATTCCACCGCTGCTCTTTTAGCTGATCCTATGTTATGTAACTTTCTTTCGATTTTGTGACGAATCACTGTAATTAACCGTCTTTGTTGTTAAATTTAGTTTTGTTTTCGTCATGTATAAATGAGATTCGTAAAGTTAGCCCGAGGATTTGTTAGTGGCGATTCATCATTATTACTGTGGAAGATAGATCTAGAATGCAGCTGGTACGTTCGTTTGGATCATGAAAAAAAAAATGGATCTTTCGAGTTTGGTTTGGCTCTTGCTTCGCATGTGTAGAAAGTTGTTTGAATTAGAATTGGGGATATGGGCGAATATTTATTTCATATGCGAAGCTCTTAGTATTTGAATGTGGTAGTGAGTTGTCTATATGTATGTGATCTTTTGTAGATGGGAAGACTTTTAAGAAGCCTCGTCGTCCCTATGAGAAGGAGCGTCTCGATGCAGAGCTGAAACTGGTCGGAGAATATGGATTGAGGGCAAAGAGAGAGCTGTGGAGAGTTCAGTATGCGTTGAGCCGCATCAGAAATGCTGCCAGAAATCTGTTGACCCTCGACGAGAAGGACCCTCGTCGTATCTTTGAAGGCGAGGCTATTATGAGGAGGATGAAGCGCTACGGTCTCCTCGATGAGGCGCAGGACAAGCTCGATTATGTCTTGGCCCTTACTGTGGAGAACTTCCTCGAACGGCGCCTGCAGACTCAGGTGTTCAAGGCTGGCATGGCCAAGTCTATTCACCATGCCAGAGTCCTTATCAGGCAGAGGCACATCAGGTACTTGATAGTTTGTCTTATTGTTCGTCAAGAGCCCTTTGTTCTTTTTGCTAATTCATTTGTACGATAATTGGCAGGGTTGGTAGGCAAGTGGTGAATGTGCCGTCATTCATGGTTAGGGTTGACTCGCAGAAGCACATTGACTTCTCGCTGACGAGCCCCTTTGGTGGCGGTCGACCTGGTAGGGTGAAGAGAAGGAATCAGAAGGCTGCAGCGAAGAAGGCCTCTGGCGGTGGAGAAGAGGAGGACGAGGAGTGATCGATCAATCTTCTTGATCACGAATGATATAATGCTTCCAAACAATGTTTCTTTGCTAAGGTTTTTTTTCATCTAAGACATATTTACATCGTGACATTTTGGCCTTTTTGGATTTTCATCTTTCACTGTTTTGAGGAAATTCTGGAATTCTCATGTGGAACATTTACATTGTCGAAGTATGATGGATAAATCTTGTTGGTTTTTTTTTTCTTTTTTTCCTTTTTTTTTCAAGTTTTTTATATTGTATCTCAAAAAAAAAAGTGATTTATATTTGATAGTGTTATGTAAGCACTAAAGCACAATCCACATGGCAAATTACCACTACCGTACATACGGATGGCACACAACATTAAATATACTGTGGGGCTACGAGAAAAATTTAGCCCGGGAATGACGTCGACTATTAAACAAAGGGCAAATTTCTTTTCAATATCTTTCGAAGTTTAAACTTCCTGTTCAGTACCCTTTGAATTATTTTTTCTTGTTCTGTACCATCTATGAAAAGTATTGTGTTTAATATCCCTAAACAGTGAAAGAACAAAACTGGACATAATGATAACAGTTGGTATAATATTCAATTCTGTTGGTATGATAACGACAACAGTTGGTATAATGTCCAGTTTTGTTTGTGTAAAATTTTAATAACATTATTTATTGGTATAATAACAATAACAGTTTGTATAATAGAGACAACAGTTGGTATAATGTCCAATTTTATTTGTAAAAAATTAGAATAACGTTACTTGTTGGTATAATAGTGATAACAGTTGGTATAATAACGACAACAGTTAGTATAATATCCAGTTTTGTTGATATAAAATTAGAATAACGTTATTTATTGATATAATTGTGTTAACCGTTGGTATAATAGCGATAACAGTTGGTATAATATTCAATTCTATTGGTATAATAGTGTTAATAGTTGGTATAATAGAGTCTGGTTGGTAGATGTCCAGTTTTGTTGGTACTAAACCTGTGAAGTAAGGATATTTTTGTCTTTTCAACATTAAAAAGACTATTTTAGGTACTGAACAGGAAAAAATTTGCCAAATGGTACTGAACAGGAAGAAATAATTGAAGTGGTATTTAAGAAGAATTTGAAACTTCGATCGGGACTGATAAGGAATTTGCCCTTAAACAAAATGTCTCTACAGAAACCTATTAAGTACTGCAGAGCATTTACAATGACAAAAAGTAAGTCACAAATACTGACCAGAACATATCGACTATAAACAGAAAATTTTTACAGAACAGAACCCTAGCAAGTCACAAAATTTTCAACGAAACTTGAGAATACTTCCATACCAGCTGTAGTAGGCAAAAAGTGTTGTCGATGACAAAAAGAAGTGTGATAATTTAACCCTGCTTCATGTGTTTGGTTGGTATAATTACGGAGGTCGACAGTGATTCGGATTTCCTTTTAGCTGTGGCCGAAAGTAGCTATAACCCCGGAGGTGATAAAGAGATTGAGTATTATTGAATCTCTCATTCGCAGATGCAATGTCAAACGTGCCTTCCTATAAAGAGCGAGTAAAAATTAATTTTGAGATTCCAATATGTAGAGGTAATTTAATAGAAGAAAACACACATTTTCTTCAACTTTGAATATGTATTCTGCTGATATTCCAAGTAAGCTCTTAGCGTCACTGTGTTCCATAGTAGCATTCAAACTTCCCTCCCATCAGATAGTTCTACCTGGAACCGTAACCTGCACAGGAAGTTTTAGTTGTCGTAATATTACAAATATGAAAACTAATTGCAATTAAAAGGAAAAAGGAAGCTTCATCGATGAAAAAACACACATCTTCAATAGTATACTTACCTTATACCTTATTTGAACCTTGACATAAATTTTCAGCACATTTTTACGGATTGGACTTTCTAAATTCAACTATCAGCATAGCACTAAGTAATCAATATTTTACACGCAGGCTTTTCCCATGTGACCATGCAAGCATGACAAGTAAAGCCAAGCAAAAACACTTGACTTACCATATCACCAAACAATGACAAACAAAAGCAATACATTAAAATATGTCGCTGGATTCTTCTTGTCCTTTCTGTCATCTATTATCTGTCTTATCAAATAATTGTCCTTTTGATGCATTCTGTTGGGAATCCCGGTAGGGTCCCGAGGCCCTCGTTCCTTGAACGGCGGAATTTTAAAACTTTTAGGGATTCCCGCCTTTCCCTTGGACCGCTCGGTAATAACACGAGAATGTAAGAACACGAAAGAAGAGTTTTAAGCCATTATATCTTGACGAATACAAGACGATGGCGAGCTACGAACCCTTCGAATCTCCGGGATGTAGAATCCATCTCCTAGCACCAAAACGCTCACGAACGGGGCAAGATCGTCACGCCGGCACCAACACACGTCACGGCCGTACCTTGCTTGAGGCGGCTAGGCCAAGGCTCGGCCGTCTCCTTCTTCACAGCGCGCGCTGTCCGAGAGAGTGAGAGAGAGAGATAGAGAGAGATCGAGAGAGAGAGAGAGGTGGAGAGAAAAACCTATTTTCTCCTTTTCTTTTCCAAAATGACATTAGGGTTATTCAAAAATGAAAAACCCCTATTTATAATAAAGGGGTGGCCGAATTCTTTACTTGAAGTGGGAGAAAGATTCTCACCCACTTCCAAGACGACTTGGTCTCTTGACTTGGTCTTTTGACTAGGTCTTGTTGACTTGGTTTCTCTTTCAAATTCAAACTCAAATTCAAATTTGAAATAATAAATAAATTAATATTTATTCTATATTTAGTATATTTAAATATATAATATTTGTTGGTCCCTAATCCAAGCAAGAGCTCTCAACTCAATGGAATAGTGCACACCTTCGAGTGTGTGTTTGTGCGTGTTTTATGTGAAGGTGGCGGCTGTTAAGTGTAGAGAGAGAGTTCACACTTTCCTAGGTTTAGCTCAATATTTACTCTCTATTCAAAATGGGAAGTGTTACATTAAAATAAGCCATAACCCACTATTTATACCAAACATACTTTGGTATAATTACAAGAGTGCCCCCAACTAGCAAACTCATTAATATACTAACCCAATAAGAAATACATCAATACAAGTTATATGATGAACACTAGAAAATGATCCTAACATTCTCCCCCTTAGTGTTCATCGTCTTCGACACGGCACGATCATCTTTTTCGTCTGAAGAAGCACTTCCTCAACCCCAAGTTGACTTCAAAGTGTCTGAGATCGTTGCGGAGCTGGATCCTCTCATCAATGACTTCTCTGATGTTGTCTAGGAGGTTCCTATACTCGATCTCTTTCTCTGTTGGTGATCTTGGTTTGTGGTATTCGTTGATCCAGAAATCTACTCTTTCTCTGATCAGCTTCAACGTACCATCACTGAACTTTGGAATTTCTGACACCAACAGGACCTTTTTTTCTTCCTTGGGGTTTAGATAGACGATGGCTAATTCTGGATTCTGAAATACTTCAGCTTCAATGCATTTATCCAGATTGTAGTCACCGCTCGTTGGTCGTGTGAGGTTGACCTTCTTCATTCCGTTTTCCAACGCCATCTGGAGATCTTGGGCAACATGGAATTTGACATCTCTGAGCATGAACCCTTTGATCGCGTAGTACCCTTGCCTATATTCGTGCTTTGTAGCTCCAAAATTCCGGCAGAGGTAGTACATTTGGTTGACGTCGGATCTTTTCAGGAATTGTAGATCGGCCTCGGTGATGGTTGAGATAGAGCCATCATTCCACATCACCTTGAACTCTGGGTAGTGCGTTCTTCCCACGTTCTTGTCGTTCATCAGTATGATGTTGATCAAAGGCGACTTTGACTGGAAGTGGGCACGCTGTTCTTTGGCCGTCCTTGTCGGCATGCTTCCTCGATCACCGAGGATCCATAGATAGCCCGTAGCGTCCCTGCCTTTGAGATATGATAGCCCCCTCAGGTTGAGTTCATCCAGCTTCTTGATTTTGTCTGATGTCCTCCAGATGCGCTTGGATGATTCTTCGAGAAATGGTGTTGTTAGTCTCACATTGTCCCATTCAGTCTCCATTCTTGATATGCTTCTTGGGACTTGGACTTCGGGTGCTCTGTAGATCCCGTAGTCCATGTTGTTGTCTAACAGCTTCTCGAGATGTTCGCCCTCTTCAAGCTCGATCGGGTCGAAGGAGTAGATGTTGGCCATGGCTCTCTTAAACACTTCTCTGTATTTTGTAATTCTTGCCACGATTTCTGCTTCAAACTCGTCCTTCTTTGACCACGGTTCTGTCATGACGTATTCGTCGAGCACTTGATGGGGATCTGTCGTTGGATCATCCTTGTGCGCATCTTCGAAGCTGGGGATTTTGTCGTCTGAGGCTTGTTTTTTCTTTTGGATTTTGGATTGGTATTTTTTGCTGGTTGGGGTTCGGGTTGTGTGGGCTTGGCTTCCTCTACCTCTTCCCCTTGTTGTTGTTGTTGAGGTTTGCTGTCGTTTCTCCCCCTAATGACGATCTCCGTCAGGATCGTCATGACGCCTCTTTGAAGAGGGTTCAGCGCCTCGGCATGTTTCGGTCGGTGGGGGTCCTTGTGGAGCAGACAGACGGTAGAGAAAGTCTAGGATAGACTGTTGATCGGGCGTGAGGTGATCTGCCGTCATGAGCCGCTTGAGGTAGTGGGTTTGTAGCTCGTCAATGGGTATGGTGTCGGGGTCGATCATACGAGCTAGAGTTTTGGGAGAGGGGAGAGGGATGTTATAGGAGGGGCCTTGTGGGGGTGGTGAGAATGGTGGAGGTGTGGGTTGAGATGAGAACGGGCCAGCTGTGGCGGGGGCCTTCCCTTTGTCACGTTCGTTGAGCCCGTAGGTGTCACGAACGGTCGCCAAGATGTCTTCTTTGAGTGCTTTAGCGAACGACTCCAGGAGTGAGTTCAACTTGGCCTTGGTTACGAAGGGGAAATCACCACCGGGGCCACTAAGGCGCTCCGTTGACACAATGACTGAGTCACTGTGGCCCGCACTTGCCGAAGTAGGGGGTACTTCGACGCGTTTGGGACTTCCGACCGTTGCAAGCAACTCGTCGAGAAACGATGAAGTTGCGGTCGTTAAGGGTACATCACTTAGACAAACCGAAGGACCAGGGCCACTGAGGCTTCCTGTTGTCATCAGGCCTGACGTGGAAATGGCCTGATGGCCCGACGAGGAAGGAGGGGAAGAGGTTCCTTCATCGGGTCTTCCGGCCAGTGTTCGAAGAACCTCAGTAATTGAGGCATCGACAGCCGTTGTGGACAGCTTCAGAGAGCTGGCAGAAAGATGTGTATGTGTCTTAGTAAAAGGTGGAAAAAATATAGGCATTCGAGGACCTAGACTCGATGTGCTTTGAATGAAGGTCGTGGTCTGGGGCGGTGGACCACTAATTTCAACATCCCCAGCCTCCGAGCGAGGGGGGGATTGTGGACGAGGATCCCCGTGAGTGTGTGAAACATCTGTCTGTTGAGAGACAGATGAGTGGCTGGGTGGGGTAGGTGCATACGCCGTTGGACCTGATGCGGCGGTTTCTACTCGGGGACTGAGCGTATCAGTCCCTGTTCCTATAGTGGCGATGGTCCGGTCTTGTTCTGGTTGTTGGGAGACGGCTGCTGCAGACGTGGGAGCCGAGACTTGAGAATCTTATTGGCTTTTTGCGCGTATTTCTCGGCGGTGCCCAAATCTGTCCAGTGTGGCAGTGTCGTCATCCGAGTCCCCGTCATCACTGTCTTGTGGGTGAGTTGACGGGGGCAGAGACGGTGGTGGTGCGGCCGGCTCAATCTCAGGACCCTCACTTCCACTCGGCTGAGTCCCTTGGCTAGGTTCGGGGGGGTCTTCCCGAACCATGGGGTTGGTGTGGCGATACTGATCGCAGTATTCTTGAACAGCATCGGGATCGGCGTTTTGTAGAAGATGGAGTGGGATCATCATAGGGCGTTTCCCCCATTTTGGCTCCGTCTTCTTTTTCACGAGATACTTTAATTTTGGCGGCGTAAAGTTCTCGACTTCGTCTCGAGGTGGGATCTCTGGATTAGTTGTCATTGATCTTTGAATAATGAGAGAGAACCACCGTAAGTAGGGAACGACTCGATTCTTGATGGTGCGGCTGTCCCGGTGACGTAGTTGGTCATCCAGGTCCGCCATGATTATAGCTGCGTAGTCGTAGGGTTTGTTGTAGATGATGATGTGTTGCAAGAGGAGGATGTTGATGTTTCCTCTGTCAAATCCTGCATGCTTTGGGGAGAGACACTTGTTGATGATGCTGAACATTGTTCTCCATGGATAGGGCAGCATCCCTTGAACGAATCCAGATAGAAGGTTCAGTGGTGGACGGTATCCCAGCTTCAGAAGTCCTTTCTTAATTTCGTCGTCGTCGGCGAGATCCTCGTAGACTGGAAGGATGGGAAGATGTAGCACTTGTTGTAGAAGCTCCTTTGTTATTGTTATTGTTGTGTTTTGTACTTGAGCTTCATAGAAGACGGATTCATCATCGGCTATCTTCCTCGTCATCGTGCCCCAGAGTTGTTGAAGGTAGACTTCGGGCACTTTGGTAGTGGCTGTGATGGCGTTCCATAAAGGATGTGTTTGAAGCACAGCCACTATGATTGGGTCGGGACATTTGAATTTGTCGGGATCAAGTTGGAAGTTATTTTCTGTCGTCCCGATCCATTTGGTTGTGGGATACACCTCGTCAATGGTCAAGTTCGCCATTCTTTAATGATCTGAAAAAAAATTGTTCGTTAGAATGACCGAACGGATAATAGATTGTATTTTAAAATAAACTTAGAGACAAGATTTGAGGCTAATGTTTTGTCTTAGGAAAATGTTCTAAGTTTCTTGCGAAAAGTTGAGGCATATCAACAGCTTTCAAAGAATTGCTTAAGTATAGTTTTTGGTATAATGTTAAGAAGTTTTGAGAGCCGAAAACAGTGTATTTTCGCGAAAACTTTCTCCTGCGAAAACCTAATTTATGTCAAAAATTCCTTAAGTATAGTTTTCGGTATGTGTCGAAAAGTTTTGAAAGCCGAAAACAGTGATCCCCGAAAATTTTTTAGTCCGAAAACTTTCTTTCGCGAAAAGCTAATTTTTTGTCAAAAATTTCTTAAGTATAGTTTTCGATATGTGTCGAAAAGTTTTGAAAGCCGAAAACAGTGATCCCCGAAAACTTTTCAGTCCGAAAACTTTCTTTCGCGAAAAGCTAATTTTTGTCAAAAGAATTCTTAAGTATAGTTTTCGATATGTGTCAAAAAGTTTTGAAAGCCGAAAACAGTGATCCCCGAAAACTTTTCAGTCCGAAAACTTTCTTTTGCGAAAAGCTAATTTTTGTCAAAAATTTTCTTAAGTATAGTTTTCGATATGTGTCGAAAAGTTTTGAAAGCCGAAAACAGTGATCCCCGAAAACTTTTCAGTCCGAAAACTTTCTTTTGCGAAAAGCTAATTTTTGTCAAACAATTTCTTAAGTATAGTTTTCGATATGTGCCGAAAACTTTTGAAAGCTGAAAACAGTGATCCCCGAAAAGTTTGTTTTTGCCGAAAAGTTTGTTTTTGCCGAAAACTTAAGTTTTAGGGTTTTAACTCAAGTTCTAGCCCCGAAAACTTTCTATGAGCTGCGATTATGTCGATTTCAACCCTAAATCTCGATTCATTTACATGTGATCGAGATTTTTGGGTTTAAACTCGATAAACCCATCCCTAAACGACATCAATCGTGTCGTTAAGCACATCGAATCCTCAGTTCTTCTACCGAAAACCTGCGATTAGATCAAAAAACTGGGAGAAAACTGTTAGTTCATGAGGTTCCTTACCAGTTTGTGATGTTTTAAGAGAGTTCGAAGAAGGCAGAAGAACACGAAATGAGCGCAAAATGGAAAAAATAGAGATTCGAGTTGGAGAGTAAAGAAAAAGGTTGCGAAAACTTTGATAGGGAGCGAAAAGGTTTTGTCGGTGCGAAAACTTCTCGTGGAAGCTGAGAAAGTTTTCGGTAAACTTTGGGCTTGGGCCAGAAATATTTTGAGAAAGGTTAGCGAAAGGGCCCAATAGTAGATGACTTGCGAAAATTTTTTGAAATTTGCGAGAGTAGCGAAAACTTAAAACCTTTTCTGACTTAATAAATTTCAACAATGCTGATTCTCCCCCTTAACACCATAGCATAGAATTCATCAAATTCTTACTCCCCCTCAATGATGTACATTTAATATTCATAGACAATCTGAAATACTCCCCCTTGACCGATGCGTTCGCAATTTTAAAGAATTAGTACTTGTCCTCCCCCTTTCTTTTGAAATGTTGCGAAGCATGATCAAGGTTTCTCCCCCTAAATTTGAGCATATCTTGTTAAAATAATCATACCCATTTTCGAACTTTATTATTTTTGAGCTTTTATTCATGAAGTAGAGATGTAACTAAAGTAACAAAATAAAAGAAAAAAATGCACATATAGGAAATAGTTGTGCCACATAGATAAGAATTAATTTTGTAAGGGTAAATTGACTTAATAATTGAGATTCAACATGCCCAATTTAGAGACTAAGAATTGAAATCGTTTTTCATCCAAAGCTTTTGTAAATAAATCAGCAAGTTGTAGCTCTGTGCTAATGAAGTATAGTTCAATTGTACTTTTTCCACGTGATCTTTTATGAAGTGATATCTTAAATCTATGTGTTTTGTGCGCGAGTGATGAACAGGGTTGCATGTAATTGCAATGGCACTTTTGGAGTCACTATAAATAGGTATTCGATTTAGATCGAATCCGTAGTCCCTTAGTTGGGTCCGCATCCACAGAATTTGCGAACAACAACTGGCAGCAGCGACATATTCTGCCTCTGCCGTCGATGTTGAAATGCAGTTCTGCTTCTTGGAAGACCAGCACACGAGCTTATCTCCCAAGAACTGAGCGCTTCCCGAAGTGCTTTTTCTGTCCATTCTACAGCCAGCGAAGTCAGCGTCAGAGTACCCTATTAATTTCATACCTGAGCCCTTAGGATACCAGAGGCCGAGATTTGGAGTTCCTTTTAAATATTTAAGGATACGTTTTACTGCATGTAGATACGACTCCTTTGGATTTGCTTGGAACCTTGCGCAGAGACATGTTGAGAAGACAATATCCGGGCGACTAGCAGTAAGGTAGAGAAGAGACCCGATGATTCCACGATAGTAAGTGACGTCAATTGGTTTGCCAGACGGATCAGAGTCCAACTTGCATGTGGTTGACATCGGAGTACTTATCGGTGTGCTCGACTCCATGCCGTATTTCTTGAGAATGTCGTGGATGTATTTGGACTGATTTATGAATATTCCATCTTGGAGTTGTCTGATTTGCAGTCCTAGGAAGAAGGACATCTCTCCCATCATACTCATTTCGAATTTGGTCTTCATGAGTTTACTAAACTCCATGCAAAGATCTGAGTTAGATGATCCGAAGATGATGTCGTCCACGTATATTTGTACGAGCATTATATCAGAACCATGGTGTTTGATGAACATTGTGGTATCGATCTGTCCCTTTGTGAAGCCAGCATTCGTGAGAAAATCCGACAAGACTTCGTACCACGCTCTAGGGGCTTGTTTGAGTCCATACAGTGCTTTGTCTAGTCGGTACACAAAGTCTGGGTGTTCTTCACTGGTGAATCCATCTGGTTGAGAGACGTAGACCTCCTCCTTGAGAATACCATTTAAGAAGGCTGTCTTGACGTCCATTTGATAGACGATGAAGTCTTTGTGTGCTGCAAAAGCCAGGAATAGGCGAATTGCCTCGATCCTTGCTACAGGGGCAAATGTCTCGTCATAATCAATCCCTTCTTGTTGGTTATACCCCTTAGCTACGAGTCTTGCCTTATTTCGTATTACGATACCATCCTCATCCTTTTTGTTCTTAAAGATCCACTTGGTTCCAATGACATTCTTTCCCAATGGTCGAGGAACTAGATTCCAAACTTTGAGACGCTCGAACTGATTGATCTCTTCTTGCATGGCAATTATCCAATCCGGGTCGTTAAGTGCCTCTGAGATCTTTGTGGGTTCGGTATGACTTAAGAAACATGCATACTGACACTCATTTGATGTAGAGCCCCTGGTTCGAACACCTGCTGAGGGATCACCAATTATTTGCGATGATGGGTGACTTCGAGTCCATTTTCTTTCGTGAGGGAGAATTGAATCGTCTGCGTCGGATGGCTCGACGAATTCTTGTGGAATGGGCTCGAAATCAGTGGGTTGATTACTCGGACCAAGGTCAGTTGTTTCGATGTCTGGTTCCAGGTCAGTTGCTGGTTCTGTATCGTTTGGGATTGGGTCGTATGGCTGTTGGGTTGAAGGAGGATGAAAGTACAGATTTTCGAACATGTCCAGTTCCAGCTCCTCTTGAGTTTCTTGATTTGTTCTAGGCATCTGTGCATGATCAGTATGAGTAGCTGCTTCTGGCTGGTTGTGAGCCAATACTCCAACTACCATTTCGGGTTCTGAACTGTTGTGCTCAGACGCTACTGTGGTTGACTGTTCGGGTCCTCCACTGTGATGTGGGGAAGCTGTTTCGATTCTTTCATCGAAAGTAACATTGATGCTTTCTATGACCGTTCTCCTTTCCTTCAGGTAGACTCGGTACGCCTTTGATTGGGTGGAGTATCCCACAAATATTCCTTCAATAGCCTTGGGGTCCAGTTTTGATCTTTCTTCGCGGTCATTGGCTATGAAGCATTTGCAACCAAATATCTTGAAGTGGGCGATGCTTGGTGTTCTTTTGTAGAGAAGGTCATATGATGTTTTTCCGAATCTTTGATGAATGGTTATCCGGTTCTGAGTGTAGCAAGCAGTGTTCATTGCTTCTGCCCAAAGGAAGTGGGGTAACGATGACTGCAGCAGCATGGTTCTTGCAGCTTCAACTAGGGTTCGGTTTCGTCGTTCGACCACTCCATTTTGTTGAGGGGTTCGGACAGCAGCAAATTGTTGAGTGATGCCAAGAGTCTCATAGAATTTACTGAGAGTCTGATTCTTGAACTCAGTGCCATTATCTGATCGGATCACTTGGACTGTGCATTCGAGTAGGTTCTGCGTTGCTTTTACAAAGATCGGAATTTGAATTGACGTCTCATCCTTTGATTTTAGGAAGTGGACCCATGTGAATCTTGAAAAGTCGTCTACGATGACCATCATGTACTTCCGTCCGCTTAGGCTTTCTGTCCTCATGGGGCCGAATAAGTCATTGTGGAGCAGCTCCAATGGTCGTGATGACGAAGGTATTGGTTTGGTGGAGTGAGACGCTTTCTTCATTTTTCCTCTTTCACAGGCTGAGCATAAATGTTCTTTTTGATATTTTAGTGCTGGAAGTCCGAGAACCAGCTTGTTGGTTGCCAGCTTGTTGATGGTTTTGAGGTTTAGATGAGACAGTCGATGATGCCAGAGCTCATTTTGTGAGGATGACGCTTTGCTAATGAGGCATATCGTTGTAGACGGCTTGATTGATCGCACATCAATTGTATAGAGATTTGTCCTTCGAGTGCCCACCAGGAGTTCTTCACCCATCTGATTCACGATTGTGCACCTCTTTTGACGAAACAGTACTTGTAGACCTCGATCGCAGAATTGCCCGATCGAAAAGAGGTTGTGCGTTAATCCTTCTACGTGGGAGACTCCTTTGATGGTTAGCCGGTTGCAAATTAGATCTCCATAACCTCGGATCGTGGCACCATCACTGTTCCCGAAACGAACTATTCCTCCGTATTTTTCGGTGTAGTTGCTCAGCAGCTCTTTGTTTCCCGTCATGTGTGTGGAGCAACCGGAATCTAAATACCACACATGAGAGACCTGCAAAACAGGAACTAGAGGGTTTTAGGTACCCATTTGAAAATGGGTCTGCCTCCTCTATCATTGTTAGTTTTAAAAGACGCTTTTCCTAGTCTAGTTTTCATTTGAGCTACAGCGGAAGGATTTTGTTTAGGCTTGGGTACCCATTTTCTTGTCGTGTTTTGGCTCATGGTTCCCTTAGGTTCTACCTTGGGCATCCAATGTTGGGTTGTCTTAGTTTTTGCAGGTTTGTTGTTATTTTTAATGGTTGATCGTTTCCTTATCTTAGATAGAGTAGACTTAGAAAATATTTTAGAGGAATATTGTAAAGGACGATCGAGTTTGGAATTGCAAAGATGAACATAGTCTAGAGAGTTAAGTACAGACTGATCAAAATAAAACGACTTGTTTCTAGAAGGAAAAGCTTTTAAATACAAAACATCATTGAAATCTTGTTTTTCCTTCTTTTTATCTCCTCTCTTAATCCACGTTTTATTTAGAGAGCCTGTGGAATTGAAAGGCATTGGGTTAGTAAGGGAAGATTTAAGAGGAAGCTTAGGAAATTTAGGTGCTTTGCTTTCAATAGAGGCAGGAGTGTTCTTTAAATGAGCGATTTCTTTCAAGAGCGTTTGTTTTTCACTCTCAAAAGTTTTTCTTTCGCTATCTAAAGCAGAGTGAAGTTCTGCTATTTTCTTGATACATTCGGGCAGGTACCAGGATGAGTCTGGTTGCTCTGATGTAGTAGATTCACTCGAAGATTGCCGTAAAGTTTCACCTTCGGGGGGTCGAGGGATGTCGAACTCGAACTCAGTTATTGCTGGACAAAACCTAGTTTTATAACTGTTGTTCAAGTCCGTATAGTCATACTCGATTTCAGCACGTGCATTTTTCCGTTTTTCCTCTTCTAATCTTAAGATTTCAGAGTGATTTATGAAGGGCATTAGATGAGTTATGCTTAACTCCATATACCTAATGTCATAAAATTGTAGCACATTACAATTCTTTAGGTTTTGGGGATTGTTGAACCCGATGCCAGAAAGAGGATGGTAGAATTCAGTATCGGCGGGTTGATTTAAGAAGATAGTTTGATCCGTATGTCCCCTCTTGGTTATAATATCCTCTAATTTCTTAATTTTGGAGTATAATCGTAACCTTTCCTTATGTATCATTTCATATCTCCCTATGCTATCCTTGACATTGTTTTCTGAGGACTTGATCTCATGAGTCAGAGTGCTGATCTTGGATTCAAATTGTACAATTTGTTTTTCCAGACCAGTGATCTTCTCATTCGCGATTACTACATGAGTCATCTCATTTCCTTTTTCTATTAAGGTTTGTTCTAGGACTCGTTGATTATTTGCTAGCCTGTCCTCTAGATCTTTAATCCTTCTTTTGTCTACTTTTCTAGATGAATTTAAGGAAGTTAACTCATTTTGCAATTTTATAAGAGTTTCAAGTTCTTCTTTGGTTACCTCAACGGTCTCCGTTGCGGTTAGGCATTCTGTGTTTGAATCTCTTCCTGAGGCCTCTGCTCCCGAGCTTTCTTCAATGCGTGCCATCAGTGCTACGTTCTCCTCCTCACTGTCCAAAGTATTTTCGAGCCAGTGATCTTGCTCAGCCATCAGCACCACCCCAGCTTCCTTTTGTTCTGCCAACTTAGCTTTTCTCAGGTAATAGTTGGCATCCTTCTTCTTTGGGGCTCGACATTCTCTGGCATAGTGACCGGGCTTGCCGCAGTTGTAGCATTTAGGAGCTGTTTGTGCATTTTTCTGCTCAGAGGTGTCCATGGTTTGTTCTCTTAGCTTAGAGCCTGAAGTGGTCCTTTGGCGATTTGATGAGGACCCTCCCTTTTTGAAGAACCTCTTGGCCATCGAGCTAGTGATCAATGCCATGTGCTTCATAAATTCCTGTCTATCCTCGTCAGAGTCAGATTCCGACTCTCCTTCCTTCTCAGCGGTCGGTTGCACAACTACCTTGTCCTTCGACATTTTCTTGGATGGCCCATCGGAAATAAATGCTGCAGACACCATCCCCACATCTCTAGTCACCTCTCTTTCCCCTGGAATGCATCTTGCGTACTGGTTGAGGTTGTCAAAGAGTGTGTGGATGTTGATCTGGGTCAAGTCCTTCATCTGCCTCATAAGTATGGAAGTTTGGTCCCATCCTGGGAGAAGTGAGTTCAGGAACTTGACATTTATTTCCAATTGTCCCTTGGTAACCCCAGCAATCTTCAGCTCGTTGAGTATGATGACAAATCTTTGATAAGTCTCCAGCAGGGACTCTCCTTTTCTTGCTTTGAATAGATCATAAGCAGTGTAGGTGTTTGTGATTCTGGTCATCACACTAACATCAGTTCCTTGCATGAGTACGTCAAGAGCATCCCACATTTCCTTTGCCGTTTTGGCACTGTTAAATTGAATGTAGATTTCATTGGGGATGGCCTGCATAAGGTAAGACTTGGCAAGTTGATCGGCCTTTTGGCGGATTCTCTCATCTTCCGTGAGCTGATCCGATGTCTTAAGAGTACGCAACTCTTCTTTCGGTGGATTGTTGTTTGGGGCAGCTGGGACAATTAACCAGAATTGGGCTGGACCTTGATTGATGGATTCGAGCAGATTCTCAGCTTGGTCTTTCGTCTCTATGAACGTGATGAACCTGTCTCTCCATATAGAGTATTCGCCCTGTCTAAGAACAGGTGGCCTCATGTCGCTTCCCGTGCTATATGCGTCCATTTTCTGTTGTAATAAAGTGTGAGTGAGATTTGCTTGAAGTGGAGCGTGTGATGTATTGGGTGGGTTTTTTTTTAAAAAATTGTCTTTGGATCGAGAGTGCTTGAATTGAAGAACAAAGTTGAAGATTGTTGCCGAAAAGTTTCTGAGTCCGAAAAGTTTTATGTTTTCGTAAGGGAGTGTTCGTTTTAAAATGAGTTTTCGGGAAAAGACAGAGTACCAAAAGTTTGCTGGTCCGAGAAGTTAGAAATGCCGAAAACTTTAAGATACCGAAAACTTTTGGCATGCCGAAAACTTTGAGATACCGAAAAGTTTTTGAAGACACTGTACCGACAAAACCTCAGTGTCGAAAACTTTGGTTGATTGCGAAAACTTTTTGAGACACTGTAGCGGCGAAGACTTCAGTGCCGAAAACTTTTAAGATTGCGAAAACTTCGGAGAGCACTGTACCTGCGAAAACCTCAGTGCCGAAAACTTTTCCTACAGAATTAAGCGTGTTCTTGTACCGAAAAGCACAGTTCTGGTATCGAAAACGTCGATTTTGAAGGTCGTAAAGCTTAGAAAATGCAGAAAAGAGCTGGAAAGTACTGGGTAATGAGCTAGAATGATAGAATCGGCACAGAACTACTCAAAAACACCAGTCAAAACCCAAAACGAAGCAAAAACCCGAAGTTCATGTTGCGAAAAGCTTAAAAATGGGTTTTGACTCTTCAACAACAAAAACATGTAAAAATCGATCCAACGACGTTAGAACACTTCCACCCAAACCTCACGGTGGCTCTGATACCACTTGTTGGTCCCTAATCCAAGCAAGAGCTCTCAACTCAATGGAATAGTGCACACCTTCGAGTGTGTGTTTGTGCGTGTTTTATGTGAAGGTGGCGGCTGTTAAGTGTAGAGAGAGAGTTCACACTTTCCTAGGTTTAGCTCAATATTTACTCTCTATTCAAAATGGGAAGTGTTACATTAAAATAAGCCCTAGCCCACTATTTATACCAAACATACTTTGGTATAATTACAAGAGTTCCCCCAACTAGCAAACTCATTAATATACTAACCCAATAAGAAATACATCAATACAAGTTATATGATGAAATTAATACATCAATATAAATATATTTAATATTTTCGAAATTAATACTATATTAAAATCGAAAACTATATATATATCTAATACATATATTTTATTTAATTCCAAAGTAAATATTATTATTTTTCTAAAACAATAATAAAGATTTAAATCACATTTAAATCATATACTAAATATTAAATATCCAATATTATATTTCAAAAATATTTCGTGAGGTGAAAAGACCATTTTGCCCCTCACTCGATTTAACCAAGTTTTCGGCCATTTAGGGTTTCGGCCAAGCCCCAAACCCTAATCTATCAATTCAGGCCCCAACCTGCTCTATTCTCATATATAGACATTGTGTCGGTTGCCCTTTTTAATCCCGACTCTCTTGGTTCGTCTCAACCGGCTCTGGGAGGAATCCAGGAGTTCGGTATTCACCTAGCCAGCCCCGTGGTACCGAACCGATCCCGAGTTGAGTACGAATAGATATAATTCACGAACCGACTATAGATTGTCGTACTACGTATAAACCCTTTACGTTTGTCCCGGTCGAGTGAAAGTCACGCTTAGCCGAACTTACAGGACTCGACTCTATGATGTTCGTGTCGGTGACATTTACCAAACTGCCCTCCACGACCCTCGTGAGTCAGTTATATGCTCTGGCCAGAGGCTTAGGTAAATTCCCGCACATCTAAACTGCATAGGACGTTAACCTTGAATTTAATCAAGGTCGTAAATTCCGCTCCGCAGTATAACCGGCAATCACGTCGAAAAGTCAAGACCGCATTTCGCCGCTGACCCATGCTTCATGCAATTCGGGCCTAGCAAATTAGTGACTAATCAAGACCTTAAGACCAACCCCGAGTTAACCCTTTCGGTCTAAGGTACACGTACACTACTATAGTCAATCGATCGATCAGCGACTTTACCAGCGTGTGATCGTTTGATTACGAGTCAGTGTCCAAATACAGACAATCCCCTGATTCGTCTTGTATCAATGTCACGAGCTCCCACTTCACAAGTGAATGGTTGGCACAACCATTTTGGACCCGTCGACAAACACGTCGTACTCGTCAATCCAGTCACCCTACTGGAGACTAAGACTTGTGGACTTAGTTTAATATTACAGCATGTCAGCTTACTGGTGCCCCATCTCTGTCCCCACAGAATCAGTAACGGAACTGTAAATATTGGGGTTTAGACGAAATAATAATCTGCCTTTGTATTGTTTGTCATACTAAAATCGACAATAAATAAACATAAATAATTTCATTATCAAATAATTCAATTACAAATGTTAAACACATCAAAATTACACTAATGCCCTCGTACTATCTAATCCTCGTACGGCATCTAGGGCATAACCCTCAACAGCATTCACCGCAGAATTTGTACACGTTCAAAGGCGTATTATTTTACACAAATCAATGTGAAGACAAATAACCGTTTCTTAATTCAAACAAGACAGTTTTCTCATTTACAACAATGATGACGTTTAGGCAAATAGTTTTGTGTTTCCACAGGCGACAGATCAAGTTAAGTCTTAATAAGCAACATCTTTCTTTAACTACAAGAAAAATAACCAAAACCACTACGAGAAACCAAACCAAAACAAAATTTCAACCCAACAATTAAAGCACCTATGAAAAACATACTACAATTCAACTAAGGTAAACAAAAATTCTTTCATAAACAAAATGAGAACTAAAAAAGACGAAGAATAAGCACATCTAAGTCAATATATTTTTTTTTTTAATTTCAGCCCGACCCTGTTAAAGGAAATACAAAAGGAGGAATCTACAACTAAATTATTACTCTACTGCCAAAAAACACAAAGGTAAAATTGCAGTCCTACATGAAATCGTTGTGGAAAAAATGTAAAAGAATAGGAGAAGAACTTCATCAAGCTATAAAAACGGGTCAAACAGAGGGTATCGAGACAATCATCAACAAATTAAAACAATAGACTGCGATACAGAAGCCTTTCGATTCTGTTATACATAAAAAACTTACAGGGCTTTTGGGCTTGAGAAACTGTGATTGCAGTGAAGACATGTGAATTCAGTTCTGTATATTGCTCCACAAGGTTTTTTACAGTCTGGATACGCCATGAAATACAAGCTTTGTTCGGGTTTCACGATTTTAATTTGAGCTCTAACCCAAAATAGCTTTACCTGAATACATATATGGGAAAAGTAAGATATACGTAGCTAGCTAGATATGGCATAAAATGGGAAACCGAATAAAATAATTAATTTTACTGATTCATGCAAGCTTGTGATCTAGCTAATTTTCCTAAGCTGCGAGTGATTGATTGTTCGACGATTTGATTTTCTTTATTGTAGAGTTCTTTGGAGATAACATCATCAAAGTACTCCTCCTCCGCTTTTAACCTGAAATATTATACATAAATATAAATACTCATATGTTTTTTTTATTTTTTTTAAATGTTCCATATTGAAAAAACAAAAAGTAGTATTAGTTTCACTTATAATTTAAATCAATGTTGTGGTACCATATATGTATATGTTCAGCTTCAGCAATTGGAGGTTCGAAGAGAATCACACTGTTCGCTGTTGTATTCAGTGATAGTCCTGTCATCAAAGAATATTTGGGACATCTGTAATTTATATACATATCATATATCTTAGAAATAATGTAATAATTTTTATCTGTAAGAGGAATGAAAATGAAGGTAATTCAATAGATATAACAAGTTGTACTGTGGAACGTGTTTACACATAGCCTCATGCACAATAGTATCTCGTCAGAAGGTAAACACATTTTTTTTTATTTCTCGCCAATTTGGATTCGTAGTTATCGTTAAGAAATTTTCGGTTTTCCATAATGTTGCACTAAGGCTATAGCATCCATATATTGTTTACGCATATCTCTAGGACATCCGGTAAATGATGCAGGTAATATTATTCGTGTACTGACATCAGAACCACGTTTTAAACCTTGTGATACACTATCTAGTAGGCCTTTATAAACTTCCTTCCGTAAACGAGTTTGCATCTCTTTGCTTCTGAAAAAGTCCAACCTTGATGTTTGTATTTTAGTGAACATGTCTATAACATATTGTTGTAAAAGTCTACCAACATTCAACTAAAACGATTGGTCTTTATCTCTTATTTGTAGCATATAACAATAATATTCACGACATGATACCGTCGTCCTTGCAACACTTTTCTCCATAGCACCTACACAAGCATGATAGTTATTTCAGGGTTTTCGTGACAAAAATGCAGTGATGTCAATCACAAACAATTAAATGAAAATACCTTCATTTTCGGCGAGTAAAAAGTCATCCACATTCTTGAATTTTTCAATATTGAAATTGCCTTCACTATGAGGTGGTTTTTCCGAGTACTTATTTTTAGAACCACAATCTAATCGCTCAACTTTTTTGTGCCATCCAGGCTCGTCTGGGGAATATAAGTGGATATTGCAAAGGAACATAACAACCAAAATAATGCTGAATAATTTGGGGTTTGCTATCTTTCGGATATACTTGAATGTATGGTGTCGTATTTTCATTGTTTTTATTAGATTGCAACCATATTCCAGCAACTTGTGATGCAGTGGTTTACTAAAAATGCATTCATCTACAAGGTGATCCACTTTCAAAGAAATTTTATATTCATTCAAATCATGAATCCTGTTAAGATTTCTGAAAAATCTAGCATATGGGTTAACTTCTATAACGTTGACTAATTTTGTAATACCACTGTCCTTGAAATTTGGATAGATAGACATGTGATTCGAGACTTCGTGTTCCGTATCAACGAAATACAGTTGGTGGTTTTTTGGGTTTTTACCCGTAGATGAAACTAATTGATCCATAAAATGGTACAACTGGCCTTGCACTCGGAACGTATAGATACCACTATTCCTTTTGGCTAAAGATTTGTCATAATGTACTCCTAATGATGTGAACGCAAACATATTGTTGTAACTATGAACATATTGCCGAAAATATTTAACATCTTCATGGTTGCCTATGTATAAATCTAATAGTTTAGGAGGCAGTTTTGAAATTCAAAGGTTTATTCCGCCATAATTATTTGTAAATGCGCTAGCTATAAATATAGAAAGAGCAAACAGATGAAGTAATTTAAAACAAAAGAAAATAATGAATGCTTTACTTACGATGATTTTTAAGATAAAGTTCACCGAGTTCTCGAGACCTTATCAAAATGCAGGCGTCCAGCGATTTCTGCTCAAAGAGACAAGAAACCAAAATTTTATCTGTTATCAACTATCACCGTTTCGTTGTCGAATAGCTTTATTAGAAAGTGGACTGCTCGTTAGATGGGACCGTCAATATTCACTTTGTAATAAATTTTTACCTACAACTTATTGCAAAATGGCTGGGAACCCATATACTCCCTCTCTAAGTATAGTAATATATTCAAGATTGTTGGGTTTGTTACATTAATAGAATTGATATATTTATTTTATATATACTATGTTACATTTTGGAAAGCTTGATATTTCTATTTTACCAAAAGAGGATCAAATGTGGACTATACTAGCCACTAGGGCTGCACTGCAGCAAATTGCAAGAAAGCCTTTTCCATACGCAACCATTAAGGCCCAAACAAAAAAAAAAGAACGAATTCAATATTTTTATTACAATGGAGATATATGATATACACATACATAACATGTTAAGTAACTTTTAATCATACAATTAATTTAATAATAGATAAAAATATCATCGAAAACTGATCATATATTGCACTATTCGCAAATCTTATATTTTCTTTAAACAATTACGAGAACTATAATTTTTTCCAAGGCTTCCAAACGTTTATGAGGTAATGTTTAGAGGCTACATAAGTAATGTGTTTAATTGGACAAAAAGTTTTTTGCTTTAATGTTGCGTGCAATTTTTGTTTTTAGCTTAAACAAATGATTTAAATTCCCTTAATTTGCACGCAAATCTATTATTATTACTAGTAACCGGGGCACACCCGATGTGTGCAACAAAAATTCAATATAACTAAAAATTAAATCAACAAATAAGATTAAATTGAAATGAAAATTATATTTAAAAGAAATAAATGAAAATATATACAAAAGCAGCTCCGACAACAATGAAAATAAATTAAACTAAGATCTTTGAAACTATTAATCGGTATATGATATGCATCAAGTGAAACTTGTTGCCGAATAGATGTATTACGCCATTCCGAGAAACCGTAGTAGTGTCAGCAGGGTACAACTTCACTGCATAAAAAAAATCGATATACCAATAAGTTGAAAATTGGATTCAGATGTTTATGATCGATGGAATGAAATAGAAATCAAAACTGCATTTTCTTAAGGACAAATACCATTAAATTGAAATAATAAATAAATTAAAAGCATAAAAAAGTCTTATGTAAAAAGATCAAACTGAATAATTGATTAACAATATCATAAAGCATCGTATCTCCAAATAAACTATATATCTTGAACCATGATTTATGAATAAATGATTTACATTAACTTCATACCCTTGAACAATTTCATAAACCTTCTGATATGTATTAGAATATTTGAGTCTTGATCATTGTAAACCAAATCATTAGGTATCGCATAAAGATAAATGAGAAATAGAAAGGGAAAGGAAAATTACCTGCAATCAGTCCCAACAACATTGTTCCTAGAATATTGTATTTCACATCTATTAAACATAAATGGAGAAACATAAAAGTCAGCAAGTTTGGCCTTATCATTACTACATAAAAAATATTTTCGAATGTAGCAAGAAGTTGGCAGATAATTGAAATACAATTCTCAAATTATTTTTATAGAAAAATTTTGCATATCACAGGTGAATGACACACATGTACAACCATTTATTATATAAACATTGTTTGCAAGAAGAAAAGAACACTGTTATCAAATCATAAAGCATGTCTTACAAAAAATAGTATAAACAAACATTGTAATACCTTTGTTCACTTCACTTCAACAAAACTTCTTTATATCAACATTCCTCGTGTACACACCATATCTACGACCTTGTTGACCATTTTTTACCTCTAGAAAGCGCGACATACAACTGTCCATGACTAACACGTGATTTCGCAAGAAGATTCCAACATTTGGAATGGTCTGTCCCTGAGCTTTGTTTATTGTAAGTGCAAAGCTCAATCTTATAGGAAATTGTGATCTTGTCAATACAAATGGTAGTCCAGAATTTTCTTCACTTTTTAGAGGCATGCGATGTAGAAAGTATCGAGTACCTTTAAAAGGGCCAGTCATGACCTCTGAGTCAATTAAATTCGTACAAAGATTACGGCATATTAGTCGGGTACCATTGCAAAGTCCTAATTCTGGTGCGACGTTTCTCAACAGCATTATAGGCGAACCACGCTTCAATGTTAGTCGATGTGGGGGAAGCCCGCTTGGATCCAAAGAATTGAGAAATTCTGCAGTGTAAAGATTATGAATATCATCTTCTACACAGTCCCAAGATGTATAAGATTGCTCATCTCCATCAAATAACTCGATAAGTATTCCATTAATCTTATCCACATCAACATTTTTTGGGGTGATTATTGCTCTGTCAACCATGTAGTTCACATCATTGGTATGCTCAGCAATATCGGGAAAGATAGAATCAATAAGTTTATATATTGACCGTTCACATTCCCATGGTATGACCATTGACGGAGGAAGTTCTATGAAGTCGCCGTTATATGCTTGTTGTACACCATCTCCTACTCTCATAAAAAATTGAGAAAATTCATCATCTTGCAAGCAACGCATATTTTTTCTGAGATGCAGAACTTTACAATATTTCCAAAAAGTTGAGTTTGAGAGACTTGAGGTAATTTGCATTTGCACAGAACCCCCTCTAACCACAGGCAACACTTGTCTAAAATCACCACCGAAGATCATGACTTTTCCACCAAATGCCATTTCGTTATCCATGACATCCTGAAATGATTTATTAACGGATTCAAAGGCATTACGGTTTGCCATCGGAGCTTCATCCCATATTATAGTTGTGGAACGTCGAATTAGCTCCGCCAAGTCCGACTGTTTGTCAATCTTGCATGTACTTGTGGACGTAGTTTTAATTGGAATCTTAAACCTTGAATGTGCAGTTCTTCCACCCGGTAACAAAGTTGCCGCTATTCCTGAAGTTGCGACAGCGATTATAATATGCCCTTTACTTCTAAAATGAGCAAGTATAGCACGATAAATGAATGTTTTTCCAGATCCACCAGGACCGTCAATAAAGAACAATGAAGAATAACCTTGCACAATTGAATACTGAATAGCATCAAATGCAAACCTTGATCAATATTTAAGTTCTGAATTGAAAGCAAATCCTCACGTGTAATATCGATAGCCAAATGTCCAATGGAATTGATGATTCCGCATAATAATCTGCATTGACTGATGGCAAATCATATTCGGAAGCAACCTTCTGATATCATGCAGTAATAAAGTAGTAGCTTGCAAAGTGCTTGTCGACGTTGTAGAATAATCTTCAAGCATATGATGAAACTCATCCCACAACTGTCGGACTCCAACAGGTTGGCAGAATACCAAAATTGATACAAATAATCTTCTTAACGATGATGGCATTTTTATATGACATGCTTCATGAAGACATAGACGGATATAATCATCTTCTTCTAAAAGACCACGCTTCTGTGCAGCCTCTTTGAACGTTGCGTATGCAACCCCATTAATTGTCATCAAATCTGTGTAAGAACACGGACCTTTGACATGATTAAGAATAATGCGCAGATAAAATCGTTCACCTTCAGAAGGCGCAACGGTATACATTCTCCCAATTACCTTGTTACGACCGGTACGATGAACCCATTGCCTTGTAGTTTGGTTCCACCTATAGTACTGCGTGAAATCAGTGTATAGTATCTTCCAGCTACTGCAGGATCACAATTCATAGCGAAAAATTCGGTAAGCGTAGTTTTAGAGTTTCTTTCATTGTTCAAGACTTCTACTACACTTTGATCAGTACTATAGATGATTGATTGCTGGTTCTCCAAATGAATTTGCAATCTTACAATTGAAGGATACATTCTGCTTTGGGTGAACTCAAATATATGCCAAAAAGCCTCCGAAGCTGAAATCCATCTTCCATCTACAAACTGTTGAATTTCATCATAATTATGTGAGCCACGCAACTCCATCATAGCTCTGTCGGGACCCTTAGGGAGATATTTATAGATGTATTTAACACCTTTAATTCCTCCACATACTTCAACATTGATATGACAATCATACTTCAAAATAAGCCATGGGTTATATGGGACTACCCATCCATTATCAATCAATACTTGAGGATTGCTATTCAAAGGAGTCTACGGACCTTCTCGTCTTCTATACAAAGGATATGAATCATTTCCTCGAGAAGTGAAATACGTGAATGACTTTGGAAATTTCTTTTTACACTTGCCATCTTTCATACACGGACATTTTTTGTTATAATGTCTGCAAGGTCCATGTATCATATTTTTCAAAACTGCATCGTACAAAGCTGGTTCATCTTCTGCAGATGGTATTTCTGCACACACAATTTCATCAATCAAAGTCGTCAGGTGTCCGTAACTTGTCTCTATTTTCGAATATCACAATGAAGTGTGAATGTGGCAATCCTCGTTTTTGATACTCAATAACATATGAGTATGCCAAAACCTTTCCCAGAACTCCTCGTTCAACTATGTCTTTTTTGAATTCTTCAAATTTAGACTGAAAAGCTCTTGTTATTAGATCAGGACGGTCTTGAGGAGTTTGTCCTCTATGCAACTGTAATACCCGTAAAATTTAATACGGGGATTTCGCAAAACTTCGAAATTAGTAAAGATAAGTTTGGGCAGGCTTGAAATTGAGCCCAAATAATAATTGGGCCCAAGCCCGATAAAGAAGGAAACTTTAGGGACTGGAAAATAATTAGGCCAAAAGGACTGGATGGATTCGTATTTTTCATAGAGAAATGGTTTGCGATGAAGAAAGAGACAAAAGGAGGAAAATTACAAAAAAGACCCTTTCTTAGCTTAAGAGGAAAATTGCATCACCACCTTATCACCTCCTTGTCATCACGTAAGTCTCTCCCCCCCAACTTAAATATACAATACTTCAAAAACTTCAGAAGAAAAAGAACGAGGAGAGGAAGGCGAGAGAGAAAGGAAGAGAGGAAATTTGGCAAAAGTTCCTTCCAAGCTTCATCAAACAATCTGTTTAAAACACTGCTTAGGACGTGAGGTAGGTGAAACCTACAAACCCAAAAACTGATATTTTAAACTGTTATATTTATGGTGAAAGGATCACCTTCGTTTTTGGTATGATTTAATGCTATGTGTGATGATTGATGTTTTAACAACCCAAATATGGGTTTTAATTATGTGTTGAGTTTCTGGAATTTGTTGAAGATATGAAGATTTGAAGAACACTGTTTTTCGTATACTGTTCTGTGTTTTCGTATGATTTCTTGTTTTCGGACCATTTGAAGTTTTTCGCGGGCCAGTTATTTTGCGAACTGTGAGAGGAAAACGTTTTCGCGGGCTGAGGTAGTTCGCGAACTGTGAGACATCACGGGCCGAAAACCAGTTTTCGCGGGCTGAGGTAGTTCGCGAACTGTGAGACATCACGGGCCGAAAACCAGTTTTCGCGGGCTGAGGTGTTTCGCGAACTGTGAGACATCACGGGCCGAAAACCAGTTTTCGCGGGCCGACAGCCAGTTTTCGCGAACTGAGCTGTTCGCCACTCTTCATTAGGTTTCGCGAACCAAGCTTTTCAACTTTTATAAGGTTTCGCGAACCAAGCTTTTCGCCAACTGTTTTCGTACCAAAGCTTTTCGCCAACTGTTTTCGTACCAAAGCTTTTCGCCAACTGTTGTCGTACCAAAGCTTTTCGCCAACTGTTTCGTACCAAAGCTTTTCGCAACTGTTTTCGTACCAAAGCTTTTCGCCAACTGTTTTCGTACCAAAGCTTTTCGCCAGGTCAACTTTTATAAAATATTTTCGAACTTGGACCCCATTTTCGGGTCAACTGATAGAGGAGTATTGAGTCTTAAATAATTCACTATTTTTGGGATTTTAAAGTATTTGAACCAAAAGTACGTTTTATATATCCTAATGATTTTTGAGGGTTTTTCGGATATACTTGATATGTCCTGCGATTAATTGTTCATGCATCCACGGCATGTCATGACGAGAGCATTGATCGCATTTGTGCGATGGGAGAGTGTATGCCCTTCTTTGGCAGAGATTTGTGAGGTTAAGACTCGAGATGCACCTGACGGGAGACAGACGTGATCGCTCTGTCTACTCAGGCTTGAGCAACCTGAGGTGCCCACCGTTATGAGATGAGATTAGGCGGGAGATAGACGTGATCGTTCTATCTACCCGGGTACAGTGTGAAAACGCGACTCGGGGTGCCCACCGCCATGAGATGTGACTTCCGAGTCTGTGTGACCGGATGATTGATGTGATGTTGCGCGCGAGGTGCCGAGTCTAACCTAGGGCCCTGAGTATTGAGATATGAGAAAAATGAGCGTGCATTTGTCATGTGAGATATTGGGATTTGGGGACATGTGCACGCATGCATCGCATTACTTTGATGTTCACCTACTGGGCAATTTTGCTCAGGGTTACATGTTTTATAGGTACGGGTGAGTAGGCTGGTGGCGGTGACTCCACGGGCTTTTGGGGGCGGATGCAGTACATGGGACGCGACCTGTGGAGGCGTAGGATTGTTTTGATATTTTGGGGCTTCGGCCCGTTGTAAAGACTAGTACGGCTTTTGTAAAACAACTCTTTTATATAGTGTATAATAAACTATGTATTTTTGTTTTTGTAAAATGGGCTTTCCGCGGCTTTCGTTGCGAAAACCCGCCAACTATTTATGTTTAAAAAGTGGGGTCGCCACAGGGTGGTATCAGAGCATAGGTTTTAGATTCTGAAGACTGTCCATGTACTGCTACCCAAAATGCCGGGAGAACCAGCCGCGCCTGTAAGTTTTAAATTTTAACAATAGTATGTGGTACATGACTATGTGATTGTATGTGTCTGTGAATGGAGAATAGTTACAAAATGCCGAGAGGGGGACGTAAACACGTTGGGGAGTCGAGCCGAAGAGCGAGCCCGAATCTCCAACGCACGAACATAATACCATCGATAGACTGACCGAACTAATTCAGCATCAGTCGGAGCAAATTAGTGACCTTATACACCATCAGAGCTCGTCGGAGCATCGTCCTTCCCCACAGCCCGATCATGTACAAATAATCGGGGAGCGTTTCCGAAAATTGAATCCTCCCATCTTTACTGAAGCCGCCAACCCTGCGGTAGCTGAGGACTGGATAGGCACTATAGAGGACATGTTCATCTATAGCAAGTGCCTGATAATGAGAAGGTACTTTGTGCCGTTTCCCTCCTACGGGAGAATGCGCGCTATTGGTGGAATACTGTAAAGGTGTTGGAAGATCCAATCACTATGACGTGGGACAGGTTCAAGAGCTGTTCTTCACCAAATATTTCACTGCTCATGAACAGGAGCAGCGTATGCTCCAATTCATGAATTTACGACAAGGAAGCATGCCAGTGGCGGAATACATCCGTCGTTTTGAAGAACTGTCCCGTTTTGCCCCGTTTCTTGTGGCAACCAATACCCTGAAGGTGACTCGATTCATTCAGGGACTCAAGCCCGAAATCTATCGGGATTTGAGCATAGCCGGCGCGCGACAGCTGGAGTTCATGCAAGTTACTGAACGCGCCTTAATTGCTGAGCAAGCAGAGCGGGTAGTTGTGGAAGCCCAGGAAGCGAGGAAAAGGAGAAGAATCAACAAGGCGGAGGGGGAAACAAAAAGCGCCAATTCTTTGGCAAAGGGCGGTCTAGCCAAGGAAACCGACCGGGCCAACAAAACTGGCGCCCGAGGCCGAATCAAGGGCCGACAAATATCTCTAATCGAACTCAGAATGTTACGCCCCAATGCCAGCAATGTGGGCGCTATCACTTTGGGGTCTGCTACGGAGTGAGACAACCTCCACAGTGCTACCAATGCGGAAAGATTGGGCATTTCGCTAGAGCATGCCCAGAAGACAACCCCTGGTGCAGAATCAACCCCGACAGTTAATCCGACCTCCACCTGTACCAGCACGGGTCTTTACATTAACAAAAGAGGAGGCGGAGACAAACCCCGATGTGGTGACGGGTACGTTAAATATTTACCATGTCCCGACTTCTATTTTAATTGACTCGGGAGCCACACATTCGTTTGTGTCGGCTGATTTTGTGACAAGGGTCGGAATATATCCTACCCATTCTAAGAGGGATTATTCAGTTAGTTTGCCACATGGGAACCCGACCCGAACCAATTTAGTGATAGAAAAGTACCCAATAAATATGGAGGTAGAGAATTGTTAGTCGATCTAATTGTAATCCCGATGAATGATTACGACATCATATTCGGGATGGATTGGCTTTCGAAATACGGAGCCATGATTGACTGTTCTAAGAAAATCGTAAGGTTCCAATCACCCGAGGGAGGAGAGTTCGTCTTTTGGGGAAAGGCGAGCAAAGATAGAATTCCTCAAATATCTGCCCTGAAGGCCCGACGACTTGTTAACTCAGGTTGCGAATTCTATTTTTGTTCTGCCATGAAGGCCGAGGAATCTCCCCTTTTGAGACTTGAGGAGGTTCCGATTGCGAATGAATACCCCGACGTATTTCCCGACGATCTTCCAGGTTTACCTCCTGATAGAGAGATCGAATTCAAAATCGATCTTATGCCTGGGGCTGCCCCGATATCGAAAGCTCCATATCGATTAGCGCCGAACGAGCTACGGGAACTGAAAGAACAGTTGGAAGAATTGTTGCAGAAGGGATTCATCCAACCGAGCTTCTCTCCATGGGGAGCACCGGTTCTGTTCGTTCGAAAGAAAGACGGGTCGATGAGATTGTGCATGCATCGATTATCGTGAGTTAAATAAGATCACGATAAAGAATAAGTATCCGTTGCCGAGGATTGATGACTTGTTTGACCAGTTGCAAGGAGCAACGGTATTCTCTAAGATCGACCTGCGTTCTGGGTATCATCAGTTAAAAATCCGTGAGACAGACGTTCCCAAAACCGCATTCAGTACAAGGTACGGCCATTACGAGTTTTTGGTCATGCCTTTTGGGTTAACAAATGCACCAGCTGCTTTCATGGATCTGATGAATCGGGTATTCAAGAATTTCCTAGACTGCTTCGTGATCGTCTTTATAGATGATATCCTTATTTATTCAAAGACGAAAGACGAGCATGAAGAACACCTAAAAACAATTCTAGGAATTTACGGGAGAAGCAGTTGTTCGCAAAATTCAAGAAATGCGAATTTTGGTTGACAGAAGTGGCCTTTCTGGGACACATTATTTCCGGAGACGGGATTTCGGTGGATCCTAGTAAGATTGAAGCAATTAAGAATTGGCCACGACCAACCACTCCCACGGAGATTAGAAGTTTTCTCGGGCTTGCTGGATATTATCGGAAGTTCATCAAAGATTTTTCCAGCATTGCCTCAACACTCACCAATTTGACGAAGAAAAATGTTCCGTTTAAATGGACGGAATCGTGTGAACAAAGCTTCCAAGAACTGAAAAAGAGACTAACGACCGCTCCGGTTTTAGCATTACCGTCAGGAACTGAAGGATTTTCGGTGTATACGGATGCCTCGAAGAGTGGTTTGGGATGCGTGCTAATGCAAAACGGGAAGGTAATTGCCTATGCCTCCCGACAACTAAAGGAGTACGAGAAAAACTACCCCACGCACGATCTAGAACTAGCAGCCGTGGTATTCGCCCTGAAGATCTGGCGACATTACCTCTACGGAGAAAGATGCGAAATTTTTACGGATCACAAGAGCTTGAAGTACTTCTTCACCCAAAAGGAGTTAAATATGAGGCAACGACGATGGCTTGAGTTAGTGAACGATTACGAATGCGTGATCAATTATCATCCGGGTAAAGCCAACGTAGTCGCAATGCTTTGAGTCGTAAACCGTGAGTGCGGAGCTATGTCAGATTGGAATAGTAGTCAACTTCGGTGAAGTCGAAGCGAGAATGGAAGCATTAACGCTCAAACCAACATTATTGGAACAAATCACTAAGGCCCAAAAGGAAGATGATCTTTATGTGAAGATTAAAGGGGAACAAAATGAAAGCACTACGACGGATTTTGAAATCCGAGGAGACGGGAGCTTACGATACAACGGCCGTTTGTATGTGCCAATAGGGAAGAACTCCGATTTAAAGTATTGACGGAGGCACATACTACACCATACTCTGTACATCCTGGTACAACGAAATGTATCGGGATTTACGAGTTAACTATTGGTGGCCGGGGATAAAGAAAGATGTTGCCGCCTATGTAAATCAATGCCTGACTTGCCAACAGATTAAGGCGGAACACCAAAGGCCGGCAGGAATGTTACAACCATTAACCATTCCTGAATGGAAGTGGGACCATATAACAATGGATTTCGTCGTTGGACTACCAAAGACTGTGAAAGGCCACGACGCAATTTGGGTAATTGTCGATAGATTGACAAAATCTGCCCATTTTCTGCCAATCAATAAAACATATTCCATGGAGAAGTATGCGGAATTATATATTCAAGAGATTGTTCGACTCCATGGAATCCCAATTTCGATCATTTCAGATCGGGACTCGAGGTTTCTGTCTAACTTCTGGGGAAGTTTACAAAAAGCTATGGGAACCAAGTTGTCTTTCAGTTCAGCTTATCATCCCCAGACAGATGGACAATCTGAACGGACGATCCAAACACTGGAAGATATGTTACGAGCATGCGTGCTAGATTTTAAAGGAAATTGGAGCAAATATCTTCCGCTGATCGAATTCTCGTACAACAATAGCTTTCAGGCTACGATCGAATGGCACCGTATGAAGCTTTGTACGGGCGTAAATGTCGATCCCCAGTTCATTGGGACGAGATCGGTGAACGAGCGCTACTAGGTCCCGAAATGGTTCGAGAAATGACGGAAGCTGTTGCAAAGATTCGAGAGAGAATGCAAACAGCCCAAAGTCGTCAGAAAAGCTACGCTGATAAACGACGAAGGCCGTTAGAATTTGCGGAGGACGATTGGGTATTCTTGAAGATATCCCCAATGAAGAGCGTGAAACGGTTCGGACGCAAAGGGAAGTTAAGTCCGAGGTATATAGGCCCTTTCAGAATCATGAAACGAATCGGCGAGGTCGCTTATCAACTCGAATTACCGGCGTCTTTAGATCAGGTTCACGACGCCTTTCACGTATCAACATTGCGAAAATACGTCGCCGATCCAAGCCATGTGCTACAAAATGAAACCCTTCATCAACGATTGAAGCCGGACTTAAGTTACGAGGAGAAGCCGGTAGAAATATTGATGTATGAAGTAAGGCGACTTCGGAATAAAAATATTCCGTTGGTCAAAATTTTGTGGCGTCATCAGGAAATTGAGGAAGCAACGTGGGAACGAGAAGACGAAATGCGACAGAAGTACCCCGAATTATTCCGACTGCCTAAATTTCGAGGACGAAATTTCTTGAAGGGGGGAGGATGTAATACCCGTAAAATTTAATACGGGATTTCGCAAAACTTCGAAATTAGTAAATAAGTTTGGGCAGGCTTGAAATTGAGCCCAAATAATAATTGGGCCCAAGCCCGATAAAGAAGGAAAACTTTAGGGACTGGAAATAATTAGGCCAAAAGACTGGATGGATTCGTATTTTTCATAGAGAAATGGTTTGCGATGAAGAAAGAGAAAAAGGAGGAAAATTACAAAAAAGACCCTTTCTTAGCTTAAGAGGAAAATTGCATCACCACCTTATCACCTCCTTGTCATCACGTAAGTCTCTCCCCAACTTAAATATACAATACTTCAAAAACTTCAGAAGAAAAAGAACGAGGAGAGGAAGGCGAGAGAGAAAGGAAGAGAGGAAATTTGGCAAAAGTTCCTTCCAAGCTTCATCAAACAATCTGTTTAAAACACTGCTTAGGACGTGAGGTAGGTGAAACCTACAACCCAAAACTGATATTTTAAACTGTTATATTTATGGTGAAAGGATCACCTTCGTTTTTGGTATGATTTAATGCTATGTGTGATGATTGATGTTTTAACAACCCAAAATATGGGTTTTAATTATGTGTTGAGTTTCTGGAATTTGTTGAAGATATGAAGATTTGAAGAACACTGTTTTTCGTATACTGTTCTGTGTTTTCGTATGATTTCTTGTTTTCGGACCATTTGAAGTTTTTCGCGGGCCAGTTATTTTGCGAACTGTGAGAGGAAAAAGTTTTCGCGGGCTGAGGTAGTTCGCGAACTGTGAGACATCACGGGCCGAAAACCAGTTTTCGCGGGCTGAGGTAGTTCGCGAACTGTGAGACATCACGGCCGAAAACCAGTTTTCGCGGGCTGAGGTGTTTCGCGAACTGTGAGACATCACGGGCCGAAAACCAGTTTTCGCGGGCCGACAGCCAGTTTTCGCGAACTGAGCTGTTCGCCACTCTTCATTAGGTTTCGCGAACCAAGCTTTTCAACTTTTATAAGGTTTCGCTTTTTCGAACGTTTCGACCAAGCTTTTCGCCAACTGTTTTCGTACCAAAGCTTTTCGCAACTGTTTTCGTACCAAAGCTTTTCGCCAACTGTTTTCGTACCAAAGCTTTTCGCCAACTGTTTTCGTACCAAAGCTTTTCGCAACTGTTTTCGTACCAAAGCTTTTCGCCAACTGTTTTCGTACCAAAGCTTTTCGCCAGGTCAACTTTTATAAAATATTTTCGAACTTGGACCCCATTTTCGGGTCAACTGATAGAGAGTATTGAGTCTTAAATAATTCACTATTTTGGGATTTTAAAGTATTTGAACCAAAAGTACGTTTTATATATCCTAATGATTTTTGAGGGTTTTTCGGATATACTTGATATGTCCTGCGATTAATTGTTCATGCATCCACGGCATGTCATGACGAGAGCATTGATCGCATTTGTGCGATGGGAGAGTGTATGCCCTTCTTTGGCAGAGATTTGTGAGGTTAAGACTCGAGATGCACCTGACGGGAGACAGACGTGATCGCTCTGTCTACTCAGGCTTGAGCAACCGAGGTGCCCACCGTTATGGAGCTGAGATTAGGACGGGAATAGACGTGATCGTTCCTATCTACCCGGGTACAGTGTGAAACGCGACTCGGGGTGCCCACCGCCATGAGATGTGACTTCCGAGTCTGTGTGACCGGATGATTGATGTGATGTTGCGCGCGAGGTGCCGAGTCTAACCTAGGCCCTGAGTATTGAGATATGAGAAAAAGAGCGTGCATTTGTCATGTGAGATATTGGGATTTGGGGACATGTGCACGCATGCATCGCATTACTTGATGTTCACCTACTGGGCAATTTTGCTCAGGGTTACATGTTTATAGGTACGGGTGAGTAGCGGCTGGTGGCGGTGACTCCACGGGCTTTTGGGGGCGGATGCAGTACATGGGACGCGACCTGTGGAGGCGTAGGATTGTTTTGATTTTTGGGGCTTCGGCCCGTTGTAAAGACTAGTACGGCTTTTGTAAAAAACTCTTTATATAGTGTATAATAAACTATGTATTTTTGTTTTTGTAAAATGGGCTTTCCGCGGCTTTCGTTGCGAAAACCCGCCA